>OX276343.1:28780282-29182782 GCA_946251885.1 Cosmia pyralina
TACCGCCAAGTTCTGCCACGGTAGACAAACGATCGACGTCACCGGGACGTCACGTTTGGTTCGAATAATCTCGCTGACTTCCCATTGACTGTGGCGGTGGACAAACGAACTAACGGTGTAAATCTGTTAAAAAATCAGAGCTGCACCTCCCGTATCTTTTTTAAGAACGTTCGAATTCTAATCTTAATCTAATCTTAATCCGTCAAAGATACCTCTAATTTCCTTACATTTATTTCAATTTTTTAGAAAGTAGATGTATTCTGTGAACCGCATTAAGATTTTAACACAAAAGAGAAAAACAAAAAAACAATAAATTTTGGGGGTTCCCCATACTTAGAACTGAAACTTTTCATTAAACCCATACGTGTGGGGTATCTATGGATAGGTCTTCAAAAATGGCTGATAATATTAGATAATTTAATGTAAATGACTAACTAACTAACTATACAAATAAATACAACACAAAAGGACACTTAGGCGTCGAAGTACTCGTCCGCATCGATGTCATCCGGAAACGTGCCCAGAAGACTGGCAGCATTGCCACGTTGAATGGCAATGCTTATTCTTTGGCCAAAGAACGAGCCAGCCCTCTGGTCACGTGAAGACTTGACCAGTCGGCGAGAAATTTCCTTAAAAAGTAGACGCGCACTCGGGCCCCATGACTCGAGCGTTTCGACCCCAAATGGCTCAAAACTGTAGTTACCTATAAGGTTACAGTATTTGCGCCGCTTGAGGGTCTCAGCAGCCACAGTAGCGGCGCCAGCACAGCACGTCGTGCTTGGAACATGAGATGGCGCAAGGGTGTCGACACAGGTTGCGTCCCACACCAGAGGCCTACCCATCTTCCAAGGCAGCAACGTCATGTCATCTGGTCTCTTCCCATCGTCACGTACCAAGCCGTTTGATTCTAATACCGCTGGTACGCCGGCGGAAACAAGAGCTCGACGAATAATGTCGTTGATGCTGGCGTGCCGTGCTATGCGACCTGCGCTCCTGTAGCAGGACAGGCCATGGTGCCCGAGACTGTCGACAGCTTCACCGCAGTGACACCGATGCGGACGAACACAAGGTGCGCCCAAGCGGAGACACGTAGCGAGCCGAAACGATGAGTCATCCATCATAGTACCTATGGTGGATGACGGGAGCGCCTGAAGCCACAAGCCTGACTCCCATTCTCCCACAGCCAGCAGACGGGCACGCTCAACAGTATTAAATGACGTGTCTAATAGGGTATTCCGTATAATACTGCAGAGTGGCACGTCCCACAGTTTCTGGGAGGACGGGTTGTCGGGCAAATCCGTATCAATTTTTTATATATTGATTGTCGCCGAGAGGAGTTTAGGTCTTAGTTTTGAACCTTTTGACGTAACGCCGCCGCCGCCCGAGAAATGCTCTTGTTGTTCATGTTTAGTATGAAAAGACCTTTTCTTCTTAGTGATACCATTTACAGGCGGGTAATAATTTATTTAAATGAAGCTGATACATAACATACTATATACATAATTACCCTGGGACACAGACCTCCTCTCTTCGAGACGGAGTGGGCTATAATCTACCACGCGGGCCCAGTGCGAGTAGGTAGATGTCACATGTTTTCGAATTGTTTGGTTCTAGAATATGCCGGTTTCCTCTCGATGTTTTCTTTCACCGTTTTGACAGCAGTGGTGATGAAATTATTTACACAAAGTATAGCGCCTGCCTGGGTTCGAACCCACGACCTCTAATTCATGATTCGGGACCGTTACCACTGGGGCATCACTGCACTTGGTAATTGCCAATCAATTATTTAATGGATTGCTCAAACCCATTAAAAAAACCTCGTCAAACCTCGAAGCTCCGGCGCTCCTAGGTTTGACTAGTCAATCCTCGGGTCTGACTTGAATTCTTAGTCAATGTCCAAACAAATGAAGTTTTTCGGCCTCTGACTAAAGAATTTTCGTCAAACCTAGTAGAAACTAATTTAGTCAGGCAAACGTCCAAATTCAATTCAATGAAATCGGGGTTTGACCAGTCAAATTTCTATTAGGTATTAGAATGTCTTAGTTTCTTAGATTAGGTGTAATAAAACGTTTTTAATTGTAATGTTTATGGGTTTAAAGGAACCTAACCAAAGCCCCTGACGACAAACGTCTAGGGTTAGGGTTTTCATCAGTAGGTCGACAGAGTCTGCCAGTCGCTTCTAGGATCGACTAGGCAAAGCCCGAAACAGATTATTTTACTTTCGACGTTTGACTGAAAAGTTAGGAACTTCTAGGTTTGACTAAAAATACTTTAGTCAAAGGCTGAAATTGGAATTTATTTCGGGGTTTTCCCGAAGGCTTTGGTCACACCTAGGATAAACCAGTCATTCCAGGAAGAAACTGCATATCGACCTTTGACTATGACATTTATACAAAAGAACCACAAATCAACAATACAAATCATCATTGTATAATAATATTAGTGATTATTGCCCGTTGATTATAGGTAATTATCGTCATTAGAGACAGCAAATTGATATTCAGATAATTAAAGGTTATGCTGAAATATGACCGTTTAATTGTGAAATTAGTGAATGTTTGCGTTTTACCCCATTTGCAACCGTATTATGTGCTATTGGAGATACGGGTTAAATGAACAACATATGGCATTATTGTTAGAAAACAAAGCGGTTCGTAATTAAAAACATAAATGGGTGGTTTATGTTATTTACCGATCGTTATGAATTTGACTTTAGAGTTTTATATAAAATCACGCCTTGTTTCCACGAAAGGGTTGGGCAGAGAAGTACCTATAGTACACCCGCATTTTCCCAGTTATTGTAATAGGGGGCGATCCTATTGTCATCAATCAATCTGCCTATCCTTTTCCCAACTATGTTGGGGTCGGCTTCCAGTCTAATCGGATGCAGCTGAATACCAGTAACTCCACAACCCAGTTACTGGGTAATACGATACGCCTTGGTAGTCTTACCAGACTTTCGGGATTCTGACGACCCATAACGACTGTCAAAGATCCACAAATGACAGCCGGGACCAACGGCTTAGCGTGATTTCCGAGGCACGGAAGAGTCTAGGTATGTTAAGATGGTCACCCATCCACCGAACAACCCCGCCAAGCGTAGCTTAACCTAATGGATCGACCCGTGCGGCTGTTATTACTTAGCCACGAGCTCCTATTATCATCAACTGAATACCAATCCAGACTCAGGGCTGCTTTTGATAAATTCTAGATGGAAAAACCAAATAACACTTTGACCCACTCGGGACTCGAACCCAAGACTTCACGCTCAGCAGCAGTGCTTGCAACATCTAGGACAACGAGGCAGTTATTTAGATATCACAACTTTTTCTTTTTCTTTCTTTAAGTAATAGTAGTAGTAGTAGTTTTTAGTTTTTAGTAAACTACTACTACTACTACTAGTAGTAGTAGTAGTAGTTTAGTAGTAGTAGTAGTTTCTTTTAGTAGTTTTAGTAATATCTACTCTGGTATAACTTAGTAAATTACCCTACTAAATTATTTATTAGTTAACTGATTACTTTGGGAAGAATAAGTTAAGTTTTGTTTGGAGATATAAGGAAAGTACTATGTATGTGTATTATTTATTATTGCACGTAAAATATTGGGGGTTAGCGAGAGAAGATTAAGGAAATAATTACTATGGAGGAGTTGGCTCATTATTTCTGGTAGCCATTAGTTTAAGGAAGTAATTATGGGAGGAGGGATGGGGGCTTCTTGCCAGCTATTTTTTATTTTTAGATTATTACGATATCGTGTAACATAAATTTCTTGAAACTAAGGTGCCTGTTACGAAAAAAATCGGTAAAAACGTGTCGGACCACGCACAATGAAGGGTTTCGAAGTTTAGATGAATTTATCCCAAGAACAATTTGAACATTGTAGTTGAAAAGCATGTTCTCCCATACATTCCAACTGTAAATGTAAGTTTGTACTCACAATATTGAGAGATTTACCATATTACTTTAAGACCATAGTCTTCTTATCCTTATCATAGTTTTCCTGTTATCTACAGGTAAAGAACTATTTTCTGTATTTTTTTTTTCAAAATTTTAGGCTCAGTAGTTTCGGAAATATAAGGAGGGTAAATTTTCGTCTATTTTCTTAAATAACTTGAAAAAAAAATATTTTAAAATTATAAAAATATATCCTTTCATTTTATATGTCACATCTCACACGGTTTAGTTTGCAAAACCTTGTTTTTTAATTTTCTTAATTGCCCCCCAAAAGTGACCCCCATATTCGAAACTCATTTATTTACTTTACCCGTCCATGTTTGGGTCACAGAAATTCATATGTGTACCAAATTTGAACTTAATCGGTCCATTAGATTCGGAGAAAATCGGCTGGGACAGACGGACAGACAGACACACAAGTGATTATTTTTATTTATTTTTTTTTTTTATTTAAGGTTAACCAACAATTGCTTACACCAGTACATTAACAGCTTATTATTTATAATAGGACACAATTGCAGGTGCAACAATTAATTACAGGTTAACACCGCTAGCACAAAAAAACAGTGGTAAAACCATTAATTTACGACAGATTCATAAAAATACAAGTGAATAAAATGTTAAAACTAAATTAATAAAATTATATCGTAACGAGTAAACATGATAAAAATTAAATAATAATTGATATGAAAATTAGATAATAAATTACACTCAGATAAAAATAAATTACATTGTCCATTTAAAAAGTAAATTAAAGCAACAACAATCAAAATCAAATTGTGGTAAGGTAAAAAACATAAAATACCCAATTCCATGACAAACACAAGACATAACCATTAAGACCCATAAGTGATCCCATAAGGGTTCCGTTTTTGTCCTTTTGAGGTATGGAATCCTAAAAACTTGATTATTTTTAGGAATTTTGAGTAGATCTCATATTTTATGAAAGCTACTTGTTTCTTCCATTAGCTCAACACATAGCTACTGGTTTTTGATGAAGCAATCTCCACCAACTAACAAGAATATTAAATCAGTATTCAACATTCACGGGTTGAGTATCATCACAATAGTGGCAACCTAAAGCATTTCAGATTAGTGCAAGCAGACAGAAAAACAGACAATTCCATTAACATAATATACAGACGATTTTTATCTTAAATGTGACTTGAGAAGTTCTCAACAACCTTGTTTTTTGCTCAAACTTTGTTCATCCTGTTCCCTCTAAATATCTTTCTTTCTTTCTTATAAAAGGAAACCAAGAAATTCTCCTTTTTCAATCTTTCTTGAAGATGTCGTGGTTTGTTAGCGTTCATTCTTTGTGATTTAAATTGTATTTTAAAAACTTTTTTAAACGGGAATCGAGTTATGGAAGTTTGTATTGTAATGTTTCTGTGTATCTACATGAACTGATTTTATTGCAAGTTACTATGGGATGCCTATGTCGGCGCATCATCGTAGCCGTCTTTAGCGGAGTCACAAATACAAAGCAATAGGAAATGGCAGGAAAATGTTTAAGAAAGTACAAACAATAATACTCTTCCTTACTTCCCTTCAAGGTGTTGATCCACGAGCAAAGAACAAATTATGTCTTTCCATTCTTAATACAACACATTTATATTGTGTTACATAATAAACTTAGCTCAATAAGTATTACGGTCTGTTTTTGAGTTGAGTTAAATAAATGCCAAAATAATAATGTGTTTCTAATAGTTACCTTTTAAATTAATATTATTTATTAGTTCGCCAATTGATAATATTTTACAAAAAGCATATTTTCATTCAATATTTTTAAAAATTTGGTCCCGTTTGAGCGAGGGAGGCAACAAAACGCGGCAGCCCTCTTAAGATGATTGCGCTGTGATAGCCCGCGAAATTCAATTTTTTTTTTGCGTTTTTTGCCAGTATCTAAGTATGTATTTATTCACCCTGTCATGTTACGGCTACCTTAGCCGGCTCGGTACAAGTGTGAAGCTCATAAATTCTGGAATCAAATTATTCTGTTGTGTTTCTCTGCTATATTTCATAGAAGCTTGACTTAGTTTACAATATCAAACAGACAGGTTAACTTTAATATTATCTAAAAAAAATATTTAGTCCTTGAAATGTGAATTGGAAACCAATCAATCGATAGAAAAACCCTTCCCTTTACAGTTTCACAGTCCATTAATTTCCTTTAACAACACTCCTGAGAAAACCATTGACCATCGCTTTAACATTCAAACAGACAATGGAAAAGGGTCATGACTTTTAAATATTGAACTCTGTATAAACAAAATACATCCTACAATTAGTATAAGAGCCCGGCCCGAGATTCGCCATCGTCATGACAGCCCAAACTCCCAGACTCCTAGACTATAAATCTCAAGACATTCCCCAGTGAGACATTAGAGTCTTAGCGAGCCGCTTGATTTGTCATGTTGTCGTGAGAGTCCTTGATTGTGATGTCCGTTTGTGGTCCAGATGTCCCAAGGAGGTTAGGATTGAAATGTTTAGAGACGCCTTAGTGGTTTGTGGAGGGGCTGAGGTATCATCCAACAAGAGGAAGTGATGGTTAAGCACTTAGTGAGAGGCCAGAGGCACGCCGCCTTTGATATCAACATTTATGTGTATGCAACGTAGTATTTTAGCACTAACAAACACACAAACCTCATACTACAAACAGTACTCTGAACAAACCAGGTCTACACGCCTACACGTCGCTCATTTTAAAGATGGTCACATCATTAGCTGCCTAGCCTTTTCCCAACTATGTTGGGTCAACTTCCAGTTGAACGGCATGCAGCTGAAAACCAGTATTTTACTTGTACATAGAGCGTCTATTTGAGATGGAAATAATTTGTACACGAACGCACATGAAAATATTATTGTATTTACATACAAAGTACATGCAAAATTAATGCATGTACTTAGCATGCGGTTAACATGTTATTAATCTAACATAACGATCTCTGTATATATTAATCAAAAAGTTTGAATGATTGAAATGTATACGGCGTACTCATTTGCGTTTCCGTGGAATAGCCAGATATGTAATACGTATTCTGGAAGTCATGATTTTCACCCGTATTAGTATGACACAGTGAACAAAGAATTTTTAATATCATCATCCTCATTCCCTTGCCCAAATTATTTATTTTGGCGCAGGATGATGTCTTGGACCATAAATCTCGTAACACTCTTATTTAAAAAAAAATATATTATGAACGCTACATAGACCGTTGAGAGCTAAAAAGGGGGTGACTAATCCATTAGCCTCCCCCTTTTTGATGACGACTAATAGAGAAGTATGGAAGAAGAAGACATGGTGGGCCAAACCAAAAAAATTGGGATAATGACCAGGGGTGAATAATGATTTTGAAATTGCTTGTTTTCAAACAAACGATCACAAATTTCATATCGTCGAGACGTGCGGTGATACACAACAATCCCTATACAGCAATATAAAAATGTCACACTTTTCTCAACAACTCTCCGCAGTTCGTCTTTCTACGGTTGCAAACTTCGATTAAAAGTTTCGACGAAAAATAAAATAACTAACTGTATTAAATTTGAGGTGTGTATAATTAAAACAAAATATAAAAAAAAAACAGTTGAAGACTGTTTTTGGGAGTTTTTAAAGTGATGTATGAGACCTTGTTAGTTGTTTGTTTTTTCATTATTACCTACTGTACCCATGTACTTTCCTGTTGGTAGCAATAGAGTAACTTGTGAAAGGGCTCGTGATACTCGTACATTACTTTTGTAGCCAAGCTGTGTTTTAGTTCTATCGGCCGCTGTACATGCTCACTCGCACTGGTTCACGATACTGCACTGACATTGGTCAACACGAAATGCAAGCAAGATGGGTGCCATATAGTTAAGTTCGGCATCCGTCACTGCCACTCGTACGGCACGCGCGTCTAAGTCTTGGACGTCGACACGTGAGAACAAATGCGAAGTCGGTACGATAGAAAAGATTTATCTGTTCTGTGGTCGGTACTGCCCCATTGGTTTTAAGCGCTGCCATTCACACGCGGCTAGTGAGGGTCATGATGGTACAATTTACATACTACCAATTTAATAGGATTCAATACAACACACAAATCCCATGCTCTTTTATGTTCCTTTACTCATAAACCTGATTTGTGCGCACGGTCATAATTTAACATTCATCATTTCCCTCTCAAAATTATTACCATGTAAACGGAAGTTCTGACAAAATTCTCAAGTTTTACAAACTTTGTAATGTTGGTTGATCTACAATAAAAGTTCAAAGACTTTCAGCCTCGCACCGTGTGGGTTGCGTAAATCAAATTAAAGTGAAAACGACGCAATATTTTTACCATTATTTTATACTTGACTGCTTCTGTTGTGGTTTCATCATTGATCACAAGTATGCGGGCTTAAACTGTCGTGACTTCATGAGGTAAGGTTTGAGTATAAATGTGGATGATTGATAATAAAAATGGGGGAAGATCAAAGAAACGACGGATGGACTGTATGAAACATGATACGGATAGAAAGGGAGTGACTACCGAGATGACGACTAATAAAGAAGTATGAGAGAAAAAGACATGTTGCGTCGACACCAAATAAATTGAGATACAGGCAGTAGACCGATGATGTTATGCGGGTTTAAACTGGTTTCAGGTTCGTAATTTTTCATGAAAGACAATCTTTCCTAGTCGAAAAGTATCCATAAGAATTTCCTCACAAAAAATAACAAGACAGCAAAGTGGATCTTTATGAAATTCCTAGTCAGCCCAGAATTTGGAATTGTGCCCAGAAAATAACAATAAGTTTATCCCTAATTACATGCCATAAGACTTTAAACCTACAGCGAATCAGAGATCCCTTTAAATTATGAAGGTAATCTTAACCTATACGAAAAAGGCGAGACAGTGTTAACTATTATTCAAGTTTTTATACTTTCTCGGTATACTACTTCATTGTGGATAGCGCGTGACAATGATCTGTGCAAAATTTTGTGCGGAACTATGCACAAACTGTGTAATCAATTCAAATGAAGCAAGAGCGACTCTTTGCAATGTAAACGTTACGATTGCATCGAGATTCGTGATTCTTCGATGCGAAATAAATGACTAAAATGACCAATTTCTTTCAACATTCAATATATAATGTATTTAATTCGATTAAGATGACAAGTCGTACAAGTAATGATCGTTGGGACAGACGTTCTAGAGTGGAGACCGCGAAATGGCAATGTCGTGAGGGACGCCCTCAGGCAAAATGGAGCGATGATCTTTGCTAAGTGGTTTGCAATTTACAAAGGTCAATGTCCTACAGTGGTCTCAATAGACCACTATAGGACATTGGCGTTTGTAAATTAATAAATTTTAATTTTTAAATAAAATTTAATTAATAATTATAGTGACTTTAATTATTTTAGACTAGCGACCCACCCATGCTTCGCTTGGATGCAATCGTTATGCCAAAATATCCAGATTTCTTTGCTATATCCTTAGATATAGCACAGAAATCTGGATATTCAACGGAAAGTTTATGTGTATAATCAGTTAATGTGTTATGTGTTTAATCAGTTAAATAACTGATTAAATATCTTCTATACACATAAACTTTCCGGAATAAATTCAATAAATTATGGTGAAAACCGCATCAAAATCCATTTAGAAGAACTAAGCCGGACTTCGACTTTGTTTTATACTAGTACACCTAGGTGTAGAAGTTGGGAAGAAAGATTGCTGTTCATTTTTTTTCTTAACATCAACGATAGTTGAGGTCTATTTTAAGGCACTTTATACACACTGGCCTTTTTCTTTTGAAAAAATTCATTGGTACGGTCAGCAACAGAAGTCGGTTAACACTGCTACTTTTTGACATCATCTAAATTAACACAAAATTATATGATTTAACCTGCTTTTTAGCTTTTCATTTATTAGATAAGAGTTAATTTTCTTTGAAATTTACATCTGTTCCGATTTTAATGAAGTATTTTTCTCAATAATTAAGATTTAGAAAACTCAACTGTTAATCGACTTTTTTTGCTGACCGTACTACGAAAACAATTACCAACGAATAATTTTTTAAACAAGTTGTAACCTTTTTGTAAAAGCATTCCAGAATTGAACATAATTTCGTAACAGAAAGCTGAAGGGACATTGTTTATTTAAACACTGTTCTAATTACAAAGGCGGTGTTTATTTATTTATCGTGTTTTGTGAGGAGGTGTAAAAGAGGACGTAGTTGAATTATCTGTGATGAGGGTCTGGTGACATTTTGTTGACAATTATGAAGATAATTATAAATATTTTAAACAAACTAATGACTTTAGAACATGATGTTTTCATAGCAGTCAATCAATTTATAGAGAACTTTATTTTCCCTGCAACTTTCATAATCGTGTTTATTTAAAGAGCGGTTTTTGTTCTTTAAAATAATTTATGTAACCATTAGTTTAAACAACAAACAAACAACATAGATTCCGTAAAATAGCATTTTCCGAACATTCTAGTTGGGTAGGTTTCGGGTCTACATAACAAGTAACGTTTTGTCCTCGTTTGAGTCGCTTTTATTATCCTTAAAGTTCACATAAATTCACTTTTCACATATCTCTTTTCCACATAAATACAAAATAAAAAACATTTTCTATTTCTAGCATTCACGAATCGTCTGGCTACGAAAGCTCTACGCTGCTACGACGCTACGCCTGCTTGCTACGAGTTCGTAACAGATCATACATTTCATTTTTATTTCTAACACAGTTTCATTGAATCTTGCATACAAAAGAATATATACGTGTACGACTTTTTCACATCTCGACTGTTGAACGTTAACTGTATACTTCCATGTTAACTAGGTTAGAAATAAAATGTAGGCAGATTTATTCTGAAATACATATTATTTAGAAATGTTTTTCTGTTTCCAATTTTTTCTTGATACGAGTATCTATACCTAAAAAGGTTAAATATCTAAACCGATGTGGCGGAATCTACATCGCCACTACCAACTACGCATTACAATGAAATGACGTCACGCAATCCTGCATCGCGCAATTAGAGTTTACCGTGCGACTAGCATATACAGGGTGTCCCGTATATAAAGGATAACCTTTTAAGGGGTTGTTGTACTCATCATTATAAACAACTTTTACTTTAGGACAAACCTGAAATCACGAAAAAAAATTCAGCAGTTCCCTACATTTTGACGAGTTATGCGAAAATAAATGTAGGGAACAACTGATTTTTTTTTCGTGATTTCAGGTTTGGTCCCATAGTAAAAGTTGTTCATAATGATGAGTACAATGACTCTTTAAGAGGTTATCCATTATTTACGGGACACCCTGTATACAACGTCCCGACATTAACCGTCGGGCAGTTGCCCACCAGACACTGTAATCCACCACGCGGGTCCAGTGCTGGTGGGTGGATATCGTACGTCTTCGAATTCTTGGTACGACAAATGCTGGTCCTCACGATGTTTTCCAAGTAAAGTGCCTGCTGAAAAAGGTGACTGGGACAGACTGAATGCGGAAGGTGAAGAACAGGGAGTTGTGGAGCAGCCTGGCAGAGTCCTATGTCCAGCAGTGGACTTCAATAATCTGAGTTGATTGATTCATAGAAAGTACCTGCCTAGGTTCGAACTCACGACACGCGGCGTGCTGGCTCTGACTCGTAAGTCAGAGCCAGCACCACTGGGCTAGCACTGCTCTCAAAAGCTAGCCCATTATAAATCACAGAACACAGTCATACATTTAACCTCCCCATTTAACTGGAAGCAGTTGAACTATAATCATGAAATTAGTTTAAAAACTGTTACGTTAAAAACTGAAACAATAACCTTAGTATTTCATGCAGCGTTTCCCGGGAACACGAATTGATTTGGCTTCCTACAGCTAGCCCTATTGTTAAAGTTTGTTTTATTAGAAATACTGCAATGGCACCGTGTTGTAATTTTTAAATTGCGTCGTTGAATTTGGAGGCGAAAAAGAATGGCAAATATGATTTTTTTTTTTTCAATGGAGTATCAGTGGCACGTCATTGGAAAACCATAATAATGCATTTGAATAAGGAGATTAAAAATAAATAAAATAAAAACTGTTTATTTCAATTACAAAATCCATTTGCATTACAATATTTGGAGAAAACCTTTTAAGCAAGAAATTGCTTGTGTTAGGAGAAATTACCAAAACTGTCAACATCAACAATGTGTTATTAAGATAACAAAGAACAATTAATTAATAAAAGAACACTGTTTCGCATCTTCTTGAATAAACTTGATAACCTTTTTTTTTGCTCGGGTTTTCAGAAACTTCCTTCGACACGGGCTGTAATCTTTCGCTCATCGTCTCCTCTCAAAAATCGCTTATGTGATAGAGATCCTTAAGCGTAAACTTCAAATATTGGCACAGAACTTTCAGATATAGGCCAAGTTTCGCAATTTGAGAACGAACTCAAACAAACTGTCTGCGTCTTTAGTTTTTATCTACTTTTTTAAGTTTCGTAGCCTCGTCCCGCGAATAATTTCACAAAAAGTGAGTTTTGAAATGTTTATGTGGATAGGAATTAGGAGATAATATGTGTTTTAGGGTTAGCGCCCTGACGATACGGCGTCACCTAGTACGCTTTAGGGGGACGCCAAATAGGTGAGGGTCCACTCCGCTCAGGGGGAGTAGAGAACCTATGCGCGAGCCACGAAGGATATTCCTGCGCGGCTGGCTGTAGCGATCTGCTTCCCTGCCCCTTCCAGAGACCTGACTAAGGGAGAAGCCGACTTTATAAAGACAAGCCTGGAAGACCTCTTACTGAATGTGGACACGAACTCGACGACACAGCTCCCGGCCTTCCGCGGATACCCACAGGTAGCGGAAGGCACTGTGCAGATGTGGTGCGAGGACGACAATGCCCTGACTTGGTTGACCCAGCATGTACCCGGAATATGACTCCCAGACACTGACCAGACTTTAACGGTGCTGAAACAGTCTGACGTGCCTACCCGTGTCCGAACCCCGCTTTTCGTCCCCCAATACAGGGGTGACGTGGCCAGGCTCCACAATATTCTGATTCGTCAGAATATTTGGTTTAACATTGCCAGGTGTTCACTGTACAGGGCAGCTACCATCGGTGGTGATAACTATGGGACGTATTTGACCATAGGCATGCCACCGGAGGAAGCTGAGAAGGTCCGGGGACGGGAGCGACGTATATCATACCTGCTTGGGTCGATATATGTTCGCTTCTGGCCCACGACCCAACCCCCTGAGACTCAGACTGACAGCACTGACGGTAAGACGACCCAACCGTTACCGACACAGACGTCGGACATGGACATTGCCAAACTCGAGGAGGACATGGCCCGAGCGGCAATGGCCGATGAAAACGATGACACCTTACCGCCCTCATCACCTGCGTGGAACGAGAACCTGTTGGTCTCGTCGCCGGGTGATGGCCTTGAGGGTCAGCACGGAGTGGACGTGGGGGATAGGCCATTCGATGGATCCATCTCCGACTAGCCCCACTCCGCCACCGTCATCGCCCGTAAACATTATCCAGACCAACCTCCAACATAGCCAGACTGCACCGGCTAGCCTACGCAGGGCACTGGAGGAAAAACCCCGAACAATCACACTGACCCAGGAGCCGTGGATCAGGAACAACAGAATATGCGGCCTCGGTAATATCGGAGGTAAGCTAATTCTTAACACACACGGCGCGGACAAACCAAGAACCTGCGCCTACGTACCCACAGAAATTCCCTTCACACCACTCACTCGATTCTGTTCCAGAGATCTGACAGCCGTCAGACGCCAGACTGAAGGTAGCGTTCCAGATGTTGTGCTAGCCTCGGTGTACATGCCAGGCGAGGATGCTGACTGCCCGCCGAAGGAAATGGCGGACCTAGTGCAACACTGTGAGCGCGCCAAACTGGACCTGATCATCTGCACCGACTCGAATGCCCACCACCTGCTCTGGGGTAGCGAGGCACCGAACCCTAGAGGGGAGGTACTATCCACTTATTTATTCACTACTAACCTTAACATTGTTAACCGCGGCTCAAAACCCACTTGGGTTACAGTCCGGGGTCAAACAATTATAGACTTAACACTTGCTACTGAAAACGCGACTAACCTTATCACAAACTGGCACGTGTCGGATGAGCCTTCTTGCTCTGATCATAGAAGAATTCGCCTCACACTAGCAACCAATACAAGGATACCCACACCGAGGCGAAACCCGCGGCGCACCAACGTCCCCGGTTATAAACGTCTTCTAGCTTCACTACTAGATAGGCACCTTTCAATAATAACCATAAGTGATCAGGCACAATTGGAGGGTCTCCCTTGTTTGACCAAAAGGAATTTGACAAATTTTCACTTCCCAAAAAATTTTTCGCATAATTTCATTTGCCAAATTATTACTTAGCAAAAAATCTATTCACAAAAAGTTGTAACGCAAACCTAATGTTTGGCAAATGAACGTTTAAACTATAACCTGTTTACCAACTAGTACTTCTAACATTTTTTATTTAGTCAAATATTTCATTTGGAATAACAGTTTTTATGCAACATCAAATAAGCCAAATACTTATTTAGTATCGTCAGTTTTCAATTCACCCTTTCCTATTCAGTCAAACTTCAATGACAAAAATGTGAACTACTAAGTGGGTAGGAGGTAAATCATAAATGGCGCTCAATGTGTGCTCTTTTTTTCTATATAATGTTGTCGTTCCTGGCACAGTAGGTAGTAGGTCACAGTTTTAACCTAACCTAACCTAACCATTTTTTTAAAATAAGTAATTAACCTAATCTAAATAATTCAGTTCCGGGTAACCTACTAAAAACAATCTCTTTTTTCTATTAATGCAAGTCGTTTCTGGCACTCGCTGGCCGCTACCGCAGCACCGCTCGCTCCGCTCGCTCGGCTCGTGCGTAGGAGGTCACAGTTTTAACCTAACCTAACCTACCCATTTTTTTTAAAGAAGAAATTAACCTAATCTAAATTGTTGAGTTCCGGATAACCTACTAAAAACAATATATTTTTTTCTATGAATGCAAGTCGTGTCTGGCACTCGCCGGCCGCTACCGCGGAACCGCTCGCTTCGCTCGCTCGGCTCGTGCGTAGGAGGTCACAGTTTTAACCTAACCTAACCTAACCATTTTTTTTTTAAATAATTAACCTACTCTAACTACTTCCATAAATAAACTAATATCAAGTAACCATAAATTTGATTTGTTTCAGACAAATTCAAGCACAAAAACTTACAAAGAAGTACGCAAAAGACATCAAATTTAACCAGCAAGTCAAATGTCTAACAATCTCATTTTTGCCTTAATATTTTTTGTCTTAACAAATCATTTCACCAAACGTTTATTGTCTGAAGATTGTTTGCTGTAATAAATCATTTGATTAAAGACCAAATTCCATAATGACATTATACTTAGTAATATTTTGCCAAGTAAAAATTTGACCAAATGAAAATATGCGTACTAAAATCATTCGAAATATTGCAATGGTATAAAAAAAGGTTGCTAAAATTTGTTTGGGTAATGAAATTTTGTCAAAATCTTTTTGGCAAAACCGCAGGGACCCACAATTGGAATACACCGTGACTAAATTATCTGAATACCTAATTGAAGCATACCATGCATGCTGCAAACTAAGGGCGCCACAAACTAAGAGTGAGATGAACCCCTGGTGGAATGCTGAACTAGGTAAACTCAGAGATACATTGCGTAAGCAATTTAATACAGCCAAAAACACTAGACTCCAGGATGACTGGGAGGTATACAAAGAGACCCAGTACACATATAAAAGCGGATCAGAACTGCCAGGAGAGCCGCTTGGCGGAAATTCTGTGAATCCATCGAGACAAACAATGAAGCTGCAAGAGTAAGGAAGATCCTATCAACCGATCAGGACCGAACTCTTGGCGCACTGAAAAAACCTGACAACTTATACACACTAACCGACCAAGAAACCAGTAAGGTCCTTCTTGAGACTCACTTTCCAGACTGTAGACTCATAGAGGACAGGACGTGGGAGGTTGAACCAGGATGGACCCCAACGGAGCATGACTGGTCGAGAGCACACAACATAGTAACAAAAGACCGGATAGTGGGCTATAGACTCCTTTCAGCCATATGAGTCCGCAGGGCTGGATGGCATATTTCCAGCCCTGCTGCAGTGTGGGGTGGATCTTTTGACACCATAGCTGGTGGAGATCTATCAAGCCTGCTTAGAACTCAGATACATACCTCTTGCATGGCGGGAAGTGAAAGTCATTTTCATACCCAAACCTGGAAAACCAGATTATACACAACCCAAGGCTTACAGGCCTATAAGCCTCACATCATTTCTACTGAAAACCCTTGAGAGACTCTGTGATAGACACATCCGTGACGGACCTCTTCGGGTAAAACCTCTCCATAAACAACAGCATGCATACTTCACTGGCAGATCAACGGAATCTACACTACACAGTGTAGTTTCCAAAATTGAATGCGCGGTGGACCACAAGTGCTCATCACTGGCCGCCTTCATTGATATAGAAGGAGCTTCTGACAAAACCATGTTCAACAGCATCAACATGGCACTCGACAGACATGGCATAGATTCAAAACTGAGAGGCTGGATCACCAACATGCTCAAAATGAGAGCTGTGCACTGTGTGTGCTGTGTGTGACGGTGAACAACACTACAAGGACCATCGTGGCAAAGGGCTGCCCGCAAGGTGGCGTCCTCTCTCCGCTACTATGGAACCTGGTTGTAGACAGCCTCATCAATGTTACGTATGTGTATCAGTCTTTATAAAATATATATTATCTGTGGTATTTCCG
Source organism: Cosmia pyralina (assembly GCA_946251885.1). Lineage (NCBI taxonomy): Eukaryota > Metazoa > Arthropoda > Insecta > Lepidoptera > Noctuidae > Cosmia > Cosmia pyralina. Next base: position 28,797,029 of record OX276343.1, read on the forward strand.
GATCCTGTTGTCTTGTCACCGACTCCGATCGCTCGTCATGCAATGGCTGAATACACGATACATAAAATAGTCTGGTCGTCTTATTTATTTATAATATCTGGCCACCCGTCGTAACATGGTGTCAGAAGATACAGAAGAAAAAGAAGTCACAAAAAACCACAAAAGTAAGTGCCGCAAACAGTCAAAAAAAAAAAAAAAAAAAAAAAAAAAAAAATTTCGAGTAAAACGTCGCCGCGTGGTCCAGCCCTAAAATGCCGGAAAATAAAAACGCAAATAATACAAGTTATCCCCTGCCGCCGAGTAATTTCAGCTTAGATATCAACAACTCGAACATGCCATTGGCTTGGAGAAATTTCAACACAAGTCTAGAGATTTACATGATAGCCAACAATTTAGAAGAACAACCAGACAAACGAAAGGTAGCCATTTTACTACAAATCATAGGCCCAGACGCTCTTCAGATATTTTACTCGTTTAACATACAAATTGACAAGATCACCTATAAGGATTTACTCGCCAAATTTGAAGACTACTTCACACCACGTGTCAATATTTCCGTCGAAAGACATAAGCTGTTCAACAGAAAACAAGGTCCAGATGAAGAAATTGAGACATATGCCACGGATCTCAAGAATCTAAGTATCCAATGCAATTTTGAAGGTCTTGCCGATGATATAGTAAAGGACATATTCTCATGGAACTTAAATTCATCTTGCTCGTACATCAGAGAACGTATCCTGATCGAGAAACCATCAACATTTGATGCCGCCGTCAGTCTCGCTAAAACACTAAGAAATACTAGGTTACAGGCTAAAGCTTTATCAAGCCAAGAAGTAAGTGTCGTTGCCAGTCGTCAATCGCATCACAGTCGCCAAACACATCGTAGTCAAGAGAGTCGCAATCAAAAAAGTCACAGTCAAAGAAGTCACAGTCGTCAAAGAAGTCATAGCCGTCAAGAAAGTCAAAGTCATCAGTCTCAAACAAGTCAAAGTCGTCAATCAAGTAAAGCATCGTCCAGTCAAGAACCTCAATCCAAACAGTCAACCAAGAATTGTTCCAGATGTGGTCAAGTTCACCGAACAAAATGTCCAGCCATAGGAGTCATCTGTAACAACTGCCACAAGCCCAATCACTTTGCCAAGTGTTGCCGCAGCAAACATGTGAGATCCATAGAAGAAGAAGAAGAAAGTACGGGTACTGATACTTATTTTCTAAATAGTCTTTTCACTAATGAGATTTCTGTCAGCATAAAAAACCCTTATCATACAACTTTGTCCATAAATAGTAAGAATGTAGACTTTTTACTTGATACAGGTGCTGACACTAACATTTTATCATTTAACTCTTATAAAAAACTTAATTTGCCATTGAGTAGTTTAAAGAAAAGTAGTCACAAACTATCAACCTTTAGCGGTGAAGTATTACCGACTGTAGGTCAATGCATTCTGTCTGTCACACATAACAACAAACTATACAATGTTAATTTCCACATTATAGATATACCCTGTAGGAATATTATTGGTCGCAACAGTTGTGAGAATTTAAAATTAGTTAAAAGAGTCCATAATGTCCAATTTCATGAGTCACTCAATGTATCACAGCTTGACAAATATAAAGATCTCTTCTCAGGAATAGGTTGTCTTAAAGATTATGAATGTCATTTGTCAATGAAGCCTGATGCTGTACCGTCTATAGATGCCTGTCGTAGAATTCCATTCAGTCTCTTAGAACAATTAAAAGAAGAATTAGCCATGTTAAAAAAAAATCAAATTATAGTCAAAGTCGAGGAACCTACTGAATGGGTAAGCTCAATTGTAATTGCATCAAAGAAAAATGGTAAACTACGCCTGTGCATTGATCCAAGAAAACTTAATAAAGCCATTATGCGTCCTCATTATCAATTTCCAATTATTGATGAAATTAAATCCAGCCTCTCTGGTTCACAATATTTCACTACCCTAGATGCAAACAAAGGTTTTTATATGCTAAAGTTAGATGAAGCTTCCTCAAAACTATGTACATTCATCACACCTCAAGGTAGATATAGATTCCTAAGACTTCCCTTCGGGATAAATGCAGCCCCAGAACTGTTTCATTCCATCATGACAAATAGATTCAGTGATATTCCAGGAGTCAAAATCATGATGGATGATTTCCTAATTTACGGTCAAACTAAACAAGAACATGATTTTAGGTTAAAACAAGTCTTAGATAGAGCTAGAGAAATAGGAATAAAATTTAATAAAGACAAGTCTAATATATGTAAAAGTGAAGTCAAGTACCTAGGACACATCTTTTCTAAAGATGGTGTGAGAGTTGATGAAAACAAAGTGAAAGCCATTTGCAGTATGCCACCACCAACAAATGTCACAGAATTACAAAGGTTTTTAGGTATGGTTACATACTTAGGCTCATACATAGAGAATTTGTCAGATAAAACTTCTAATTTAAGAACACTTCTGTCTAAAGATAATGAATGGTCTTGGCAAGAGAGACATAATGTAGAATTTAATGAATTAAAGGAATGTATAACAAAAGCCCCTGTCTTGACATATTATGATCAAAATAAACCAATTACACTGTCAGTTGATTCGTCTAAAGATGCCATGGGTGCAGTGATTTGCCATGATAAACACCCCATAGCATATGCTTCAGCTTCATTAAGCTCATGTCAACAGTCATACTCTCAGATTGAGAAAGAGCTGTTAGCAATCCTATTTGGTTGTACAAAGTTTCACCAATATGTCTATGGTCGCCACACTTTAGTTGAAACAGATCACAAACCAATAGTATCGCTGTATAAAAAACCAATTTATAACATTCCACCCCGTCTTCAAAGAATAATGCTAAGATTACAACCATATGACCTGAACGTAACTTACAAACCAGGTAAATATCTTTATGTAGCTGATACTCTGTCTAGAGCAGCTTTACCAGAACAGTCATTACATGATCTAGATTCTGATCTAGATTTACATGTCAATTTAGTCATTAGATCACTGTCAGTTAGTCCAAATAAACTTAAATCTATTCAAGAGCAGACTTCCCAAGACAATGAATTGTCACTCTTAAGTAAATATTGCATAACAGGTTGGCCTGAACATAAAAAATTGCTTCCAGACATACTTAGGCCTTATTTTCCTTTAAAAACCGATATACATATAATTAATGGTATTGTCTTCAAAAACAACAGTGTCATTATACCAGTAGCCATGAGAAAAGACATTTTGAAACAGATACATGAAGGTCACCAAGGTATTCATAGTTGCCAAAGATTGGCAAGAAATCTAGTATACTGGCCCAATATGTACTCTGATATAGAAAAATATGTTAATAATTGTCATAACTGTCTCACTAACAGACGCAGCAATTCCAAAGAGTCACTACAGCCCCATGAGGTAAAACCAATCCCTTGGAATAAAGTCGGAGTTGATCTATTTGATTTCAATTCAAACAAGTATGTCATAGTCGTAGATTATTTTTCCCAATATGTCGAGCTTGTAAAGCTAGCAGGTGGTTCTACTAGTAAAATTGTCATTAGTCACCTAAAGTCTATATTTTCCAGACATGGAATACCCAACATTCTAATTTCAGACAATGGTCCCCCATTTAACTCAAAAGAGTTTAATCATTTTGCTTTAGATTGGCAAATACAACATATTACATCAAGTCCCTATTATCCACGGTCTAATGGTCTTGTAGAAAGAACCATAGCCACGGTTAAAAACATATTAAAGAAATGTCTTACTGATAATACAGACCCTCATCTAGGATTATTACAGTATAGGAATACACCTAAAGAAAATATGTATTCGCCTGCCCAATTACTAATGTCCAGGACACTCAGAACTAAACTTCCAGTCTTAGAACAAACTCTGAAACCTAAAATACCTAACTACAGGTCTCTAACAAATAAAACTCAAATAAAAGTGAACAAATCACAGATTTATTATAATAAACATACTAAACCGTTGTCTTCCCTAAACATTGGTGATAAAATTTACTTCCAGAAACAGCCAGACAGTATTTGGACACCTGGTACTGTGTCAGACATAGGTCCACAGCCTAGATCATATACTATTGTCTCCCCGGAAGGTACTTTTCGCCGTAATCGCCAACATATCCTACAGCCAAAACATTCACCAACTGAGTCCGCTCCTAGTAGAAGAAGTTCACTTCAATCCCCATCAGTTCCACTTGACACTGATCCACCGTCGCCTTCCAATATACTGCCGTCGTCATCTCCATCTAATTATCATTCTCCTTGTACAAGTAATCCTGTCCAAGAATCTGAAACAAAAACAAACACATCACATACACCAAATAAACAAACTCAACACACAACTTATTCTTCATTCGGTAGAGCAATAATAAAGCCCCGAAGATTTTGAAAATTGGTCTAGATTAAGTTCTTAATTTGTACTTAGTTTTAATTTAATATACTAAATGTATTGTTTGTTGTACAAGCATTGTCAAACCTAATTTTGTTTTGTTAGTAGCTGTCAAAACTTAGTTAAGTCAATTTGATAGACGTCACTGTCAGAACTGTCGCAATGTAAATGTCAGTCAAGTCAACTTGTCACTTCTTAGAGATGTTCCGTTCCACTTAGTCTACTAGTATATAAGAATTTTGTTAATGTTAAAAAAAAAAAAAAAAAAAAGAGTATACTTACGTACCATGTTCCACGTAATGATTCCATTTTCTTTTCTTAATAAGGGAGATGTTACGTATGTGTATCAGTCTTTATAAAATATATATTATCTGTGGTATTTCCGGATCCTGTTGTCTTGTCACCGACTCCGATCGCTCGTCATGCAATGGCTGAATACACGATACATAAAATAGTCTGGTCGTCTTATTTATTTATAATATCTGGCCACCCGTCGTAACAATCAAAACCCTCAATGACAAAGGATACTTCACTGTAGGCTATGCTGACGACATAACCATAGTAATAAATGGCACCCATGAAAATACCCTATGTAACCTCATGCGCCAAGCTTTGAAAATAGTAGAAGACTGGTGCAACAAACACCGACTATCGGTTAACCCAACAAAAACCGAGCTGATTCTCTTTACAAAAAAGAGGAGGCTGACTACATTACAACTACCGCGTTTCTTTGGAACTACCCTAAGCCTATCAACTGAAACCATATACCTGGGCATCTTTTTGGACAAACAGCTGAATTGGGTGAAACATACCAACTACATCATCACAAAAGCCAGTATATCCCTGTGGCAGTGCAAGCGACTGCTCGGCAGGAATTGGGGGATTAGCCCCAAGGTCACCTACTGGCTATACACCACAGTAATCCGACCAATTATCACATACGGCTCACTGGTCTGGTGGCCCAGGACAGAACTGAGTACAGCCCGAAAGGATCTTGAGAAACTGCAACGGTTCGCTTATGTAGCAATAACTGGCTGCATGAGAACTACACCCACTGCTGCCCTACAGGCAATGCTTGAACTGCCGCCACTACACCTCATCGTGCGTGAAGAGGCGGCCCTAGCCGCCTTTAGACTCAGTTTAGCAGGAACACTGAGCAAGGACTCTAGAGTTAAGCACATACGCATAAAAGAGGATGCGATCAGGCGACAGCCAATGATGGCATCACCATGCGATAAAAACCCGAAACAACACTGCTTTCAGAAGCACTATAACATAATAGTCTATAAATAAATAAATACTCACGGAAGAACGGTGTGATTACTCAGGCCCGCAAGAGTTGAGAGTATACACCGATGGATCAAAGACCGACTCCGGAACCGGGGTCGGAGTCTTCTCATACGACCTTAACATTAACATATCCAGTCCGCTTGGAGTATTCAACACTGTCTACCAGGCGGAGTATGTGGTCATCATACAAGCGTGTTATGCCATAGAAGCCAGGAGAGTTAGGGATACCTATATACGAATACTCTCAGACAGTGCCTCAGTGCTCCAATCCCTACAGAAAAAATACTTTACCTCGAGATTAATAAAAGAATGTCACGATGCACTCGAACGAGTAGCGGTAGCTAACCGCAACAGAGTGACACTGCAATGGATAAAAGGACTTGGTAACGACGCAGCGGACGAACTTGCTAGGAGAGCATCCAGCACGTCTGTCTGTGGATCTGAGCCAATCGTACCCATTCCATTCAACCAGTTACGCAGGTGGCTACAGGAGTTTACCCATACACAAGCGGAGAGTTGGTGGTCCTCGACATCAAGTTTAGTATGAGAGAATTTCCACTGTTATTTATTAAGTATGTAGTAGATATTACAATATTAGTATTGTGTTTCTAGGTTAATTATTGTAATTGGTGTATAACCGTTTTAATTAACTATAAATAAATAAATAAATAAATCAGGTTGCAGGCAGTTCAAAGAGGCCATCAAGTCCCTGGATGGTACGCTTACCAGGCGATTATTACGTCTAGACAGGAACGGGCTGCGCCTGGTGACGGGGACCATCACAGGACACTGCTCATTAAACAAACACTTCCACACAATAGGAATAACGGACAGTCCTCTTTGTAGGGCCTGCATGGAGGCTGAGGAAACCATTGCGCATGTGCCTGTTGAATGCATAGGCGTCACCCAGATTAGAAAAGAAACTCTCGGAATATCCCGATCTTTCACAGATGTTCTTAACAGACCCGGAGATTTGATCAACTTCTGGAGGGAGGTGGGCTGGTAAGAATAAACCCCCGACGGCCGCCATGGCCTACGCACAATGGTCCACATGAAGGACTAAGTGCGGAAACCAAATCCTTAACATAGAACATAGCATTCTTCCATATTTTTTTTTCCTCTTTGCTCGTCTCTTAAGTGTCTTAGCGTGATGTTACATGCCTACCTTTCTCGAGAATCGGGCTATCAAATCCAAAAATAATTTTTCAAATCCGACTGGTAGTTCCGGAGATTAGTGCGTTCAAACCATTGATATATTAGAGGAAGATATGTTACACGCTAACATCGCAATCAGTAAACCTGCACTCGGCGCACGACTACATGCACCGAAACTCACACATCTGTGATCACAGTCGCAAACCTACAGTTACTGATAGACAGAGATAGGAGCCGGCGCTGTCATGCAAGCAAAATCGCGTTAGCTGCCGAATGTTGACGATTATGAATGACATTACATGTCTATCTCGCTTTCGCAAACATGGCGAAGCAAGAATTAAATATTATCATATTTTTTTTTAAAATAACATTTTGGATGTATTTACGAGTGAAAGTAATCCGGTGGAACTTGTTTTTGGTTTTTGAACTATTAGTGCATATTTTGAAAACACAGGAAGGCATTGTTGCTGCTTATTTAGACGATTACGGTAATTTTACTTAACGTTCTGTACATGTGCTACACAAACGCCAGTTCAATTGTTACTAAGGTCAATTGTGTGCGTTAATACAATTTATGCGGTCCACGTCGAGGAACGCGAACCATATCTTCCTAATTTATACATCAATATCAAATGGGATATCAAACAAGATATGAGTAAATCAAAACAGATGATTTACTCATATCTTTTTCCTAAAAAGACTCCATCACATTTGTTTACAAAATATTACATAGCATTACGCCTTCTTTTCCCGAAGGGTTGGGCAGACGTGTACCTTTAGTAAACCCACATTTGGCCAACTATGTTTAAGTCCCATGTAATAGGGGGCGAGCTTATTGCAAAATAATATAGCATAGTGCAATTATCTTTCATGAAAACATTAAGACGAAACATAAAGCCATAAGGTAAAAAAAACTAGGCGATCAAAATGTCGGTATTAATAATTTATTGCGCAATTCTGTTACTAACAGGCTTTAATAACAATAACAAGCTCAGACAAGAATAATAATTATTACCAGAACTGTTTGTTGATCGTTATCTGACTTGTGGATTAGCGAAGTCTAGGCTCTTGATTAATTAGCAGAAGTGTTAGGTCGCTCCCGATATGATGGAGTGATAACACGTTTACTTGGTTTAAATGGTAATCTGCACATCAGTATATCAATTTTGACCTTGACAACGCCTTTATGTCCTATCTGTAAGGGTGGTTTTCATAGTGTATCCACTGACATACGGTTGACTATACATGAGTTGAGGTTTTTTGTTGTTTCTGCGTGATGTGTGCACCCTCTAACGGTTTTTTATTTTCAATTCGATAAACTAAAATGATGTAATGCATTAAATTAAGGACGCTGTTACAAATGGGTAGTCAAATCATTACTTTTTTACACAAAAGTATGTTTATCAAATAAAATGCTTTGTATTCTTAAAATGTTTTATTGGCCAAATTGTTGGTAGATGTGCAAGGTACGATTCTGAACTATAAATAATAGTTTTAAACATGTACATTTTCTCAATAAATGTACCGAAGTAAAAATTTTCAGTCCGGTACATTTATTGAGAAACTGTTCCTATCTAAAATTATATTTTTAGTTCAGAATCATACAATGCACATCTATCAACAATTTGGCCAAAAACATTTTAAGAATAAAAAATATATATATATATTATATATAAAAAATTTATTTCGGAACATTAACAAAAGACAAAGCATTTAAAGCATTTTATTTAATAAACATGCTTTTGTGTAAAAAAGTAATGAGTTGACTACCCATTTGTAACAGCGTCCTTATTGAGTTTATCGATTTGAAAATCAAATTAATTGCGCATATTTGTAATCAAAAGTGTTAAAGCATTAGTGGGAATTATATAAACGTAACAATGTGATTAGCTCTAACACGATAAATACCTAATTAATAGAAATTAATTTCTTTGGCATTTGACTCGGTCAGTACCTATTATATAAAATAACACCCGCGTAAACCGGGATAAAAAATAGCTTATGTTATACAGGGTATAAGCTATCTTGATACCAAATTTCATCCAAATCGGTCTAGCCGTTTGAGCATGAAGAAGTAACAAACATACAAACACACAATCTACAAATATTCGCCTTTATAATATTAGTGCATACAATAACTTCATGTTTATGTAGAACCTTTATTTAACTTATAATGTAAAATAATAAAAATAAAACTAAGACTTCTACCAAATCAGCTTCGTAAAAGAATCCTTCGCTTCCAACTTACTCGTAGCAACCAATAAAACCTTTTCACATAAAATTGCACAAGTGCAAATAACACTTCGGTTTACGACCCCATTGGCCACTCTTCAGGCTGACATACAGTATAGTTACAGTCAAAACAAGCGTGCATTTTTTCCTTGTTCTGCGACTGATTCGAGATTAAATTCACGAACCACCCACATACATTATGTTTGTTGTTGGTTGTTTTTGAGATTGATGTGATTATTAAATGCTAAAAGCAGCTAAGCCTGTAGGAGTAGCTCCATCCAGGTGGAGGAATATTTTCAAGAAAATTTGAGAAAAAAATGTAGGTAGAGAATGTCAAAATATTGGATCAAGTTTCAGCAGGTAAGAGACGTTCATTTTCATAGTTGTGTAAATGATATTTATTTCTGTAAATTAGTTCAAAAAAACACTTTTACATGGAAACTGACATCCACGCGGGTGAAGCCGCGGGCAGAAACTAGTTATGTTCTAAAACTAGATGAGTTCGGCGTTTTTTCTATCCGACTACTCTGAGAAGAAAGAACGAAACAAACTGAGAGGTCACAGTCCTTTTTAAAGTTCAGACATAATCTCGGTCAGACCATAATGAGGACCATGCAGATTAGTGTCTGAGATGGTGATGGATGTAAATCAGTTAGTAAGACAATAAGGGCCTACTCACAACGTCCGAATAGCCACTACTAACCGAATAAATTCAAAAAAGGAACAGAATTAGTATGAAATTATCTGCCAAGTAAGTTAATAGGAACTTAATCGTAGGTGGTGAAACAGGCCCGAAGGCTTACAACTAGCAATGCACTACGAAAGCTTGATTTAATTGATCGAATATACCAATATATTATGTCTATGTTATTGAAAGTATATAGGTATAATACTTCACAATAAATAGACGTAGAAATTGTCTGAAGGCTCCGATAAGAGATGCTCGGCCTTGATGTCGATTTTCCAATTTGCTACAATATCAAGGAACGAGTACGATCTTCAATGAAGGGCTGGAACAGCTGTTTATACAGACAGGAGAATAATACAGTGAGGATTATATTTTATGAAGACAGTTGTGAAGGTTGTGGTAGTAATTGTATTGCTTAGTAACTTTATTTGCTTGGCGAATAACAATAGATTGCTACTATTGCATAAAAAATACTTATTTGAAAAAAGAACCATTCTTGAAAATAATGATTAAATAACAAATGAAGCATCAAATTAACGCGTTTTATTTCAAGTGCGTTGTTTTATGCTATGTAAAAAACTCGTGCATTTTTGTCTGATTTATAATGTAATATTATCAAGTAGGTACAGTTTCTGAGATGTCAACTTCTGAGAATAAAACTAAGCCAAATAAAGGTCTAAAAGATTGCCAATCGATCCATACAAAATGAAACAAGAAAACGTACTATCGCATTCGAATTATTTCGTCGAACATTACGTATTAAAGGTTTTCTACCTTGACGCCTCTCGGTAGGGCTGGAACCCTTACCTTTAGTAAATTATTTAGTTACTCGTTAAAAATTCAATATCAGAGGAGCTGTAGGCTGAAAAAGATTTGAGTAGGTAGATGTTTTGACATATGATTTTTCAACAGCGAATTTTCCTTCTGTAGACTATGTGGTTTTAAAGACATTTTTTGGCTGGCAAAACAAATACTGATCAATACAAAAACTTAGTTGGTAATTTTTTGCTTGACTGCTCATTCTAAAGCTGTCACTGGAAGGCCGTAGTTCAGCACTAGCTTTTGACTGGCTTATCAATTAATCTGCCTAGCCTTTTTCCCTACTACGTTGGGGTAGGCTTCCAGTCTAACCAGATGCAGCTGAATACCAGTATTTTACATGGAGCGACTGCCTATCTGACCTACACATTACTGGATAACACGATCCCTTAGTAAGACTGGTTGTCAGATTTTTGGGCTTCTGATTACCCGTAACGTCTGTCAAAGATCTATGAATGACAGCCGGGACCAACAGCTTAAGGTGCTTTCCGAGACACGGAGGGATATCGATATGTACTCGTAATGACCCCATCAGCAAACCGACCACGACAAGCATTTTTGACTAGCTGATAATGATGGTAAAAAGAGCTGCGATGCGATGCGATGCATGCGAGCGATGGGTTATGTCAACCCCTCACCTCTATTACATATTTTCGTAAATGTGCACAGAATTCTACTATTAGCAATAGTATTCATTGAAAGGTTTATAAGTTCTCAAAGATTTATTACAAACCTCCTTGTATAAAAAGAGGCATTTGCCCTGCAGAGGAACCAATACAATAATATTGAAAGGTGGGCTTTTACTAAGCCCTTTGATGTTAAGAAAATTTTAATACTGCTGATTCTCTACCATTTTTAGTAAAGTCTTTATGTTGAAAAAAAAGACTAGTAACAAAATTATCAGAGAAGCTTACAATGCATCCATGTCATGTACGTTAATAAAAGGTTTTTTTTTAAAAAAATCTGTTCATCCTGCGAAATCTGGACTTCCAATTTTCTCATTTTACAAAGACCAAAAGCATTTTTAGGTCATCATCCCAGACTTTTCGTGCGTAGAACGAGATAAGGCGGAATATGAATTTTAGAAAGCCTCATAGAGATGGGGTATCATGAATTTTGAAACCTTCTATGTTCGTTAGTAAGTTTAGTAACGAGTTACATGATACTGGTGTACTTATTTATGTTGAGATGCCAATTAACGTATTCCTTTCATCATCACAAATAGGCTGTAATGTTCCCACTGCTGGGAAACAGGCCTCCTCTCTTTGCAAGGGAGTGGGCCGTAATCCACCACACGGGCCCGGTGCGGGTTGGCAGATTACATGGCTTCGAAATTTTGGTTCTAGAACATGCTGGTTTCCACACGATGTTTTCCTTCACCGCTTTAGAGCAAAATGGTGATGAAACACACACAAAATAAAACGCCTGTCTAGGTTCGAACCTACAAGTAAGTCGTGTTCCTAACCTAACCTAACTCGTAACTTATTCCTTAATGTGCTTTTTTTTAAAGTTTGGGTTTTATAATCAATATTCAACTAATTCTTTTGTTGGAGGAGCTCGTGGCTAAGTAATAACAGCCGCACGGGTCGATCCATCAGGTTAAGGTACGCTTGCCGGGGTTGGTCAGTGGATGGGTGACCATCTTTACATACCGAGACTCCTCCGTGCCTCGGAAAGCACGTTAAGCCGTTGGTTCCGGCTGTCATTCGTGGATCTTTGACAGTCGTTACGGGTTGTCAGAAGCCCGAAAGTCTGACAACCAGTCTTACCAAGGGGTATGGTATTACCCAGTAATTGGGTTGTGGAGGTCAGATAGGCAGTCGCTCCATGTAAAATACTGGTATTCAGCTGCATCCGGTTAGACTGGAAGCCGACCCCAACATAGTTGGGAAAAGGCTAGGTAGATTGATTCAACTAATTTTTTTGTGTGTGTTTTACACTTCCTAATATTAAGGCACACCGAAATTGCATGAAACTTTTCTTTAAAATTCATGTAGAGTATAAAAAGTACCTTTTATTATATTTCAAAGTAATACACAAAAATTAGTATTACAATTAATAATATATTTACAGCAAACAGCTGTATTAAAAATCTTTAAAAGAAATATTTATTTAATAATATTTAAAATTAAGTGTTGCGTTATATTTTGCAATTGGCATTATTGAGTATTACAATCATCGACTTCGCAGTATTATCTTTAGTTGAAGTTCAATTTAGAATTGGGAATTAAATTGTTTGTATCCACTCACGTGAAACTCACGCGAACACAAAACTGACACACACAGGTGTCACGTTCACTAAACAAGAACACGGATTTGTAAAAGAGTGTATAAATAATGTACTGTTTAACACTGTCTGTCTAGAAGAAGTCTGTTTTTCTTAAAACAGAGCTTAGTATCAGATTTGTTCAAAATCATCTTGAGGGCTGATCTTCACTTGATAATATAACACGAATAAAGAGAGCCTGGCGATCTGTCATACAGGTCTTGAACCCAGTATAAACTCCAACTCTCGCAAAGATTTAAATCTGACTGTAACTTAAACTATGAACCAAAGTTGTACCTTTTTGAGATAAATAAATTACTATTGTATGCTGTGTACTGTATTGTATTATTGTATTGAATTGTCAAGAATACGTATCCCGTTTATTCGAAATCAGTCGATCCAAAAAACCTAAAACAATAACTTTAAATAAAATACATTTCTCGATCTCTAGCTCAAAGTAAAACACTACCGCCCAAGTTGATATCCCCATCCTCTTAAGGGAATGGCCTAATTAGCAGGGGACCGCACCGCTAATAACACATACTACAGTTTAATGGAAAATGCACACACGGACGTATTCCCAGCCACCGAATAAATTTGAAGTTTGCCAAAGTTTGCTCTCCTCCTTATTCATCGGAGAGCTGAAATCCGGTATAATAAGTTACTTCGTCCGTGACATAATCTCCGGAGTTTTATCATCTTGCTTCAAAACGTGATTGAATGAAAATGTAATGAGATTTGAACTCAATTTCAAGGTATGGGATCAAGATACTTTGGTTGGAATGTTAGGTATGGTGGTATTTTTATTTGAACTTGGGTATTTGAGTTCGTCTCAGTGAGATAAGAACTGAATTGCACAAATACGTTGATGCTTTATGAATCAGCCCCGACAAAACAGTCTCGTTTATGTAGTTAAGTAAGTATAAGTCTTGTAAATACTATAAGGGCCGATTTTTCATCTATCTGAGGAATAAACATGGCGGTTTGACATATTTTCTGTAAAAAAGCTGTCAAAACGTGAAACATATTCCCCAGATAAAAGTTATCTGATGATTGCAAAACCGGCCAAGTGCGTGTCGGACCACGCACAATGACCCCGTAGTTGAAATTAATTTATCCTAAAAACAAACAACACTGTAATCCCAAAAAAAAATTGTGTGATAAAATTGCAAATTAACAACTTTTGGACTTTTTCCTTTAGTTGTGCTGTGAGACCTTGCTTCTTGCCAATATTTCATGATTATAGGTCAACGCGAAGTACGCTATAGGTTTTGATTTACTTGAGACTATCAAAATAGTCGCATAAATGGCCGTATTTTTTTATTACTTTACTTAGAAGCTTGATTTTTTTAGAACTCCACGGGACCTTCGTATTTCATATTAATTTCAACTTGATATCTCGACGTGTTCCTGAGAAAAAGGGTCTTGACAGATTGAGAGACAGACAGACAGATAGACAAACGGACAACGAAGTGATCCTGTAAGGGTTCCGTTTTATCCTTTTGAGGCACGGAACAATAAATATCGGCCCTTAGTGTCATAACCGGATTGTTAATTCTAGGGAATGAACGCCACGGTTCCGATTACGAAGGAAGAAGCCAATATTCCACATGTAACACACAAGTAGGCTAGGGAATGCTCAAACATTTTCAATCTGTTTTTTTCCGTAGCTTACCGTTACCCTTGATTTTTCAGTTCTACATTTTATACATATTATGTTGTATCTACAGTTTTGTTCTAGTTCAGTCTTTTTTTTTTTCATTCAATTTGAATGGAATAACAATAATTGCGCACTCCGTACAGGGTATACTAAAATAGTTTGGTATTTTAATTGCTTCGTGATCCTATTCTGTATTACGGTTTGCAGGAGGCTCCACATTCCATTAAGGTAGCTCACCTTTGTAGGATTAACTTTTGATCTGCGTAAGCATTATTGCTTTTGCTTAACATTATACTATGTATAGGTACCTACTTATTCCAATTTTAAACACTTTTTATTATGGTTTGCTTTATAATCTCGGAGACTAAATTGACAAGTGAAAATGTTAAAATTACCTATAAGTTAATGCAATGTAAGTCAGTTTCTCAATATAATCTCCGAGATTAAAAAATGCACTTTAATGGATTTTGTGGATAGGATATTAATTCAAATTTCATAAAGTTTTAATGGTAATCATGTCATTTGGTTTAAATTTTATCTTTAACCCCCGATGCAAAAAGTGGGGTGTTATAAGTGTGTTATCGTTTTGTTTATCTTATTTAAAGATTATGTTTTGTTTTGTGAATGTGAAAACGAAAAAGGCCTTGTTGACTGCAGATTTGTTGACCATTTTATTTTTTTTTTAAGTACCTGGTAGTTGCTAACAGGCCTACACTATCCTCCCATAACTATTAACACTGTAATTTGCGAATATTGTAAAAGCCAATTATTTGTAAAAGGGTAACCGTGGGGTTGCTTGCCGGCTTTTCTCCAAAAGAAACGATAAATTGGAACCGTGTATGATTGATGTGAAATAAAATATTTGTTTTTTTGCTTTGTAAGCATTATTTTATTACAGATGTTAAAATATTGCATAAAAAACGCAGTTCTTGTTGAAGGGATTTTAATTTATAATGTACTAGCTCACCCGACCGACATGGTTCTGTCCAAATTTCATGTTAATTTTAATTTTCTTCGTATTTTTTTTTTTATCCGTGAATTTTTCCGATGTTTTAATATTTGTTATGATATTTGGGATGAACAAATCCAACAAATCAAAGATCGTAAAAATTGGTCCAGCCTTTCTCGAGTTATAAATGGTGTAAATAACCTAACTTCGTTACATTGAAAATGTTCAGTATAGTGTGCAATAGAGCATTTTTGTAAGGTCTTAGAGCCGAAAAACAGAATCATGCGACTCATAAAATTTTCACACTAGCATAAAATAATCTTGTGCCCGGTTTCTGAGGTTTTTACACAGATTTTAATAATTCGATAGTGATTATTGGTTCGATATCGTGTTTCTGAACACTTCGTTATGGAAGAATTTAGCATGTAACTCGCGTGAATTACTAACGAGGTTTTATCTGAGGACATCAAAAATCGAGCATAAGAAAGAAATAGATAATTTTGTCGAATAAATAAATATTGAGAGTTAAACTCCGTTTAAGAATTGCTCAGAAACCGGAGATTAGAACCAGACTTTTCAAAAGCAGACATTTCCATCAAAAGTATGGTAATGCTACACATAAATAAGTAACTTTCTTTATGCTTAATCGAAAGAAAGAAATTTAGAGACCTAATTTCTATTGTACTAATGTTTTTATTACTACAATAAAAGTCCATTTTGCTAACGTTGGTTAGGTAGGTACTTACATTTCGTGGGAAGTGGCAAGTAATCTAGAAAACTACTCACAAGTGATTTGAACGAAAATTATATAATTTATTAATCCAAAAATGCTATTATTCAATTACTGAATTTCTTTCTGACAAAAATATTTAATTGACAATTTGATTATTTATTTATCTGACATTACTTTATATAGCTTCATGTACTTTGCATAATAATATAATATATTTAAGTAATAATGAACGAATTTTCATAAAAAAGTGTAAGCCTAATGGGTAGTATTTTGAGCACAATGTTGTATTTTATAAGACCATGTAACCTCACCAAAAAACACACTTAATAAATGATTTGATTTGATTTTTGATTTGATTTGAATAACATTTTAGTATTCTTTGAGTAGATTTTCATTTTGATAAAGGTGAAGGTGAAAAGGCTTTAAAAATTGGGGTAAATAATTTATGGCAGACCTACCTATGGTAACTGTGCCTGTAGGTTTGCCTGTTATGTTTGTAGTTTTCTGACTCCATACCTTTTTGGCATGCATACGTAGTACAGTGCAGTAGGTACACTTACTTTTTCCGTACACCTAATATTTTTTTAGAGGAGTTACGATATGGGTAAGCACTTGTACTACAATAAAACCTTTAATAGGTATAGTTAACTGACGATAACCCAAGTTATAAGTCACTAACGTTGTTCATATTAGATTTCTTAGACCACGAAAAATCGCGAACATTAATTTGCACCAGCACGAATCTGACTTTTGATTAATCTTTTTTCATTTTTAGTCGTTTCTTTGTATTATGTTGTATTAATTATTTTGATTTGAGGACTATATGTATGTATTTAGATATAATACAGCGTTGTCACGTGTTGTAACACGCTAAAAAGAAACATTAACTTTTTCCGGTTTAGTGCTTAGTATTACTAAGCTCCTAATTGAGATGTTTTTTTACTAAGATCCCGCCATCTAGTGATGAATAGTTGAAGTATCATAAACAAACGCAATTTTCTAAACATATTACAACCGATTCGTGGTATATTGAATGAATGAGAAAAATTCATTAAATCGATTTTTTTTTCCTATTTTTCTATGCTGCTGAAATGACAATTACTTGTGACTATTGACATACATAATAATATATAAACTCACGCCTTCTTCCAATGAGGTAGGCAGTAACTACAGAATACCACTTGCTACGATCCTTATATACTCCTTTTGCCTCGTTTACGTCATACATCTGGTCATACACGCACGCCGGTTGCGAGTACTACGCACCTGACCTTTCTGAAGAACATCACCAATAAGGTCACTATAATTACCTATATCTTTCTAGGATGTCCCCTCCCGCCGCCGGGGTTGCGGGTTGTTCGAAAGAGATACCGTGGCCCTGGCATAGGCAACGGAAGAAACGCGGCTGGGTTTAGTCAGTAAAAGTCTGACACGCTCTCCCGTTCCGCCCGGAGCGGGAGAAGTCATTTTGATGATTTCCCAACCACAAAAAAAAAATGACGTCACCTCCCAGCGTTTCCACTCATATCTGCCTTGTAAATACCTTTTGTTAGTCACCCTTCATTCATCCTGTCAACATGACTAAACAATCTAAGCTTACTCTTTTCAATTTTTGTCACTAAATCTTCTTTTAAACCACACCGTTGCCTTATCACACTATTCCTCAGCCTATCATTCATAATCACACCACACATGCTTTGTAAGGAAAGCATTTCCATAGCATTTATTCTACTTTCATGATTCTTTGGCCACACCCTATTCTGTCAATTATAATACGTGAATAAATAAATTAAAAATATATTATTTAGAAATGTGTTACCTAAGTCTTCAGTATGAAGTTTGAAAATTGTGTAATAAAGACTCGCCAGACATAGTCAAACCATTACTACGGTTTTGTGGGGCTTCGTTTATAAGTTATTTAAATCATAGTGTAAACTAAAAAATTCTAAATCTTTGTTTAAATACCTAAAAGTGTGACTCAAAGATTAACAATGTGTGTGTCAGACAAGCTACAGGGAGAACAGAATTCCTGGAAAACATATTGTTCGGTGAATCCTTTACTTAATTATAACATGTTTTTGATATTTATTATGGTTGAAGTGTTGGCTGGGTTCAAAATCAAACAAATCAGATAAAACAAGACCAGTACCAATTGGAAACATCTCAATAAACATAAAATTAACTTTTGTTAGGTCTAAGGAACATTGAAGTCACACCTCAAATTATTTTTGTAATTACTTGAAGAAACGTTTCTTAGCTACTCACATAACTAAACACAGGATAAAGTAATAAATTACACTTACAGCTATTTCAGTGATTTTACAACAAAATTTTCTTGAGCAATTTAGAATTTCACAGCAACCTTGTGTGCCCATCTTTTTGCAATATTATTATACCTAGTTGACAAGACAAGCAAGATAAATCTAGTGAATGGGGAGCAACATACTGAGACTGCCAATTTGCCTGCCAAATTTGATGGTTAAAGTGTTGTACTGCCAAAATTATTGCATGTTTTCGCAGCGTAAGCATTGACTGCGTTCAAATGGCGACTTCAGTAAGGGCGGCAATACACCTCTTTAGCTTGTACAAAACTATGCAAGTTGCTAGCATGCCATTGTGACATTTAACAATCAGAAGTTGTATGGCACACGGCATGCAAGCTACTTGCATACTTTTGTGCAAGTTACAGGATGTGTATTCTCTAAAAAGAGGCTGAGAAAATAAAAACATTAGATCATCAGTGGGACAATTTCCGTATTTTTAACAACGTTCGCGATCTCATCTTACTCTCAATCCGTCAAAAATTGATGAGATTGCGACTTGAATTTGAACGTTTTTAGGTACGAGAATTGGCCTTGAGGCCAGAGAGAGAGAGAGAGAGAGAGAGAGAGATAAGAGAGAGAGTGATATAATTCAGAAATATTATTTAGACCAAACGTACATAGATCCAGTACTAGAGTAAAAACATTATCTTCTCGATTTTCTTGATGTTTTAATTTAAGTACAACTGCGAAACATTCTTTCGTCCCTCTTTCCCAGTTTACACGTAGAGAATTTGACAGAATGAGGATGGAATGTGCATTCGCTCTTTGGGCGTAAACCCACCTTAATAGGAAATATTACATTTTAATTTCAGCATCTCAAGCAGCATAATTAATGAAAGAAAGAAAATACGTTTATTAGCGGCAAACATGACATCTACATATTATTCTACGCAGGAACTCGCAAATCTTATTAACAGATTACTAACACGGATTCAGCCTCCTGATTCCGGAAGGATCAACACTGAACTGTAATCAATTCTATGAGCAGGAACTAATTAACGTCAAATCTCATGTTACCTGGTTCTGATTGGTGGATCAGGCGTACGTGGAAATTAAATTCGATTACAGAGTAAAGTGTTCAAATTAGAACTTGACTATGACGTCGATAAATTGACCATCAAATCGATATTACCATTCACCACAAGGTTTAACCTACAATTTTTCAACTTAACTCCCTACCTTCAGTACTAAAATTAATGTCTCGTTTTGTGATTTAGGAACCCGGAGCATAATGACCACAGTATGACGGAGTTATGTCTGAGCTCGTATAATTTCGCGTGTAAAAGTACCTTTAACAAACACTAATCTGTTTATAACAAGCCTCATAAATTATAAACTTCATTAATTTAAAATTGGGGACGAGGGATCTATGGTGTCGGAGTGCGTGAAATGATTTGTGTTCAGCGTGTGAGGGGCTAAGAGATTATGTCTGACTAATGATGATTATCTTCGCATCCTTTGGAAGACAAGCCCTGGAGATTAGTCTTGATTACGTCAGTGAGTATCACGTAAATCATTTTCTTCTGTTTACTTTATACTTAGGATTATGGTGGGTGTTTTACCTGGGTTTGTAATAATATTTTGTGAATCGATGAATATTTATTTGTCAAAAAAAATTTTAGTTTTGCACCACATGTAATATGAATGTTACCCAATTTGTTTTTTACTTAATCTTAGTTCCTAATTATTGTTTAATGTTATTTAGTCATGAAATCCTTTAATAGCAAAAAAGTCCTAAATCATTGTTAACGAGTTAATGTACAATCATTTATTTAGGTATCTAGACATGACATAACAGAAATAAAAAAAACACGCTTAATTAATCTCATAAAATTATCGTGAAACGATCAAAAATTATCACAAGATAATTTACCAACGATTCCCAAGAGTTGGTATTAAATTACCGTAACATAATTTTATTAGCATCATAACAAACCTAACTTTCTCATCAAAGTGATGAGAAGTATCATTATCGTAAGTATTTAAACTGTCTGGCGAAATATTACCCATTTCCATATGGGAAAACTCTTTAAAACAAGGCTTAGATATTTCTGAAATCGTGCTATGACAGATTCACGAACATTTTTTATAGAAATGGTATGAAGTTTTATCGGGTTAAAATTAATCGCTTAGTTCTAAAAACTACCAAAAAGTACCACTTTACCTAACTCACTACTCCTTTCGGCTTCAATCTGCGCGACCAGGTCTCGGGCCCGGCCGTGCATCCGCGCGAAGTGAACCCTGGACCGGCCATGTCTTATGAGACTCCTTCCACCATGTCGCACACCCCTCACTTCACTTCTATAGCACTGCACTAGCGTCGCGATGTATATTAATATTAGCGTCCGCATTATTGGAGCATCGTGGCGTGCGCTCCCGACGACCGCGCGGCTACTACTGAGTACTGAGACCATCAGTTCGGAGACGAGCTTATTTTTTTCATTTTTCAAATCTGAAGTCGAGTTTGAAAATGGAATTTGAATTTAAATTATTTTTTAAAAACGAGGATTAAAATGAGGTTTTAGTAAATCATATTTTCATCATCATTAGTAAATCATATTTTTTATTTAATCTAGCGCTCGCGAGTAAGCAGAATTTTATTTACTGTAGTCGAGAGTCGGAAATATTTATTTTTCTTGTAAACAGCTACTTTGAAACACGATTTCTAATAAAAACTTGTTATTCATTAAAGGAGTTGAAAGCATTGCATTAAGAAATATTTTTCCTATATCATTTTCTATCGCGTCCTTGACGATCTCAAGGGGTTACTTTTAATTAACTACTGAGCTTCTTGCAAGTATTGTATGGCTAATGAAAGAATTAAAGACAATATTAACAAAAAGTTTTCAATGTCTTTTATTGAGTTCTCTCAATTCAGTATTTCTTTGTTAACAAATATCATTGTAGGCTTTGACTTTCAAACTGAAATTGATCCCGGATTTGAGAGAATGAATAAAATAATTAGAGAACATTCGATGGACTTAAATGACTTTTTTTGTTTTATGATAAATATTTAATGCTCGTGGCTACGTAATAACAGCCGCACGGGTCGATCCGTCAGGTTAAGCTACGCTTGCAGGGGTCGGTCCGTGGATGGGTGACCATCTTTACATACCGAGACTCCTCCGTGTCTCGGAAAGCACGATAAACCGTTGGTCCCGGCTATCATTCGTGGATCTTTGACAGTCGTTTTGGGTCGTCAAAAGCCCGAAAGTCTGACAACCAGTCTTCTTCTTATCTCCATGTAAAATCAGCATTCGTTTGGTATTCAACTGCATCCGGTTAGACTGGAAGCCGACCCCAACATAGTTGGGAAAAGGCTAGGCTAATTCATGTTAAATATTTAATGACTTGGGTACTTATACTATTAACCGGAGATGTGGTGAGGGCAGTGTAAAGAACTAGACATAATATTATATTTTCTATACTTAGTAACAAAATAAATGTAAGTGGTAATAGTGAAATAGATAAAGAAAGAAAGAAAAACTGTTTATTCTCGTGAAAGTGACAGAAATCGCAGAAGATGGAGAAGTTAGGAAGCAGAAAAGTATAGGTCCAGCAAATAAAATGGATAATAAATAATGGTATATCTACCGTTGTAAACCACTTCAGGTTTTGGTTTAGAATGAAATTCGGGCAAAAAATTGTTTAAAAAATAAATTGTCACTCTTTGTTATTATGTTTTGATTTTACATTTAAATCAATCTCAATCTGTGTGGTGATTTCCTCAACAAACCATTTCAGACACCAATCTGCAAGGTCTTCACATGATCTGACCAAGGTTATGTCTGAACTTTAAAAGAGACTGTGACCTCTGAGTTTGTTTCGCCCTTTCTTCTCAGAGTAGTCAGATAGGAAACGCTGACCTCATCTAGTTTTTAAAAATATGATTGACGTGTAAAATTGTTTGTACAAACCTACTGACAGAAATAAATCAGTTATGATTTATTTACAAATAAAACAATAAAGTTAATCTTTTTCAAACAAATAAGTAAGTAAGTATTCCTTATTACTTTGATATTATTTTGAGATAATTAAATTTTAGTTGTAGAAAACAAGTATTAGGTATCAAGTTGAATAAAGGTTGTAGACTTTAAATAAAGACGGATCAATGACCTGGCGCCTAGGTACATTACATTTTCAGGCACATTGAAAGTACATATCAAATATCAACGCACCGTATGAAAATTAATTCGTAGTATTTGGTTTAGCTATGTTTTTAGGGAAAATGGTAAGGTTTCATGTTTATCGACTATGAAATTAATTTGAATTATTTTTTTAAATATTTATTTGTGAGTTTATTTCATTCCCAATTTATGATAAAAAATATTATAAATATTGTGTTTCATGTGTTTGTAATTTTGCTGGCTAGTCCAGTGTGCCCGAACACCTGCACTACGGACGATATCAATACCTTAGTAGTCACATTTTATTCATAAAATATTTAAATTAGACTACTGACATGCAGTATAATAAATTATCAATGGATTCTTTGTATGTTTTTATTAGAAAGAAATAAAAATATTTGATTTGCGACACGCACAGGAAACACAGTAAAGAAGGAGCATAATATAAAAGTAATAAAATATACATTAAAAACAAAACAAAATGTAACACAAAAAAGATCTGTGGACATTAAATATAAAATATAACTATAATACACCACTAATTTTTAATTAGTACAAATACTTAAAGGGCTTATTAGAGAAGGTCTTGTTATTATATATGTTAAGTCTCAATAAATAATATTCATAAACAGCAAAGTTATTAGCGTTTGTATAGATCACAAAATGTCACTCAGTTTATGGAAATATTGTACAGGCTACATAGTAGTATTCATTAATCATGGAAAAGCACTGCGCGTAGTATTTTCTAGTATCAATTGTTATGAATGATTGATTCAATTATGAATTTACCAATTAAGACAAATTTTCGTGGACAATTTTGGGATTTAATTTTTTTGACTTTTACCTACACAAAAATGATCAGTAACTGGTACGGATAGAGCCCCATTTTTTTTTGTACTAATTAAAAAATAGTAGTGTATATGTAGGATATTAAATACCTCTGGTGCCAAATTACCTACGATTTCAGACACAAACGGTAGGTACCTACGCTATCGCAGTCCACTGCTGGACATAGGGCTCTCCCAGGCTGCGCCACAACACCCCGTCCTCCGCCTTCCGCATCCAGTCTGTCCCAGCCACCTTAAGGTCGTCGGTCCGTCTAGCTGGGAGGCGTCCCACACTACATAGATTAATTTTGTTGTGACTAACTGGTATTTTCCCACGTCTGTGTTAGTATACAAGTAATTTTTTTCTGCTGTAACTCCAAAGCAAACTAATAACAGTTTGCACGTTTATTTTTAACCTTCTTTGAATTGCTGTGGAAAGGTTCAAGACAACCTACGCAATTGAAAGTTCAAAGTTACGAACTATGAATTACATTTTTGCTTTGTAACAACGTTTTATTTAAACACCAGCTTTATACTAACTTATGCTATTAGTACCTAAGTAGAAAGTTATATTATATTATTTTTTATACATAGGTAAATATAAGGGTGACAACCGAGATGACGGCTAGAGAAGGCACCATCATTATTCTCCTGAGCTTATCCCAATTTATTTGTGGTCTGGCAACACATGTTTCTCTATTAGTCATCCTCTTCATAGTCACCCCCTTTCTAGCCATATCATCTTTCACACAGTCCATACATAGTTTCTTTGGTCTTCCCCTACTCGTATAGCCAGGACGAAATAACCATGACAACCGATTTCCACACAACTTTTCAGTCACCAGTGTCAATTTCAGACTTCCTCTTATAAACAACGTGATGTTTTGCATCCTTGTCAGATTTAAGGGTGTAGTATAGACCATCAAACCGAACAACTTTTTCCATGGCACCAACATCGTAATCGTGAAAAAATAATCAGTCGTCCCATACATTTGCGTCGAATAGGTGTCGTTTTGCATCCTCGTCAAATTTAAGGGTATGATACAGAACATCAAACCGACAACAACAACAACTCAACTCAACTTTCAACTTTCTTCATGGGATGGATGGATTTCTTGTTGGTCTATACTACACCCTTAAATTTGATGAGGATGCAAAACGACACGTTGTATATACGCGACGAATTGTAAACCGCCTCCTTTTTTTTTGAAAAGTCGATTAAAAATAAAATCGGCCTATAAAATAAAATAAAAATCCAATATACAGACTATACGTACACCTCTGCCTTACCCTTCAGGGGAAACAGGCGTCCTGTTAGGTTATATTGTTAAATCTCCTTCTCGATAGAGCCAGAACAAAAATATCAATAATTCTGCGCTCGTATACAGTGATATATCCCAATAAATATGATGATACCCATCTATCTACTAATACTAGCACGTGTCTTGTCATACACAAGTAGTTGAGACAGAAAATCCACACCATACAATTCTTGAAAATATGTATAATATTGCAGCACCTGATAATTATATACGTTGTATTTATCATAACTGTATATGAGCTTAGTAACAATTTGTTAAAAAAAAAGTCAGGCAGTATCGTAGGGCACCCGGTTGTATATTATATTAGCATAGAGCCCGATGGCTTGGTTGACTTTAAACGTTTATTTTTTTGGTTGGCCAAAAGTTTTGCTTTTTGTTTTTTTTTTTTAACTTTCGACACTTAAAACTGACGGAAATTGTGACGTCATGTCACAATTTCTGCCAGTTTACTCCTACCACAGGCTGCGTAAAAAATCTTGCAACAATCTGAAAAAAAAAATTTTGCCTCCAGCACTGAAAGGTTTTTCAGGAATTCATTCACTAGAGTTGTTTGATACCAAGCTTTTCAGGTACCATAAATAAATTGATGCTTACATCATAATCTGCATCTTTGTCAACTTTAACTCGTAAACCTACTTTTTCGTAAACTTTTTTTTTTATAGGAGAGAGATGAGAGAGTTACTCATAAATAAATACAAATAACTGTGAATTAAAAACTATGTAGTTTATTAGGTACGTTAGTAAAAATCAAATTAAAAGGTGCCTTGTCCGTGAATGAACGTTTCAAGATTGTTCTGATGATTATTTATTCTGTGTGAACCTTCTGTCCCTTCTCTATAGTCTTTTATTACAGCCTACGGCTGAATTCCGCCCCACCGTAGTAATATCATTATCGCTTCCGTAGGCAGTTCTACGCTGCTACGAGATACCGCTACGGCGTAGCTGCGTAGCACTATCTTAGATAATCGCCGTTCTGTAAGCACTTGGTGGCTTCAAGAATTTTCGGGTCGTGGATTTTGTATTGTGGTTTGAACATTCAGTATCATAATGTATGATTATGAACTGAGATTAAAGTAGCTTTCTAGTGATATTGCTACGGTTTTCAATAAACTTTTGTCAAAATTAAAATTAGATAAAAATAAAGAAAGGTGACAAAAAGGTAAAAACTCCAAATGAAGGGTTCCGTAGTCGAAAAGAATTTGTACCAAAAACAAAAAAACATGAAAAACATATTCTCCCATACATTGATATACGTCACGGTATGTTCTCCAACTGCAAATTTAAAGTTGTAATAAAAAAAAATTTAAAAATGTGATAACGTTTTCAGACTTTTTCCTTTACTTGTATTGTGAGACCTTGCATCTTGCCAAATTTCATGATCCTAGTCTACGGGAAGTACCCTATACATATTTTGATTTACTTGTGGGTATCAAAATATGTCGCATAAATGGCCGTATATTCTTATTGCGTTGACTTAGAAGCTTAATTTTTTTAGAGCTCTAAAGGACCATAGACCCACGTATTTGATATTAATTTCAGCTTGATACCTCCACGCGTTCCTGAGAAAAAGGGTCTTGACAGTCTGACAGACAGACATGTGGACAACGAAGTGATCCTTAAGGGTTCCGTTTTTTCCTTTTGTGGTACAGAACCCAAAAAAGGGTCGAACACAACCATTAATTAGAAGAACTTTTAGAATGACAGCAATTATTCTAAATTAGAGAAAATCTGCTGTTCACCCTTTTATTACACGTTTTTTTAACGAATCTAATTTAACGATTCCTAAAAGTGTCCAATTACTTTTTTCACTGACATTTCAATTTCTTTTCGATTTTTTTAACATACATTGTCCCACAGATGGTGTCCCTAATAGCTTTCCATTCTTCCCTGTGTGTTGCTTTCTCCGGCTAAACTACCAATTTCTTTTAAGAATAGACTAAAAGAATAGAATAAACTTTTATTGTAGTCAGTATTACAGGTAGTAGTAGCGGTAAAAACTCATAACTATAATACCGGAAGCAAAAGGTTTAAGCGTCAGCATTATGCTTAGTTGAGTTACTAAGCGCTGGCTTGACTCCTGTTTACAAAAAAAATAAAATAAAAAAGAGGTATATTTAGCAACATCGGATTAATATTATATAGAAATGATAATTACATGATGATCATACATTTATATTATATTTATTGTTGAATTAAAAAAAAAGAGTTTTTAACAGTTTTTTAACTATAAAAACGAAAAAGAAAAAAAATATAGGTAGACCCTAGAAGTAACAGCAACAGTATTCTGTGGATTGAACCATAGAACCACTGAACGAGGCATCTTTTATTTATTTTGGTAAACAAAAAGGTTTTTTGGTTATATTTTTGTTTCAAATTGTTTTTATATAATTAATGCTTCGAAAGGCAGGTGGTATATTATTCCAGATCATTGATGCTGCATATTTGAAGCTGCCCTTATCCCCTTTTGTTTTCTGTCTCGGTATCATTAGCTATCCATTCACTTTTAATCTGGTATACAAGCTGTATACGGTCAGCAACAGAAGTTGGTTAACACTGCACCTTTTTGACATCATCTAAATTAACACAAAATGATTCGATAAACTGCTTTTTCTTCGGTTAATCGTAATGAGTTAATGTTGTTAAAATTGCAAGTACTTCTGTTCCGATTTGAATTAAATATTTCGCTTAATAATTAAGATTAAAAAACTGCAAGCGTTAATCGACTTTTGTTGCTGACTGTACGTCCTTACACCAAGATAATTTATCTAACAACTAAAGTTTATCTCCATCGTTCATAAAGCAAAGTCCCAGTTTAAACGCTAATAATAATTCTATAACCTCCTCTAAAGATAAACACGTTGTAATAAATGCACATCAAACAATATAGGGGTTTCCTCCCGTTATTAGCCCTTATCTACCCTCTTAAGGAACAATAGACGAACAATAAGCCACCGCAAAAGCCTTACGGTTATCTGTGAGTATCGCGATATAACCCCTTAAGTAAATTCTATGGGGTAACCGCTTCTTTAAGTAATCTTTGCGTAGGCTTTTGTTGGGAGGTAGGTATATTAAAATGATCTTTCATTATATTGTAATATGTATTAAGTAGATACGATGCATGTGTTTGCGAGCAAATAATAGCATTAACGTCTTTTTAGGGTTCCGTACAAAAAAAAAAAAAAAAAAAAAAAAAAAAAGGTTTTTAGGGTTTTTAGGGTTCCGTACCTCGGGGTGCGCTGGACCGTCCCAACGCTTATGCATCTGTGCATCAGCAGTGGGACGACCCAGGCTGCCAGGCACTTCTTCTCCTGCAACCGAGCGGGTGGGCAGGTTGCGGATAGCCCAACTCCGGCTGCGGGATCGGCTGTCAGGTCGATCCCGTGGCCGAAGCATCTTGAAAAAGATCCCGGACAAGAGAAGTTCCCGAAGGTCAAATCACAGGCTTAGGGTAACCTATAAACCCTTTTCCATGTTCCATGTACACATGGCTGCATACCGGGCGGCGCTTTCCCCTTGCGGGCTGATCTCACATCTGTATGGTGTTGGGTCGGTCTGTTTGGGGGGGGGGAGTGGCTCGGTGTGTAGCCGTGTGTACTCATAATCCTAAACAAGTCCTTTCCCTCCTATCCTGATCTTCCCATCGATCCTAAATCCCAGGTCAACTCCCAGGCCTGGGTTACCTTACAACCCTTGACCTCTTTATCCTTAATTTGTCCCTCCCTCCCATCCCTATATCCTGTCGGTCCCAGAGGAGGGGTAACCTCTTATCCAAAAGCCCACACTCCGAAACCATGAAGCAGCAGGACAAAAGTTTTACCCAGGTGGGTCCCGGCCAAGCCGGGGAATCCCACACCGCTATGGCGGTCAGCTCCCAACGTAATCTGGGGGGGGCACCCAACTGCGATTTGGTGCCGTGCTCTACAGCGCGGCCGGCTGCTGAACAAGCGCCAATAACACAGGCTGCTGAACAAGCGCCAACAACTTTGACCACGGCTGCGACCAATGCGCCAACAAACCCAACTTTGGTTGCGACTAACGCACCTATGACGTCCACGAGCCTCTGGCAACAGAGCATCGTGAGAAAGAGCGTCACCTATAACCCAGACAACGACCAAGACATAGCACCTATCGAGAGCCTAGACGGCGAACTCCGCACGCTGGCACTCCAGCGTGAGAGGATCGAAGTCAGGCTAGACGAATTGACACACGCACAAAGAAGGACTGGGAAGAAGGACGGGCCTGGCAGCTCTACCACTCTCCCGGTTGATGAAGTACGCCTGCTGCAACAAAAGCGCGGAAAAATCTTAACTCGGGAGAAAGAATTAGGCGACCGAAAGCGCAAAATCCGCGTAGGCACTAGCCGGCGCGAAGCGCAATCGGACGCCGAAGGGGAGGTACGCGACCGGCCGCAAGTACGCGAGGGGGAAACTCAGCGCGAAAAGCGGCTGGACGCGGAACCAAGTGAGCGGGGGCAAGTCTGCGTAGGGGAAACCCGGCGCGATAAGTCCCCGCTCGCGGTGATAAGTGGACAGGGACAAGTACGCGTAGGGGAAACCCGGCGCGAAAAGTCCCCGAACACAACAGAGTCTGCCAGGGTCGCCAGTCGACCCGAGTCTACGGACAGGACCCACGACCCAACTCGACCCAGACACAAGAGGAAAAGGCGGGGCGGAGCCTTGCACAAGAGGATGTTGGCAGCAAATGCCTTGCCAAGCACCTCTGAGCCGCAGCCTGGACCAAGCGGTTCGGGGCCGGTAAAGAGGGAGCGCCCCGACGACACGGCCTCTCCGAGTGCGATCCAAGGGGACTCCAAACGTGTGAGGGTCCACTCCGCTCAGGGGGAACGGAAAACCTACGCGCGGGCCACGAAGGACATTCCTTCGAGGTTGGCCGTAGCTATCTGTTTCCCTCCGCCCTCCAGAGACCTGACTAAAGAAGAAGCAGAATTTATTAAGAAGAGTCTTGAGGATATGCTGATGGATACGGATTCGTCAGCACCACTCCCGGCCTTCCGCGGATACCCACGGGTAGCGGAGGGCACGGTGCAGATATGGTGCGAAGACGAATACGCCCTAACCTGGCTGACTCAAAACGCTTCGAAAATTAGACTACCGGACACTGAAAACACACTGACAGTACTGAGACAAGCAGACGTACCCACCCGTGCCCGAGCCGCGCTTTTCGTCCCTCGTTATACAGGTGACGTAGCCCGGCTCCAAGGTATTCTGATTCGTCAGAATACCTGGTACGACATCGCCAGGTGGTCCCTATATAGGGCAACAACCGTCGGTGGCGACAACTACGGGACTTTTTTGACCCTGGGTGTGCCACTGGAGGATGTTGATAGGGTCTGGGCCAGGGAGCGACGGATATCGTACCTACTTGGGTCGATATACTTGCGCTTCTGGCCCACGGTCCAACCCTCTGGCGACCAGACTGACAGCACGAACGCAACAACGACAAAGACGACGACACAGACAACGACACAGACGACGACACGGACAGAGGACGCGGACATGGCACAGTTGGAGGAGGTCATGGCTCGTGCGGCAATGGATGACGATGAGCCGACTCAGTCTACATCGCCCGGTTGGAGCGAAAAGCTTTTAGCTTCGTCGCCGAGCGATCCACACGAGGACCAGAACAGGGTGGGGGTAGGGGGTAGATCATCAGATGGATCCATCTCCGACTAGCCCCACCTTGCCACCGTCAACAACCCTCAATATCATCCAAACTAACCTCCAGCATAGCCAGACTGCCACGGCTAGTTTACGCAGGGCGCTGGAGGTAGAGACCCAGACTATAGCTCTGATCCAAGAGCCGTGGATCAGAAATAATAGAATATGCGGCCTCGGTAACATCGGAGGTAAGCTAATTCTCAACACACATGGCTCAGAAAAACCAAGAACCTGTGCTTACATACCTAAAGACATTCCCATCACACCACTTACCCAATTCTGTTCCAGAGACCTGACAGCTATCAGGCTCAATACTGTAGGCGATATACCAGATGTTGTACTGGCCTCGGTCTACATGCCGGGGGAGGATGCTGAGTGTCCTCCGAAGGAGATGGCCGACCTGGTGCAGCACTGCGAGCACGCAAAATTGGACCTCATCATTTGCACCGATTCAAATGCCCATCATCCACTCTGGGGCAGCGACGCATCGAACCCCAGAGGAGAGGTATTATCCACTTATTTATTCTCTACTAATCTTAACATTGTAAACCGCGGCTCAGAACCCACTTGGGTCACAGCTCGAGGTCAGACAATAATTGACTTAACACTCGCTACAGAAAACGCGGCTAATTTTATTGCAAACTGGCACGTGTCGGACGAGCCTTCTTGCTCAGATCATAGAAGGATCCGCTTTACACTAACAACCAACACAAGGAAACCCATATCGAGGCGAAACCCGCGGCGCACTGATGTCCCCAGGTTTAAACAGCTCCTAGCCTCACTACTAGTTAGACACTTATCACAGGTAACCATAAGAGACCAGGCACAACTGGAATATACCGTGACAAAATTATCAGAATACTTAATCGAAGCATACTATGCATGCTGTAAACTAAGAGAGCCACAAACCAAGGGTGAGAGAAACCCCTGGTGGAATGCTGAACTTAGTAAACTCAGAGATGCATTACGTAGACAATTCAACAGAGCAAAAAACACTAGACTCCCGGATGACTGGGAGATATACAAAGAAACACAATACACATACAAGAAGCAGATCAGAACTGCCAGGAGAACCGCCTGGCGGAGATTCTGCGAATCAATTGAGACAAATAATGAAGCCGCAAGGGTAAGAAAGATCCTATCAACCGATCAGGACCGAACTCTTGGCGCGCTGAAAAAACCCGATAATTCATACACAACGACCGACCAAGAAACTAGCAAGGTCCTTCTTGAGACCCACTTTCCAGACTGTAGACTCTTAGAGGACAGGACGTGGGAGGGTGAATCAGAATGGACCCCAACGGAGCAAGATTGGTCTAGAGCACACAACGTAGTAACAAAAGACCGGATAAAGTGGGCTATCGACTCCTTTCAGCCATATAAGGCTGCAGGACTGGATGGCATTTTCCCAGCCTTACTGCAGTGGGGAGGGGATCTTTTGACACCATGGCTGTTAGAGATATATCGAGCCTGCATTGCACTCAGATACACACCCCTTGCATGGCGCGAAGTGAAAGTCATCTTTATACCCAAACCTGGAAAACCTGACTATACACAACCTAAGGCTTATAGACCTATAAGCCTCACATCATTTTTACTGAAAACTCTCGAGAGACTCTGTGACAGGTATATCCGTGATGGACCTCTTCGGGTAAAACCACTCCATAAACAACAGCATGCATACTCCACTGGCAGATCAACTGAAACTGCACTGCACAGTGTAGTATCCAAAATTGAATGCGCAGTGGACCACAAATGCTCATCATTGGCTGCCTTCATTGATATAGAGGGCGCCTTTGACAAAACCATGTTTGACAGCATCAACATGGCCCTCGACAGACATGGCATAGACTTGACACTAAGAGGTTGGATCACCAACATGCTCAAACTAAGAGCTGTGCAGGTAACAGTGAACGACAGCACAAGGGCCATTGTGGCAAAGGGATGCCCGCAAGGGGGAGTCCTTTCTCCGCTGTTATGGAACCTGGTTGTGGACAGCCTCATTAAAACCCTCAATGACAAAGGATATTACACCGTAGGCTACGCCGATGACTTAACCATAATAATAAATGGCACCCACGAAAACACCTTATGTAATCTTATGCGCCAAGCTTTGAAAATAGTAGAGGACTGGTGCAGCAAACACAAACTATCAGTGAATCCCACGAAAACCGAGCTGATTCTCTTCACAAAAAAGAGGAAGCTGTCAACATTACAACTACCAAGTTTCTTTGGAACTACCCTAAGCCTATCAACTGAAACCAAATACCTGGGCATCTTTTTGGACAAACAGCTGAATTGGGCTAAACACACCAACTACATCATCACAAAAGCCAGTATATCCCTGTGGCAATGCAAGCGTTTGCTCGGCAGGAATTGGGGGATTGGCCCCAAGGTCACTTACTGGCTATACACCACTGTTATCAGACCAATCATCACATATGGCTCACTAGTCTGGTGGCCCAGGACAGACTTGAGCACAGCCCGAAGAGATCTCGAAAAGCTGCAGCGGTTCGCATGCGTAGCGATCACTAGTTGCATAAGAACGGCACCCACGGCCGCACTACAGGTAATGCTGGGATTGCCGCCACTGCACCTTATCGTGCGAGAGGAGGCAGCCCTGGCTGCCTTTAGGCTCCATATAGCAGGAACCTTGAGTAATGATTCTAGAATCAAGCATACACGCATAAAGGAGGATGCGATCAAACGACAACCAATGGTGGCGTCACCATGCGATAGAGCACCGAAACAACACTACTTTCAAAAGAACTATAACATAATACTCACAGAAGAACGGTGTGACTACTCAGGCCCGCAAGAGCTGAGAGTATACACCGACGGATCTAAGACCGACTCCGGAACCGGAGTCGGAGTCTTCTCATACGACCTCAACATTAACATATCCAGCCCGCTGGGAATGTTCAACACTGTCTACCAGGCAGAGTGTGTGGGCATTATACAAGCGGCTTACGCCATAGAGGCAAGGAGAGTTACGGATACTCGTATACGTATACTCTCCGACAGTGCCTCCGTACTCCAATCCTTACAGAGAAAACACATCTCCTCGAGACTTACACTAGAATGTCACATTGCACTGGAGCGTATAGCGGTATCAAACCGCAATACTGTGACACTGCAATGGATAAAAGGACACAGCGGATCACTGGGTAATGACGCAGCTGACGATTTAGCTAGGAGAGCATCTAGCACGTCAGTCTGTGGACCTGAACCAATTGTACCCATCCCCTTCAACCAGTTACGCAGGTGGCTACAGGAGTCCACTCATACACAGGCGGAGAGTTGGTGGTCCTCGACACCAGGATGCAGGCAGTCTAGGGAAGCCATGCCATCTATAGATGGCAGGCTAACCAGACGTCTGTTACGCCTGGACAGGCATAGTTTGCGCCTGGTGACGGGAACTATCACAGGACACTGCTCACTAAACAAACACTTCCACACAATGGGAATAACGGACAGTCCTCTGTGCAGGGCCTGCCTGGAGGCTGAGGAAACCGTAACGCATGTGCTCTTTGATTGCACAGGCGTCACCCAGATTAGAACTAAAACTCTTGGAACACCCAGATCTTTCGCGGATGTTTTGAACAGACTTGGAGACCTGATCGACTTCTGGAATGAGGTAGGCTGGTTGGAATAACCCCCCACTCCCCCTGAAGGCCAATATGGCCCACGCACAATGGTCCACATGAAGGACTAAGTGCGGAAACCATACCTTCTAACTAGGGAACTAGGAACTAGGGTTCCGTACCCAAATGTTAAAAAGGAACCCTTATGGTGCGACTGAGTCCGTCTGTCTGTCCGTCTGTCACAGCTGGATATCTCAAGAACTATTAATGCTATCAACTTGAAATTTGGAACAGTTTTAGATGACATTAGCCCAACTATTTTGCAAATAAGAATTTTTTTTTTTTTGCAACAGGGAATGAAAGGGAAAAAAAATCGAAATGGGGTTACTTGGGCATGTTGGACTATCATATGAAAGAGCACTGTTTGCACATTCTCAAACATTGTGTGTGATAGAAGTTTATGTAAATTTTACAGGAAAAATAAATTGATGTCTCTAAATAGCACACTTTTTCAGAAATCTGAACGAAACCCTCGGTGCGTGAGTCCGACTCGTACTTGACCAGTTTTTTTTCTGGTGGATGACGGAAAATGTAGTGTAATCTAAAGACTCTTAATAATAAAAAAATATTTTCTTGGTATAGAACTCATACCACGTACAATATTAGGTAAAATGACTCCACGGACCCGATTCACACCGCGCTCGTGTGAGCGGTTATTTCTCATAAGAACAATACATGATACTGTTCACTTACATGTTATTTAAATAATATCATGTAAGTGAACTGTCTCGTTGGTCTAGTCATAGTGGTCGCAAATGCTACTACTGAGCATGAGGTCCTGGGTTCGAATCCCAGGTCGGACAAAGTGTTATTGGGTTTTTCTATAGCAGCTCGGAGTCTGGATTTGTGCCCGGTTGATGGCAACAGCCTGGCCCTCTATTACATGGACTTAAACATAACTGGCGATATATGAGTGTACACCTCAGCCCAACCCTTTGGAGAATACAAGGCGTGATGTTACGTTATGTATTAAATAAATCGTCGTCTAAAGGTATCCTCCTGAATGAGAAGCTAGCTACAACTGCGATCGCTAATAATTACGTTTTTGAAGAGAGGTGATTATGAAACAAAAAAATGTGCTTTTGCCTGTGATTTATCTTGTATTGATTATCGAAATTAAACGAGGTAATATTAATTGTTTGTTTGTAACAGGTAGGTTTTCTCAGGAAGTAAAATTCCTTTAACTAATAGACGGCTACAGCCAAATGCCATGGGATATGTTTTATGGTATAGTTGACTTTGACGCAGACGAAGTCGCGGGTGGAAGCTAGTTACCTAATGATTATTTAGCTCATCTATATCTATCCTTATTATAAAATAAAGTCGCTTTTCGTGTTTGTCTGTGTGGCCGCGTTGTTCTTCTAAACTACGCAACGGCTTTTGATGCGGTTTTCACTATCATTTAGAGAATTTATTCTGGAAGGTTAATATATATAATACATTAATATATAACTTATATATTGTAATGTATAAACCTTCATATTTTGTCAAGTTGTACAAACCATGCGAAGCAGGGCCGGGTCGCTAGTCTAAATATATAAGACTAGCTTTTGCCAGTGACTTCGCCCGCGTGGATGTCGGAAGATATCCCACGGGAACGTACTACTAAGAATTCCTTCCGTATTCCTTGTCTACATTATAAAAGAAACGTCTGTGCAAAATTTCAGCTTTCTAGTTCCAAGGGTTAAGGCTGGGCGTTGATGAGTCAGTCAGTCAGGACTTCTCTTTTTATTTATATAGTCTATATTTTCTATATTCAGCACTTTACAATTATGTAGTAGATTGTTTCAGATAAGAAATGTGAGCTCCCACACCTACTTAATTATCAAATTCTTACTAAACCTCTCTACACGAAACTCCAAAGAAAAGGGTTATCGCACATTCATTATCTGTAGCACCCATAATTAACCCTTACCTCGTACCAAAGCATTCATTTAAGTTTAAATAAATTATTTAATACTATATAGCCGCTGTGAAATTACCCGTTTGCGTGCATAAACTCGTGAAGAGAGAGAATACGCTGGTATTGTTTACCAACCCCGGTTCCAGGAAATTGACCATAAAGATCCATTCCCATTGCATCCAATAAAAATCATCATAAACCTTATAAGTTAGTTTTTTCCCATCGGGTACGCCAACTTTTCTTATAAGTGATTGCTTATGTAAGAATACCTATTGCGTATTTTCCCATTGGTACGTCAAACTTTCGTTCCTAATGGGAATATTATGAAATTGCACTGAGTCTCAGTTTCTGCGAATACAAAATTAGTTACAAATTGGACTTTATTCGTTTTATAATGTACCTACTTCATACTAAGTGGGACCAATGGGAATAATTATGTGCTTTAATGTTTCATTCCCAACTGCTGCATTTTTAAGGTTCCGTACCTTAAAAGAAAAAACTTAACCCTTATAGAATCACTCGTGTGTATGTCTGTCTGTCTGTCTGTCTATCCGTCTGTCACAGCCAATTTGCTCCGAATCTAATGGACCGATTAAGACGAAATTTGGTACACATGTGAATTTCTGTGACCCTAACACGGACGGGTAAAGTGAAAATGAATTTTGAATATGGGGGTCACTTTTGGGGGGCAAATAAGAAAATAAAAAAAAAAGTTTTGCATAATATACCGTGTGACATATCAAATGAAAGGGCTTGTACTAGGAGATTCTCAAATATATTTTTTTATAATTTTAAAATATTTTTGTAAAGTTATTTAAGAAAATAGACGAAAATTGACCGTCCCCCCCTTATCTCCGAAACTACTGAGCCTAAAATTTTGAAAAAAAAAAACAGAAAATAGATCTTTACCTGTAGATTACAGAAAAACTTATAAGAAAACTGTGGTCTTAAAATAACATGATAAATATTTAATATTGTGAGTACAAAGTTACATTTACAGGAAAACATGTTTTTCAACTACAATGTTAAGTTTCTTCTTGGGATAAATTCATCCCAACTACGGAACCCTTCATTGTGCGTGGTCCGACACGCACTTGGCCGGTTTTCCTTATACTGGGAAAACTTGGTATTTGACTATATTTTTATATGTCGTTATTTTATTACTTTAGTATCAGAAGTAGCTTGCACTGCAGCATTTTAACATGGGTCGAGGAAATAAAATTTATTCACATTTCTATCCGAGGGAACATGATTGCCCGTAGATTCGCTCGCTGCTGCATTCCTGTTAAAATCACTTTGTTTAAAGCATACTGTGAATTGTTTTACGTGAGCAGTCTTTGGGTCAGTCATAGCCGTCGGGCTGCCAGTGTCTTGCGCGTTCAGTATAACAATACCTTTAGGATCCTAACGCGGCTGCCTCCCTATTGCAGTGCGTCGCTAATGTTTGCAGAAGCTCGAACGGATGGCTATCAAGCTATAATACGGAAAAAGGTTGTTTCTTTGGTGAGACGAGTTAGAGACAGTAGCAATGGCATCCTTAGGATGATTGCTTCCCGCACAGACTGTCCGATCCAGCATAAGTGGATGTGTATATCTACTGGACAATACTGACATGCCATTTTATTTTGTTTTAATGAATTTTTCATGTATAATTTCTAATTTATTTGACTGACTGACTCATCTTTGACATTGAATTTATAATTTTAATCTTTAAAGTTGTTCTGTATTTTTATTTCTATTGTATTTGATAATTTAAATAATCTGAATGCTGACTATTTTTATTACTATTTATTATGCTTTATGGATTGTTTTCTGAAATAAATGTTTTTTTAATTTTATTATTATTATAGCCACGGAGGACACGAAATGGAGATAAGCTTAAAGAGTGTTGTCAGAGCTCGTCCCGGAACTGTTGACCAGTAATTTAAATGGTGTGCATAATAAAGAGTATTCTATTCTATTCTATTCTATTCTGTTTACTTAAACTTTAAACGCATTTATTTATAAAGGAATACTAAACCAATACATCATTTAAAAGCGCAAGCTTCATAATTCCGATATAATCTAACGATATTTCTGATAAGTACTTCTCCCAATTCGACTTTGAATATTACATCAACATTGGCGTATTAATTTTGCAGCGAGCCGAATAAAACCGTCGATTCATTCAATAATTTATTGAGTCATAGAGCGGAAATAAATTAAATACATTTTAACTAGATGAATAAACACTATCGATATATCATAATTATATCGACAACCTTGTGAAGGTCGCGGGAATCAGCTGGATGTGGGAAGCACAGAACCGGTTGAAGTGGCGGTGCTTGGGGGAGGCCTATGTCCAGCAGTGGACTTCTTTCAGCAGAAATGATGACTAAACACTAATGATCTATTGGGATTAGAAACAAGCAAGCCTTCATTACCACTGAACAATGTCAAAGCAATTCAAATCATTATTTCTTTCGGAAGACCATTTATTGTGAAAACCGAATAATAATAAAGAAAAATTAACTCCTGACCGCCCAATCGACAGTTCTTTGAAATTAATCGTCATTTCCTTATTACGAACTGAACCCAGATTCCCATTGTCCCGCGCAAAATCATGATTTCCCATTATTTCGGACGGCATAATCAAGATTGTCGTATTCAATGGGAAATTTATATTATTGTTTTTGTGGTCGTGCGCTGAAAATTAATGAGCACTTGAGAATACTAAAAGCGCATGTTTATTTTTATTATTAAGCTGATTTTTATCTAAACCTTTAGGGGTAATATACCACTTATATTAAATTATATATTATTGACAAAATAAGCTTTCGTAAATGACCATGTTGCAAGGTTATAAAAAGATACTCCCACAATAACAACATTTTCACTACAATTAATCCATGATGTTCGCGCTTCTGCGTTTCATTTTGAGCTTTCCATTTATTGCTATCCAATTACGGGTAAATTAATCATCACATTCACGAGTCGATAAATAGTGTCCTGCAACTAGTGTCGCTTGCATCATTAAGTAATATCGCTGAAAATCGCGTTTCATTGCATAGACAAAGTGAAGTCCTTAACACTTTTTGCGTTCACTGTAAAGTTGAAAGAGGTTTTGCACTTTTTAGCAACATTGCCACATTGTTACATACGTATTAACTTGACTGCCCCGTTGGTCTCGTGTTCGCAATCGCGACAGTGGTGCGTGGGGCCTTGGGTTCGATTCCCAGATCGGGCAAAGGGTATTGAGTTTTCTATTTCTCAGTAACAGCCCGGAGTTTGAAAATCGGCGGTGTGATACTCCGTGCCTCGGAAAGCACGTTAAGCCATTGGAACTGCGCCTCATCTCTCCGGACATGTCGGATTGCCATTCCATCGGATATCGGACGCACCTGTGCTTGCGCACACACTTGTGCACTATAATATCTCCCGCGTCAATGGCTAGTCTCCTCGCGTGATTGGCCGAAATCCGATTTTTAGGATTATTTTACCTGCATACAAAAGTTCACCCAAGTAACGGCAAAATACCGATTTCTCTGCCTTTTACACAGATAGATGAAATAAAAAAAGTATTTATTGAGACTCGCACGGGAAGATAATAACACAAACTACATATTGTAACAAAGAGAAAAAAACCTCTTTCAGACCCAGTTGCAAAAAAAAAATCTTTCTTATTTGCAAATTAGTAGGGCATACGTCGTCTAAAACTGTTCCAAATTTCAAGTTGATAACATGAGTAGTTCTTGAGATATCAGCTATGACAGACGGACAGACAGACAGACTGACTCGCATCATAAGGGTTCCTTTATACCGTTTTGGTACGGAAAACAACAATATAAAAAAACAAAGTTCTATACGAGGCCAAATTTTAAAGATAAATAATACAAAATATAAAAATAAAATAAATAAATCTTATTAAAATTAATTATAGTCTACAATTCGACGACTCGTAACCTATTTGTCTATGCCTTGAGTGTCTATGGCATCACCGTACATCTAGAATACACCCACCCCTTTTTTTAACCACGTTCAACATAGTAAATAATGAATTAACATGTAGGTATTATGTTGGTACACGCACGTCAACACGCGATTTTATCAAAGCTCAAAGAATCACGTATTATTATTATGATATAATGATAAAGTGTCACGCAAACATAATAGGGGCAAACGATATAATTATAAAGCCATCGTAAAACACCAATTATTTTTGATAGGCTTAATATAAAGGGAAGTATGCATTTTATGGCGGGTATCACACCTCCGCCGCGAAACCTCTTCATATTCCGCTACTCAAATCGTGATTCGAATAGCGAGACATCATGCGAGTCAGTTGAATTCAGCTACTGCCGTTTCGCTGCTACGGTTTCACGGCGGAGGTGTGATATCCGCCTATATTTTTACTTTATGATCGCGATGTTGACATTATGAAAGAACAAAATAAAATGGCCGATTTAAAATGTTGCTTTGCTGATACGAACTCCCATCGGCTACTGGTTAATTTTATTTGAATAAATATTGATATTTTCGCATTGGCACATGGCGATACGATGAAAATATGAAATTTTTTCTCTGCAACTGTAATGCAGTTTGAAAATAAATAGATGCCTCTATTTACTAAGCTTATTACTGTTTTTCCACCGGACCAGGAACGAGACGTTAACGAGAAAACAGATAATGGCGCCGAAATAGCGACAGTATATTTACTATGGCCGAATAATCTCGTTTCTCGTTGACGTCCCGTTCTCGGTGCGGTGGACAAGCATTCTAACAGTCTAAGTGGTTATAAAAATAATCACTAGGTTTTTTTGGGGTTCCGTACCTCAAATAGAAAAAAACGGAACCTTTATAGGATCACTTCGTTGTCCATCTGTCTGTCTGTCAGTCTGTGAAGACCCTTTTTCTCAGGTGGAGTTCTAAAAAAATCAAAATACGGCCATTTATGCGACATATTTTGACACTCGCAAGTAAATCAAAACCTATAGGGTACTTCCCGTTGACCTAAAATCATGAAATTTGGTCAAAGCAAGGTCTCACAGCACAAAGTAAAGGAAAAAGTCAAAAAATTGTTAATTTGTAATTTTATCACATACAAAAATTTTTTTTTTTTGGGATTACAATGTTACGTTTGTTTTTGTGATAAATTCTGTTCTTCTACGGAACGCTTCATTGCGCCTGGTCCGACACGCACTTGGCTGGTTTTTGTTTTAGTATCTCGCTCAATAATTTTGGCTTCACACCGTGATAAATGTCTTCAAAAGTTCAAATATTACACAAAATAAAATTGTTCCAAAATCCTAAGCCAGTCTATATTCATTCCAAACTAAAAAAAAAAAACGTTTTAACTTTAAATGGAATGTCAAATGCTACATATCAAAGGTGTTTCACGGTCCGCGAGTCACACATCGATCTCGCTTCACTAACTTTTATCCCGAACCTTGTTCCATCGTAATAAGGTTCATTTTTGTCCCTAAACTTACCTTGTAAATACGTTTGAAATAACTTTTTGGGTAAAAAAGTAAAAAAAAAAAACGAAACGGTTTCGTGCGCTCTGCAAATTGTTTGACAGTGGTTGTCTGGACTATTGCATTTAATTATTGTTGTATTTTATTTGTTGTTTGTAAAATTCAGTTAGTAATTGGCATGGCGATCCCGTACGGATTGTGAGGCGTCATTCACCAACAAAATGTTATCAACTATGGTCAGAAATAAATAAACTTGAAATCGCGAAAAAAATCAGCTGTTCCCTACATTTATGTTCGCACAACTCGTCAAAATGTAGGGAACAGCTGATTTTTTTTCGCGATTTCAAGTTTATTTATTTCTGACCATAGTTGATAACATTTTGTTGGTGAATGACGCCTCCTATATTAACAGATGCTCTACCCAGTACGTAGTAGATTTAACTAGGCCTATTATTGAATAATATCAACTTTTAGATAAAAATGTAGAAATATATTTAAAACCGATAGAATGTAACAGTGATAGAATGTAGGAGCAGTAGTGGCCCAATGGCAATAGCCGCGACTTACGAGTTGTAGGTCGTAGGTTCGAACTCGGGCAGGCGCTTTAATTTGTGTAAAATGTTTCATCACCAATGCTCTCAAAACGGTGAAGGAAAACATTGTGAGAAACAATGTCCTAAAATCAAAAATTCAAAGACATGTGACATCTACCAACCCGCACTGGACCCGCGTGGTGGATTACAGCCCGCTCCCTCTCACCGAGACGAGGCCTGTGTCCCAGCAGTGGGAACATTATAGGCTGATTGCTTGATAGAATGTACAGCTCAAGTTCTAATACCAAAAACTAATCTAGTTTATCACAAGGAATTTTTAAGCCTTTGCAAAAAACGAGATCCATAAAAAAAACTAATTTCTAAATTAAATCTTGTCAACCAATTCATAAAAGTCAGATATAAAATTATCCATTCAATCTAGCCTAAAAAGCTTAAAAAGCTTTTTGTCACAGAAAGATGAGAAGCAAACATTATTAAAACCCTCAAAAATTCTTGAAAATACTACATAATACTTTAGGTATCTTTAGGTTTGGGTACCGATGTCCATTACTTGTTTGGCCACCACTGGGGGACAGCGAAACAACTTTCAAAAATAATTCCCGCTGTCTACCACGTCATGGTTAAAATAGGTCGAATCTGTTTAAAAATCGAAACAGGGCACCTCGACTTTACGTAGTCTTTTGGCTGCTACCCCAAGAGTGTATTTGAAAACCGGAGGCGCGAAGCGAGAGCAACTGCGGAGGTGAGCATGGGTGCCTTTCCTTTGTTAGTAAGAGCGAAGGCGTTGCACTTCCCGCAGCGCCGAAGACGATGCAGA
Source organism: Cosmia pyralina (assembly GCA_946251885.1). Taxonomy (NCBI): domain Eukaryota; kingdom Metazoa; phylum Arthropoda; class Insecta; order Lepidoptera; family Noctuidae; genus Cosmia; species Cosmia pyralina. Next base: position 28,839,861 of record OX276343.1, read on the forward strand.
AGCAACTTTAAAGTTTAAAAAAAAAACACTTCAGGTCTGTCCCCCAGTGGTGGACAGCCAGAATAATTGTTAAAAGTTGTTACGTTGTCCCCCAGTAGTGGCTAAAAAAGTGGTACACATTGGGAATACTCGATATTTTGAAGCAGAAGTATCCTATAAGTTGCATATCAATGTCCAAATAACATTTTCCCTTCTGTAGATCTCAAATTAAAGTTATAAGCTCTCCCACCACAATCTGTAAAACCGTTACTTGATTCGGTGTAACAAATTCAGATATTCCAAGGACTATCACAAAGGGAAACTGTAAGTGGTTCACCGAGACACTGTAACTTTAAAATCAACCTTGCTTTTACAGCACTAAGTTAGGATTTGCTTTGAGAGGGTGTATTTACCCAAGGTCTGTCCATTTTCATCTCATCCAGCATATTACACAAGAAATGCAGTGTAAAATCAATTTGGAATATCTCAGCTCCTAATTTAAGTGTAAATTGAATTCAACGTACGATACGGACCATTAATATGATCTGCAAACAGTTTTTATCGCTAAAATGAGCAGATAAGTTGGTAGCAAAAAGTTTTTTTTTGCTTTTAGGGTTCCGTACCTCAAAAGGAAAAACGGAACCCTTAGAGGATCACTCGTGTGTCTGTCTGTCTGTCCGTCTATCACAGCTAATTTTCTCAGAATCTAATGGACAGATTAAGTTGAAAGGGTAAAGTTTGGCCCAGCAGTGCTGGTGGACAAATATTTGAAATCCCACCATAGCTTTCGTTGCTCTTGGCAAACCTATGCAGGAAATATTTCAATTTAAAAGATTATTATTTTGATTCGAGTATTCGAGGGGATATTTATCTTGCCAGTTTTGGAAATATGATGGTAATTCGGACATGCTTATTGTAAGAACACTACGACTTCACGCGTATTTTTAGAAAATAAAATATTAAAACTGTGACTCAGTTCATAGAATAATATACAAGGTCTAATTTTAATAACGCACAACCTCTATAAAAACCCTATTACTAAGCCTCGGCTGTCTGTTCGTCCGTCCGTCCGTCCGTCTGTCACAGGGCTGTATCTCATGAACCGTAATAGGTAGAGAGTTGAAATTTTTACAGATTCTGTATTTTTATTACGGCTATAACAGCAAATAATAAAAATAAAGTTAAAAATTAAAGGGGGTCCCCATACATTAAATTTCATTTTGAAAAAAAAAATCTTACCCTAGTATGTGGGGTGTCATTGTCTATAACTCATCGAGTAGAGTACAAATATATATATGTTTTTTTATCTTCAAAAATGAAGAAATAGGGGGCCATAAAAGTTGTCAATTTTAGACCATTTTTGTCCGAGCTCTATCACATCAATTAAATAAATTAGGAATTTGAAATTTGTGTATATCTTGTACCATATACTGTTAAATACAGTATCAACAAATAGGTACTAAAAACGCCGATTCATAAGGTATTTTGTTTAATTATGGGCGATTTTCTGCAACTACAAAAAACAACCTTGTAATTCACATTATCATTATGAAATACAAAGTTGCGATTGTTAAACGTATATGGTACGGAAGCCTTCGTGTGCGAGTCCGACTCACACTTGGCCGGTTTTTTTAAATAAAGTGTGCTAGAAAATGTAGGTGGGTCGATGACCGCTATTGCAATACTATAACGCGACAACTATATGATTGCTCATAATAATAATAGTCATTCACAGGATATTCAACTACACATAAACGTAACAAATATGGACATAAAATTGTTACCCTTACAAATAACGTTCATGCTGCAGCAACACTACATTTTAATATTCAACGCGCAAATTGAAAAACACAATTTGTTATAAGTTTCGGAAAAAAACTATCTTTTCACACTGGTCATGTCTGAATATTCACCGGCCATTTTGTAAAACAGAGTTGTTTTAATATTGCCGTCCGATTGTTTGGATAGTTTCGTGTCGGGTATTGTGTTGTGATTGTAAATGTGTCACGCCGTTTAGGAAACTTGTGACCTTTTAGTTATATTTACTTATGTGAAATTGACAATGCATGTATTTAATGTTGTGATTACAATGAAATAACTGGCTGAATTTTTTTTTTGTTTCAATTTGATGAAGAATCGGAATCAGTTTACCACCGCAGCAAGTGACACAGGTCACTGAACTTTGGTTAAAACTAAAAAAAACCACAAAAGATTTATATTCTAAACTAAACTTTAAAGCCTTTTGCATTTCATGCACTAGGCACAGTAATTACTTAACAGCTACTAAGTACCAAGTCATTCTAAAATTGCCTAATTATATAGTGACATCTAAAACCGTGTACGCACGAACGAACAAAAACATGGTGAACACGAACATCGAACACTTTAAATGTTCAACAGGGTCCTGAGTTTCTTCAGATGATCGGTGTTCGATTGTCGTGGTCACCATGGTTTGTTCGCTCGTTCGTACACGCCTAAACGAAAACAATGTGACATAACTTAATTGGAAATTACCGCAGACAAAAATGGTCCCAACAACGATTATCCCATGTTCAAATTACGTGTTCAGCGTTTTAATTAAAAACATTTTAACTAACACAATTTTACTGTACAGTTTATTTAAAAGCAACCGATTAGATAAGAGTTGATCTCGCTCGTGAAGGGTGAATTTTAATCCGAATAGAAAAATAACGATGCCTTAGTTCACATTTGTACTAACTGGTACTAAATTTTAAATTTTCATGCTCTTTTGTAAGCGCTTATTGAGAAGCTCGTGGCTAAGTAATAACAGCCGCACGGGTCGATCCATCAGGTTAAGCTACGCTTGCTGGGGTTGGTCCGTGGATGGGTGACCATCTTTACATACCGAGACTCCTCCGTGCCTCGGAAAGCACGTTAAGCCGTTAGTCCCGGCTGTCATTCGTGGATCTTTGACAGTCGTTACTGGTCGTCAGAAGCCCGAAAGTCTGACAATCAGTCTTACCAAGGGGTATCGTATTACCCAGTTAATGGGTTGTGGAGGTCAGATAGGCAGTTGCTACATGTAAAATAATGGTATTCAGCTGCATCCGGTTAGACTGGAAGCCGACCCCAACATAGTTGGGAAATGGCTAGGCAGATTGATTGATTGATTGTTAGCGCTTATTGAAATACCATTAATCAGTCTCTTTCTACCAACAACCTAGTCCACAGTTGTATTAAAATAAGTTCCTTATATGTTATATTGTACTTATGACCTTTATTTTTGAAAATCCAAGCAAGTTATACTTGTAACAGATATTAAGTTACTCAACTGCAGAAAACTTCAAAACACAAACGTATTAAATACATTTGAGTACTGAAACATAATTATTATCCTTCTTCTTGGACACAGAACCAGCCTGGAAAAGCTGAATATTTTTGAGTTATTCACAAAAATAATGAAAATTTCCCCCCCCCCCCCCCCCCCTTTTTAATAACCCCCTGAAACTCTACATGTACCTAGGTAATAATCAATCATAGAAAATTAAAAAAAAATGTAATAAAACACGTCTTCGAGAATCGCATCTTCTCCGACGCTATGGGCTCGCATAGTGCGTGCGCCATAATACAGCGGGTGGAGGCTGCCCTGCTCGCCTCCGGCTCTAAAAACGCTTTCGGGGTAGGGCAAACAAACACCACGTAGAGTTGCGATTGTTAAACTCGATTTTAGTTGTGTCAAAATTGTTTTTAAATTTACACAAAATTATATGTAGAACAGCTTTTAAGATTCTCATTACCAAAATTAAGAAATTTTAGTGATAGTTTAGTTCAGTGTACAAAAGAATCGGCACCATTACTAAATTAACAAGTTTATCGTGCTGACAAGCCTGTAAAAATCAAAACGTATTCAAGCCGATGCCTGTGAAAGGAAGGCTGTTTAATCAAGTGTCAATCACCAATGTATACCACTCACTGCTGCGCCTTTGAGCCGATAGTTCACGTTTTATACGACAGGTGGCGCTCGCTATCACCTTTCATAGTTCATTAGACACACATAGAATTAATATGTATATAGGTAGACTACACTTGTGGCAAGGTAAGCAAGAATCACTGTTTTTGTTTTTCTTACACGGTACCTTTTATTCCCTATATCATTTTCAGGATGATTATTGGACCAGAGATTATTAAATAACGTAAAAGCCTATTATTTTTTAAAAGAGTAACCGTGGAGCTTGTGGTCAGCTCTTCTCCATAGGACACGACCTATGGGAACCGTGCTAGCTAGCTTCTGACGTTTCTTACATGCCCGAGTAGGTTTATGTGTGAAATAAAATATTTTGATTTTGATTTCATTAATTAAATCACACTAATATTATAAAGGCAAAAGTTTGTGAGTGTGTGTGTGTGTAAGAGGTGTGTTTGTATGTTTGTTACTTCTTCACGCTCAAACGGCTGAACCCATTTAGGATGAAATTTGGTACGTAGATACCTTATACCTTGGATTAACACATAGGCTACTTTTTATCCCGGTCTACGTGGGTGAAACCGCGGGGCGCAGCTAGTTTTAAATAAATACATTCTGAATAAATGGCATTAAACCAATATTTCATAGCGTTACAAATTAATGAACGCAGCAATCAACGTGGCCACCTACTGGCCTCAAACAATATAAAACCGACACGAAAAGAAAAAGCCTGTTTGAAATCTTTTCCTCAAAAATACCCATAAAATTAACGACATTGTGTAAGAACTGTGTAATTGTGTAATAATCGTGTTAGCCCCGTTAAAATAACAGGACTTCACCTATGAAATTGTCGATTTTTGATATCGGCTAGTGTGAAGATCAATATTTTTCATTCTATTTAGAATTCCAAATTCAAATTAATTTTATAATATAGAATTATATTTAAAAAAAATCAGCTGTTCATTTGTTTTCACGCCGTTCGATTTTTTTTGGATACCGATGTTTCTGTAACCATGGAAAAATCGAAATAGTGCGCTATTTTCGAATACGAGTTCCGTCGTGGCTCCAACGCAGCACAGACAGAATGCAATATTAACGACGTGTATGGACAAGGTACTGAAAGTGAACGCACGGTACGTTTTTGGTTTGACCGCTTCCGTTCTAGAAATTTTGATCTCACCAATGAGCCCCGGGGAAAAATTTCAAATCAAATGAGGCGGCCAAAAATGCCTTTAAAGAAGGATTTTCAGGATTTCTATAGCAGAAGCATCAACGAACTTTCATTAAAGTAGCAAAAGTGCATCGACAATGTTTCTTTAAAAAAAATTTGTTTGATTTTTTCTATGAAAAACGGCAATTTTATAGGCAAAGACCTAATATTTTTTATATAAATCCTATGACAGTTTTCGTTCTACTTTTAAAGTTTCTTTTTAAATTGTATAAATTTATGTAGCAGGCTTACCTGAATTATTAAACCTAACACGCCTAAGGAAGGTAATACTAAGATTGGCTAAAGAGATTAAACCCAAAGTATTTTCTAACGACTTGTTCCATCAGGTTACTCCTTTATTCGATCGTCTTCACAAGCCAATAAGTCATCGTTTGGTGGAAGCTATAATAAATTATAGAAGATATGACGGGTAAAATATGACATTACGTTTCATTCCATTAATTTGGTGAAGAATAATATTGTTTTGCTCATACTGTAATTGAAATAGATAGCTAATGTACCTACATTTATAGACAGCTGACCAAAGTTAAGAACAAAACTGCCTTCACATACAATAGGGATGATGCCTGGGTAAAAAAAAAAGAAATTCTATTTAGTCCATCAGTCAGCTATTAAAAAAATATTAGACACATATTTTTTGCTTTATCATATTAATAAAAATTACTTAGATAAAACGCATTAAAGTTGGGGAATGGGGGCTCGCTACGTCACTAGAACAAACTACGTATAAAATCCAGCAAGGAGTTACGTCATGTCACATTTTAACTCAATATATCGTCGTAATATTTTGATTACGTAAAAAAAGAAAAAATACGTGTCCAGTATTTTTTAATAACCTACATGATGGATAAAAAAAAATTGTGATCATCCTATTCGTCGACCAAGCTGAGTGATTAAAAATATTCCCTTAACATTTTTAGAACATTTCTATTTAAATTATATTATTCTAGTTTAGCGATTAGAATAGAGATAAACGATAAATATATTGAGTATTGAGTTCACCTAGATTCCTCCGGGCTCAGTCCTGATTACAAAATTCATATACGTATGTATATATCCAACTTTTCACAATCCAAGACTGACGTATTAGAAATTATCGTAAAAAGGCTTTCATAACTGCTTGGGTACAAAGAAATCTTGTGAAGTATTTAGCTAATATAAATTCTTCTCCAAAATACAACAAGTTCTCATTATAAAGTGATACACGCAATTTATAACAAGTGAATGGTACGCCCAGTTCAACCTCCATGGGGAAATAAACCAATTTTTTATCCACAATGCAACCTTCACAAAGAAAAGAATTCCAGTAGAGAACTCCAATTTTCGAAGTACGTCAATATTACCAAATTATCATTTGCGTACGACTGACAAGCTGCAGACCCTTATCAATATTAAAATAGAGATTGTATTGGCTTGGTTTTTTGTTTTTTAATAGCAGGTAATGTTTGGTTAAAGCTACGATGAGTCAAACGGAAGTGAATTCGTACAGCCGGAGAGAATGAAGAAAGTAGAAACGGTTTTGGTGCGTTTTTTCTTTCAGTTTTCGCTAACAATTGATAAATTTTCCGATGCACCTTCATTGTAACAACCAAATATAAAGTTTTTTACGATTTTCGTGAAAGTCTGGTTCTAATTTTCTAACAAAACCCAAACTGTACTTTTACGCAGTATTCTTTAATACAGGGAAAGTTTAAAATTGTATTTGAAGCTTTTGTAAGCTTTTATTTTTCTTCACAGTAAGGACCTATTTCACGATGTCTGAAAAGCCACTATTACTCACTGAAAAACCGGCCCAGTGTATGTCGGACCACGCCCAATGAAGGGTTCCGTAGTTGGGATGAATTTATCCCAAGAACAAACTTAACACTGTAGTTGAAAAACATGGTCTCCCATACATTCCAGCTGCAAATGTAAGTTGGTTGACTATTACTCGTAAACTTGAAAAGCCTTCTTAGCTGTGATAGTTTTCCTTTTATCTTCGTTATATACATTACTACCGTGAATATTTTCACCCATCCAAACTAACCGTTTAAACTTTCGCGATTTGCACACATTATAAACAAAACTAAAAACGGGTCTTCTCGCGATATTCCTTTTTACGAGGTAAACAGGTACCTACTTGTTTCCCGACGTTTCGACCGCCTTGCAGCGATCGTGGTCACGGGAGGACTGATGACAGCTCAACGACGTCTTCGTAAAGTGCGGGTATGGGCATCTACCCTCACTTGGTCTTCACAATTTTTATTATTGTCACTGTCGGTCACTCACCGTTTAGCTGGCAGTGGGGGGTGGGGGGGAGGACTTGACTCTAACAAAAATTAGCAATTTAAAGGCTAATATTTCAGAAACGGATCCCAATATCGAAAAATTGTTACTACAAGCCCGCAATAATTTTAAAAGACCCATCCAACAACATCCAAAAATTTTTTTTTCATGATTTTATTTTACCACTTTGTTGGCGTGATGAATATGTATATCCATGCCAAAAGAGTCTCTGAGCTAAGCTGCAGACAGACAGACGGACGGACATAGCGAAACTATAAGGGTTGCTTGTTGACTACGGAACCCTAAAAAACGGTCAAGAGCGAGAGCGAGTCGGACTCGAGCAACTAGGGTTCCGTTCCGATTTCTGCAAAAGTGTGCTATTTGGAGACATCGTTTTATTTTTCATGTAATCTTTACATAAACCTCTATTACATAGAATATTTTTTCTTTATGTAGACTTCGGAGATAACGGGGGGGAACGGATTTTTTTTTTAAATTTCTCATCAAAAGACGAAAACTATGCGGCCTAAAAAAAGACAAAAATGTTTGAGAATGTGCAAATAGCGCTCTTTAATATGATACCACACGTATGCAGTAGCCCCACTTCGAATTTTTAAGACTCCCTTTCAGTCCCTGTTGCAAAAAAAAAACATATATTTTTATTTCTTTCTTATTTGCAAAACATTATAGTTGGGCAAACGTCATTTAAAACTGTTCCAAATTTCAAGTTGATAGCATCAGTAGTCCTTGAGATAGCCAGCTGTGACAGACGGACAGACAGACTGAGTCGCACCATAAGAGTTCCTTTTTACCGTCGAGTCGTTTTTCGTGTCTGTCCATGTGATTGCGTTATTCTTCTAAACTACTTAACGAATTTTAATGCGGGTTTTACCATTATTTATAGAATTTATTCCGGTTGGTCGGGTTGGTGTTTATTACATTAATTAATACTAAACTTACATAACTATTTTATTGAAGAAATTTAGATGTTTCAAGGAGTCATAAAAACCGTGCAAAGTAAGGGCGGGTCACTTGTATCATTATAAAAGAATAAAAATAAGTCCTCTATTTAACTATAGACCTTATGAGGAACTTTCTTAGTTTACGAAAGTACGTATACAAGTTTATAATACAATTCCTTACCCGAAGACCAAGATATCCTCAACGCAATCTCTCAAACAACACTGTATTTCTGTTCCACTGAAAACCTAACTCCACTTAGAATATTCTAGAAATCTCACGAAGAGACTGGCTTTGGAGACAGTGAAACGGTATAAAGCATATTTTTATTCATTGAATTTATATTGAAAACGAAGAATAGATATCAGAGTTCAGTTGTATTTGGGTTAAGTAACAAGGCATAGACTGTGATCATGTGACAGGTATTCACGATGATAACAAAAAAAAGTTAAGAGGGCTTTTTTTTTTTTTTTCTTTTTTTTTTTTTTTTTTGTGGATGGGAAATCACCAAATGACTTCTCCCGCTCCGGGCAGAGCGGGAGGGTGTGTCAGACTTTTACTGACTAAAACCCACCCGTGTTCCTTCAGTTGCCCGTGCCAGGGCCACGGTATCTCTTTCGAACTACCCGCGACCCCGGCGGCTTCGGCCCTATTGGACCCCGTCACTGCTGACATCTCTTTGAGGCGCGCGTGGAACACAACGCGCCGTCGACCCGGGCCTGGTCCTTACCGGACGGCGAGCTGCCCATTACTCGTCGTCCGCAAGCCCGCGCCTACGGTGGCCGGGAATCGGCGATAGATTTCCGCCGCCCAGGGCGTCTCCTGCGGCGGCTAGGGGCGCGAGGGCGCGGCTGTTGCCTCTCCCTCTCGCGTCCCGCCTCCTCCTTTGCGAGCATTACTGCTTCGCAGAAGGAGGTGACGGCCTCCCATGCACTCTCGCTCCGCACCATGGCCTGGACCAAGTTTGGACGCGAGAGATCGCCGCCGCCGATCGCCTCCGTGAGAACACGGCGGTGCTCCGCCCAAGCCGGGCAGACCTCCACTGTATGCTCCACCGTGTCCTCCGGGCGATCTACACAATGGTGACACCCGGGCGTTTCCTCCCGCCTTATCCGAAACAGGAACCTCCTGAAACAACCGTGTCCGGTGAGGACCTGCGTCAGGCGGAAATGTTAAGAGGGCTAACGTTGTTTGTCACCTCTCTCACTCACATGGGACCAAATTATTAAGATAGAATGAAAAGATTGTCTTCTCAAAAATGTAATCAATTAGCGAACTAGTAAATAATATTAATTGAATAGGTAATTATTAAAAACATTTTTATTTTGGCATTTATTTAACTCATCTCGAAAACAGATAATACTTTTTGAGCTGAGTATATTTTATAACACAATAGAAATTTACTTTTAATAATTTTGTACCTATTATTTACTAGTTCACTAATTGACTACATTCAATAAATGTTCTGAATCCAAGAGTACTGAAAATGGTCAGATAAACAAAAATCACATAAGTGAATGGTATGTAAAAAAAAGCTGGTGCAAAAATGTGTTTGACTTTATAAATATACTTGAATCGCTTTAGCGTGACCACAGCGGTCACTGACCCACCTACATTGTCTAGCATTCATTATTTCAATAACTAAAATAAAGTCCATTAACATCCTGAATCAATATCTATCATGATCTTCAACGTGTTGCAATAACGAAAAACCATACATAGTTAATTGTTTTGGTCCTGGAGAGATATTAGAGGAAAGGACAATGACCGCTAGTGCCATGCTAAAATGATTCGAGTACAGATACTTTTATTGTCATGAATTAGGAAGCCAAAAGAATCCTGTTGAGCTGTCTGTTGTGAATAGACAATAGAGTATCAGGTTTCCGAAACTCGGAAGCTGAGCCAATTATACGTTTATCTCATTCTAAATGTCTTCTAGTAACGAGTCCAACTTTCAGCAAGCGTGTTTTATCGGCAATGTTGTTTTTAAATAAATAAATTGTTTATTTCAGACTAGCATGACATACAATCCATAAAATATTAGTAACAATAACTTAAAAACTGTTATGTTATGTTGTTTCCCAAATATGTTGATGTCGCTAGGCGCGTTGAGCGACTTTTCACTTCAAAAAATTACTTTAATAAACCTACTTCTCTCATCTATCTTACTTTTTTTCGGTGTTGTTCTCTAGATGTAGTTCAGAAACTTCTTATCCAGACGGTGACTCCAAGATAAAACACTATAAAAAAAATTACTACGACATAACTGAAATAGGGTAATTTCTGTAGTAATTGGCCACGCTTTAGGAATTGGCCACTCATGCTAATGCAAGCAAGCTCAAGAATGAAAAGGACCAAAACAATATTTTTCGTCCTCTTCATTCATGAGCTTGCTTCTTCTCCTTGTTTCTACCTCTTTTTTATGAGTGGCCAGTTACTAAAGCGTGGCCAATTACTACAGCAGTTACCCTAGTTCTAATTACAGGTACCAGGATAAAGTTCGTATATTATTGTATCATAATATTAAACGAAATACAATGAACCACTTTAACTACAAGATTGTTTTTATTAAATACGAGTAGTATACGCATCATTTACATTTAACAGTAAACATAACCTAAAAATAACAAAATTACATAAAACTAAAACAAACTAACTAAAACTATTAAAAAACTAAAATATGGCGTCGACAAATTCCTCCGCATCGCTGTCGACTGGTAAAGTACCCAAGAGACTGGCGGCATTGCCACGTTGTATGGCAATGCTAAGCCGCTGGCCAAGGTAAAAGCCAGCACTTGGGTCACGGGAAGTGTCAACCAGCCGTTTGGAGATTTCGTTGAACAAACTATGAGCACTCGGACCCCATGGCCCAACCCCAAACGGCTCGAAAATATAATTACCGATAAGGTTATTATACTTCCGCCGCTTGAGGTTTTCCGCAGCGGCAGCAGCAGTGCCAGCAAAGCACGCAGAGCCAGGAAGATGGGATGGCGCAAGAGTATCGACACACGTTGCGTCCCACACTAAAGGCCTTCCCAACTTCCATGGAAGTAAAGACATGCCGTCCGGTCTCTTGCCATCGTCGCTTGCCAAGCCATTGGGTTCTAATACAGCTGGAACGCCGACGGTGACAAGGGCTCGTCGGATGATGTTATTGATGTTCGCGTGCCGTGCCGTGCAAGACAGGCCGTGGTGTCCGAGGCTGTTGACAACTTCGCCACAGTGACAGCGATGAGGAGAACAAGAAGGAGCTCCTAGTCGCAGGGAAGCAGCGAGGCGGAAAGTAGTGTCGTCGAACAAAGTGCCTATGTTCGACGACGGTAGTGCATGAAGCCACAGACCCGACTCCCACTTACCCACAGCCAGCAGACGCGCAAGCTCCGCAGTAGTAGCAGACGTGTTAAGTAAATTGTTCTGTATTACTCTGCAGAGCGGCTCATCCCACCGTCTCTGGGAAAATGGAATGTTGGGTGGGTCTGAATTCGGGCAAGCGAGTCTCCAGGCATCTATAGCCTCGGTGAAACAAGGCACATCAGAATTAACCAGTGTGGAGGCTAGGATTTTCCTGATTAATTTATCTGTGCCGTGGACCGAGGATATGGAGGATACCGAGGATACCACTTTAACTAGATCTACATTCAAATCCCATCTAAAACTAATACAATAATACTGAATATCAAATGCTAATCAGTTTCGCTTTAGGGCTACCCGTCATTGTCACCAGTGTCTCCGTCCTCCTCACACTGTGTGTGAAGGCTAATGATGCTGTCTCTCTCACACGAGAAGTTATTAACTATCCGTGCAATCCCTAATATGCGTCAGTCAATCCAATTTGGGGCTTTGTGAAGCAGGAACATGGTTTCTCACTAACGAGGTACTTGTAATAAATTGGTATCTTTATTCTGTTACGAGTATTTAGAATATTGCCAAAACAATGCGTTTTGGAAACCATGGTGATATGGAGATAAATAGGCTTGGTTATGCCGATATCACAAGTTTCACTTTTTCTTCATTTTTGCCTTTCATTAGGTATCTTTCACTCCAAGTAAAACATATGAACACACAGTGACTCAAAGGTGAAAAATTAATTCATTAGTGAACCGATCCAGGCCTAATCGTACTTACGCCGCATTGTGCCGCGTGAACGAAGCATCTACCAACACATATGTATAAAAGTGCGGTTTCACGATTCCGCGATCTGTTTCGTTCAGAATATGCTTTCCGGAAAATCGCGAAGGCTCATGTATATTGAAACCTACTTGCAATAGATTTTACGTTGTATAAGATAGTCCTGTTTCTAGAATATTCTCACAACGCAATTCAATTTTAAGTTGTCATTTACATAGCTGTTGTCAGGGCCTATGTACACAATGCGTTGCAGCACCTCACCGTAAAGATTTCGCCTCATTGGCGGTCACACGGGCCTTGCGGCACCGCACCGCAAAGATTTCTTTCTTTTTCTTTTACCGGACAAACAATTGAGCGGTGCTCCTCCGGCATCATAATGCGTACACCCCTCCCCGCCTCTTCTCGCGGGTTGCATGTCCGGTGTACGTGCGGTGCGACGCCGGAACGCACCGTGTAGTATACCATGGATATTTTGTATGTAGGACGCCGCAACGACACCGTTCCGGCGCCGCGCTGCCGCCACAATGCATTGTGTGCTGTATGTTGTAAGTTTTATATAATAGGGGACGAGCCTATTGCCATCAACCGGGCACAAATCCAAACTAAAATCAATATCTTAAAATCAAGCTTGAAAATTCGGGGGTTATCATCACAGGCCATCGCTGACCATAAACGTACCGGTAGGCCTCTCACACGATTCTCTGCTTACCACATACAGTGTCCTCAGTTCTCGTCATTTACGAGTAGTTCAACACTGACATGATAAAATTTGAAAAATATTCCAAACAACTTTTAAAACAAACTTTCACCTCTTCAGATATTTATTTATTTACTTTTATAGACTCGGAACTTATCTTCATGGTATTTGATGGTACTACTTCCTACGGTAGCGCTATATTCATAGCCACATATCACGCGTAGTATTTGTCGAGGCGTAAAAATATCAGATTTATACTATAGGTGCTTATTACTGAAGCCGCTCGTTCGAAGCGATTTGAATATGATATTCAGACATAGAGTTATTCATGGATGTGTCAGTGTGGAAAAAGAATTTCATGCATGTGTAGAAGCTATGATTGGTTTAGATTTAAATATTTATTTTAATTTCATTCTTGAACAGTCGTAATATTTAAATGAGCTCTTACGGGTAAAAAGACGTTCGCGTGGTAGTGTACACAATTAAATCCATATACATACTAATATTATAAATTCAAAAGTAACTCCGTCTGCTTGTCTGACTGTTACCTTTTCACGCCTAAACCACTGCACGGATTTCGATAAAATTTGGCAAGGTATCCTGAGGAAGGACATAGGTTACTTTTTAACCTACTTCAAAAAGGAGGAGGTTCTCAATTCGGCTAGACAGATTTGGATTTTTTTTTATTTTATTCGAGAGGGTATACATCACAGTTCATTCCATATAAAATTGATTAACTTTGCTTTGGTAGTTTTAGAGTTAGCTTCAAAAATACGTATTTTTTCCACACTTTTATATGGATGATGTTCTAGTTTGTTTTGCAGGTAGTGGTATTAGAATTTGTGTGGGGTAGGTAACACAACTAAAAAGTGAAAAATAAAAACTTTTTTACAAACAAAATACAACCGACTTCCAAAAACAACACTACAAAGTGAAAAATATATTTAATTTCGGAAGTCGGTGGCAAAAAAAGAAAATACATTTAACTAGACACCGACTTCCGAAATTAAAGTTATTTTTCACTTTGTAGTGTTGTTTTTGGAAGTCGGTTGTATTTTTTTTTTTTGTAAAAAAGTTTTTGTCTTAAAAAATAATCCCAGAGGGGGTGATATAGGGGATGAAAGTTTGTACCTATGGGAAAACCAGCCTTTCTTAAGTTAGTGATGACTAACTATGATGATGTTAGTTAGTTAAGTTAGTGGTGTTTCTTAATTGAGTGGTGTGTTAGTCACTCATGTTTATGTTTCTGGTAGGAAATAAAGAAACATGTAGTCGAGCGTTTTAGAAAAATCATTCCCTGAGGGAGTAAAATAGGGGTTGATTTTAAAATTCATAAAACTACACGGATTTCGATAAAATTTGGCAAGGCTTCCTGGGGAAGGACATAGAATACTTTTGTCTTAAAGAATAATCCTACTGGTTGTGATATAGGGGATGGAAATTTGTGGGAAACCCAGCATTTGTTAAAGTTTCCAACGTCTTGTAAAACTGATTTTTACTGTTTTTTAACCTACACCAATCTTATTAGAAAATGTCTGAACTCTAAACGGAGCTAACATTAATCGTAACTTTACGTGAATATTTATAAATTGAATTGGAAGTTACAAAAGATGAACAAGTAGGTGTTAGGTAATTCGCTATAGAGCGATGTGTAAAAATAGTATATATTTACTTTTTCATGTATCTACCAAATAACAGAGATTATAAATAGATCGGCTTAAAAAAGAAAGCAAACTCATTTCAGAATTTTTAATTACTTTAACAAATACCTACCAAAAATAAAAGAAAGATTCAAACTAATCATAATAATCCTACTGCGAAAAAATATGTAAAAAATATTGTAAGCAAACTCAAGGATTCTTGCTTACATTATTGACCAAATCAATTAAATAATTCTAAAATATGATAGGTACTGTCTGCATTATTACCTTATCATTATCTCTGCAGGCTATCAAATTATAAGTTGGAACAGTTTTTGTGTTACAAACAAACCTCGAATGCAGACTTTTGACAAAGTTCCCACTTTGATGGAGGCGATTTAAATAATTTCCATTTTGAAACTCAATCGCGCCTTCAAGTGTATTTTAAGTAAAAGTGATTTGATCAAAGAAGCGTGGTTTGGGCTCTTTCTTGTTTGAAGCCTCAAAACGTTTAAACTTCTTTGGGAACAAGAAATAAGCCTGTTGCTATGTAGATACTCAGTTTTTGTAACATTTTAGTGGTTTTTGGCAAGTGATTAAAAAATAACGTTGTTCTGGAAACGTCTTTAAAGCTGTATTTTTGAAAGACAGGAGGAAAATGTGTTTATTGGCGTATACACAAATAAAACACTTGACAAGTAATTTAAACAAATACTAAAGGGCCTCAGCTCAGCATCATGTCAGATGGCAACACTAGGTAGGTACTCGCAGAGTTAAGAGGTACCTAACGCTGATTTTCAGCTGCTGCCCACGAGGACCACAAGCTGGAATACGTTTCAAAAATAAAAAAAAAATAACTTAATGCGTCGGCATTAGGTTTCAGAAGTTATTTTGTCATTTGCGTACATTATTGTACGATAGAATTATCATTCGATCATTTATCTAAATACTGGAGATAGCAAATTTTACTCAAAGGAAATATTCCTTTATTTTTAAAAAGAAACTAATCTGCCGTCAAAGATTTTCGAAAATACACTTGCCACACTCGAGAATCGAACCGGCTAACATCCGAAAAAATAACACCCTATACTTTTATAACATCAATCGATAAGGTCAAACATAAAGATCAAATCTCTCTAACAAACGTGATACATTAAATGAAAGGAAAACCATAACCATTCTTTCCTTTTTTACTCAGGTTATGTAATAACAGTCGCACGGTCGATCGATCAGGTTAAGCTGCGCTTAATGTGGCTGGTCCGTGGATGGGTGACCATCTTTATGTAGCAAGATCCCTCCATGCCTCGGAAAGCACGTTAAGCTGTTGGTCCCGACTGTCATTTGTGGATCTTTACCAGTCGTTACGGATCGTCAGGAGCCCGAAAGTCTGACAACCAGTCTTAGGCATTCGCTCCATGTAAACTACTTGTATTCAGCTGCATCCGGTCAGACTGGAAGCTGACCCCAGCATAGTTGGGTTGTGATGGTTGGGTGATGATGAATAAAAATCTTAAATTCACTGACAGATATTGCACAGTCTAACCTGCTTGGTCTAGAAGCATGAAATTTTGCACAAGAGTCCCTTTTTAAATGAAAGCGAGCTGAGAGGAAGGATTTTTGAAAATTAATTTCCATTAATTTCAATTTTAAATAGGGGATGAAAGTTTGTATGGAAGTTCATCATTGTTAACGATGGGAATTCCGATCGGGCACACGGCTTGTATTTTAAAAACCGGCTAAGTGCGTGTCGGACCATGCACAATGAGGGGTTCCGTAGTTGGGATGAATTTATCCTACGAACAAAATAAAATTTGTAGTTGAAAAACTGTTCCCCAACACATCGATTTATGTCACGCAACGGTTCATTCTCGAACTGCAAATGAAAGTTTGTAATCGTATAAAAAAAATATGTGAGAAATAAATGAAAATAATGTGAGTAATAAAATTACAAATCAACCATTTTCGAACGATTTCCTTTACTTGTGCTGTGAGCTTGGTTCTTGCCAAATTTCATGATTCTAGGTCAACGGGAAGTTGAAGTATAAGTAAGTACTTGCGAGTATCAAAATATGTCGCATAAATGGCCGTATTTTCTTAATGCGTTGACTTAGAAGCTTGATTTTTTTTAGAGCTCAAAGGGATTTTAGACTTCCGATTTGGTATTAATTTCAACTTGATACCTCTACGCATTCTTGAGAAAAAGGGTCTTATAAGGGTTACGTTTTTCCCTTTTGAGGTACGAAACCCTAAAAACAAAGCAAATTCATCAAAACCCGTGAAAATGATCGAATAATCAGATATAATCGAACCTGAATACCGGTTGCTTGACCTCCCCGGGATCTCGAGCCGATCGACCTTCATTCTCGATGGATCCGCGCCCTGATGATGCTTAAGCACGATCCACGGACCACTTCAACCTAAGTGTTGGACGCCAGAATATTTTATTTTTTATTGACGTGATTGGGCACTATTTGTGGCTTGAGATTTACTACTAGTACTTGTGAGTAGCGTGGAGTGTAGCTTTGTATTTTTGCAAGCTTTTAACTCTTAAAATGTTGATTGTACACCATGTGTACAGATAACAATAGAATTTCAATTGTGTCTGCTAATTGGCGCGCGACGGGTTAATGCATGAGTATTTTCTTAACATGAAAAGACTTCCTTTTTAACCGACTTCAAAAAAGGAGGTTCTGTATTCGACCCGTATGTATGTATGTAATAGGTTGGGGGAAAAGTTTCTTCGCATTTTTTAAGAAAATTCAAAACATTTTTTAATATATATTATTTACATTTATCTAAAGTATGTAGGTACCATTTTGTTCGATAACTTTTTGCCATCTTGTAGGTAGGGACATGATCTCAATGCTATAGAAATTTTGGGACTTCTGATCAAAATACCGCGACAAGTGGTTTTGGCAGTCCTCTCGTGATGTTAACCTAACACTGCCTAAAGAATTCTGAAGAGACCGAAACAAATGGAAATCTGAAGGTGCAAGGTCAGAACTATACGGCGGATGCATTAACACGTCCCAGCCAAACTATCTTAATTTTTGCTGAGTGGCTAAAGATCTGTGAGGTCTAGCGTTGTCATGATGAAAAACCACACCCTTTCTGTTGATTAATTCCGGCCGCTTTCTCTAAACTTATTGCTTTAATCTCATCAGTTGTTCGCAGTAGAGTTCAGAATCGATGGTCGTGCCTGGTGGTAACAGCTCATAATGAATAATGCCATTCAAATCCCACCACACACAGCATCACCTTGTTGCGAGTTAACCCGGGTTTCGCCACAGTTTGTGAAGCCTGGCCGGCCTTTGACCACGAACTTTTTCGCACGTTCTTGTCGTATGTGATCCACTTTTCATCACTAGTTATCAGCTTCTTCAAAAATGGTTCGCTTTCATTACGTCGTAATAAAGAATCACAAATGAGTACACGGTTAATTAGGTTTCTTTCAGTGAGCTCGTGAGGTACCCAAATATTGAGCTTTTTTATGTAGCCAGTTTTTTTCAAATGCGCCAAAACTGTTTTGTGGTCAATTCCCAGTTCTTCAGCTACGTCGTAACTGCTGATATGCCGATCTTGCTCCACTTTTTCAAAAATGGCATCCATTTTATCCGTAATAGGGCGACCAGAGCGACGTGCATCTTTGACATCAAAATTTCCGGATTGAAAACGCTTAAACCAAATTTGTGCTACTCTCACAGACACTGCACTGGGTCCATAAACATCGCAAATTTTTTTCGCGGCTTGCGTTGCATTTTTACCTTTTTTGTAGTAATATTTTAAAATGTATCGAATTTCTTCATTAGATTCACTCATCTTGACAGTACGAAAAACAAATGAAAATCACACATTTTCCTAATTTGAATTTGGAATTATGTTCTTTAAAATTTAAACTTTCAATGATACCAAAACC
This sequence comes from Cosmia pyralina, assembly GCA_946251885.1. Lineage (NCBI taxonomy): Eukaryota > Metazoa > Arthropoda > Insecta > Lepidoptera > Noctuidae > Cosmia > Cosmia pyralina. Next base: position 28,858,602 of record OX276343.1, read on the forward strand.
AGCCAGATACAAATAGTATAGCCAAAGAGATTTTATTTTAAGTTCATACATACTATAATGCGAAAAGACTTTTTCCCCAACCTAATATGTATGTTTGTTTGTCCGCAATTTTCTCAAAATTCTTTCACTAACGTAATCTACAAACTTTCAGAAAGATTTTAAGTATATCACACATTGTGTAATTATTCTTATGAACGAAGTTATATACATAAATATCTATCTGTATCTGCTGCATTTCTAGGCCGATTTTGATGATTCTTCTTTTCATTCGTCTTGGGCTTACTTATGTAACTGTATATTCAACTAAAAATGGAAAATTAAATTTACTTTTAAAAGTAAAAACTGACATCAAAAACCAAAAACAAATAAAATAACTTTCATAAAAAACCTAACAGGTTCTGAAGTCGGTGTCTTCAATTTTTCAATGCACTTTAGCTTGACACCGACTTCAGAAGCTGTTAAGTGTTTTATGAAAGTTATTTTATTCGCTTTTGGTTTTAGAAGTCGGTTTTTACTTTTTTTAAAGTATTTTTTTGTATTGTTTGTTTAGTTTTCTTTATAAATAGTAGAAAGCTGCTGTTTTTAACCGACTTCAAAAAGGAGGAGGTTCTCAATTCGTCGGAACCTTTTTTTTTTTTTTTATTTTTTTTTTTTTATGTATGTGGTTCCCGATTACTCGAAGATGGCTGGATGGCTGGATTATTTTTTTTTGTTTGAAAGGGTATACTTCCCAGGTGGTCCCATGATCATCAAGTCAGGATCTGATGATGGGATCCTGGAGAAATAGAGAGAACTCTTCCAATTTTATAGGCACACTTGAAGCGATTTGGATAGTTTTTGGAAGAGTACTTTCTTGGAGTGGTCCCATTTCAATTTGGTGAAGATCTGATGAAGAACTTCTGAGATAGGCAACGGAACTCCTGAATAAATGATAGCAAATGGACTGGGATTGCTGAAATCTCATGTCTTTTTATTGTTTACACCAGTTCATAACATAACATCACGCCAGTACGCTGTGAAGGGGTAAGCACATGTGAACCACTAAAAAGTGAAAAATAAAAACTTTTTTACAAAAAAATACAATCGACTTCCAAAAACAACACTACCAAGTGAAAAATAACTTAAATTTCGGAAGTCGGTGGCAAAAACGAAAATACGTTTAATCAGACACCGACTTCCGAAATTAAAGTTATTTTTCACTTTGTGGTGTTGTTTTTGGAAGTCGGTTGTATTTTTTTGTAAAAAAGTTTTTACAATATAATCTTCTTGCAGTCGTTCTGTGCTTGAAGGGTCGTGGCTAGATGATAATAGTCGTACGGGTCGTTGGCAGTCGCGTCATGTAAAATACCAGTCAGCTGCATCCAGTTAGACTGGTAGCTGACCCCAACATAGTTGGGAAAAGGTTAGGCAAATTGATTGAGTCGTTCTGCGCTTCTGTGTATATTAGGTAGCATAAGCATAATCAGCCTATAATGTTCCCACTGCTGGGAAACAGGCCTCATTCTGTAATTAAAAATAATAATTTTACACTCTATCCCTTAAACTAGGTCTGGCCTGTATCTTAAGAGATAGGGTTCAGCCATTGTGTAGGACTAAATTATATTTACTATAAGACAAGTGAAGCCAGCGACGATGTGGTACCTAAAACCGTGCGTAAATAAAAATAAAAGAAACAAAAAAAAACTAAACTAAAAGTACGGAGGTGTGAATCGGTTGCGTATTTCTGTTTGGGTGTGAGTGGTGTTGAGTGTGGAGTATGTGTATAGTATGATGTGGTGGTAGGGGAGATGTTAATTATGTTTGTGTTTAAGAGATGTATGTCAATAGATTTTCTGTTGTGATGTAGTCCTGTTGAAGTAGCCACTGAGTGATTTCTCTGTGATTTCTTTGTTTTTTTTTTTCTGTGAGAGGGACTGGACCATAATCCTCCACGTGGGCCCAATGCGCGTCGGTAGATATCATATGTCTTCGAATTGTTGGTTCTAGGACATGCCGGTTTCCTCACGATGTTTTCCTTCACCGTTTTGAGAGCAGTGGTGATGAAATAATTTACACAAAGTAAAGTGCCTGTTGGGTTCGAACCCACGACCTACAACTTATAAGTCGCGGCCGTGACCACTGGGTCACCACTTCTCTTAGGTAGATTGTACCATTTTACCTATCAAACATTTTTTTTTGCGTGAACCTTCTTTAAAGTTGACCTCAAAAAGTTGAAATATAGAGAAAATACTAAATGAATAAATTTCACCTTTTAATTCCCAGCTTTCAATTCCCAGAACAACTTTGCCGCAAAACGTTCCAAAAGCACTATTAATACCTATTTTACTTTTCTAAAAACAATTTTCGACTCTTTCTACCTTTTATTTTCAATTTTCAATAGAAGGACCGATCGTTCGATAAGTGTTTCATTTTGCGACGTCAGTTCATTTCAGAATAGCTCTCTAGAGAAGGTATCTGAAGATCGTTAAAGTACTAATGCTTCAGTACTTATAAACCTCGATTTTGTGAGAACTTCATATTGAACGGAATGTTCTAGTACTAAGTAGAATCTAACGAGACTCATGGGAAAAGATCAGTTCAATTTTTCAAATGATACTTGGCGATTACCACAGATAAATATTTTGCCAACTTAAAATTACATTAATGAACATTCGCTTTTCGTGTCTGTCTGTGTGACCGCTTTGTTCTTCTTAACTACGTAATGGATTTTGTTGCGGTTTTCAAGAATAGATTCCAGTTGATTTATCATGAAGGAATCTTGATATTTTATAAAAAAAAACTTTGTCATTCTTTTAATTATTTTTAAAATTACGTGTCAGTAAGGAACATCGCACTCTAAAATCGACAACCATAAAAGAAGTGTAATATTGAACGTTTATTCACAACAAAAAAACTTTTTTACAAAAAAATACAACCGACTTCCAAAACCAAAAGTGAAAAATAACTTTAATTTGGGAAGTCGGTGTCTGATTAAATGTATTTTCGTTTTTGCCACCGACTTCCGAAATTAAAGTTATTTTTCACTTTGTAGTGTTGTTTTTGGAAGTCGGTTGTATTTTTTTGTAAAAAAGTTTTTATTTTTCACTTTTTAGTGGGTCTGTTTATAATTTGTATAAGTTACCATAGTCTAATGTCAATTGCTCATCACATGTTACAAAATATTGCTTTTCCCGATGCTGGGACGTTAATTGTTGAGGAGTTCTGCTGGTAAGAACCAGGAGAACTCCTCAACAACCACTCATCACACGCATTGTGTGACGAGCGGAAATTGCTTAGCAACCATATTAAAGTAATCGAATCGCAACCCGTGAAATATTTATCATTGAGTAGTTCTGGTAGCCATCTGTGATCTTCATCATCAGTTCCAATTCACCATGTGGTGCTTTCCGAGAGCAAATGCACGAGCTACTATAAAAAATACCCAAATCGCTATAGGTGTGCCTATAATATTTGAAGAGTTCCTTCGATTTCTCCAGGATCCCATCATCAGAACTGGATTTTGACAAAAATGGGACCATTTGGGAAGTATACCCTTTCCAACAAAAAAATATTTTTTCAAATCGGTTGGCAAGCGACGGAGTTATGCGCGAACAAACATAAAAAAAAAAAAAAAATAGAAACATCCGAATTGAGAACCTCCTCCTTTTTTAGAAGTCGGTTAAAAATCTAACCCACCATCTTCCCGCTACGGCGTAGCTATTGTAGCAATGCAATTGTCGTAGCTGCTACGTCGTAGCAACAATCAAGTTGTTCCATTCCACAATGCTTGTAGTCAGCACAACTTGATATTAGATTTTATTTTACACTCTAACTTACAAGTACATCAGATTAGTAGTCGTTCTTTTTGTGAAGTAGCTAATACACCATAACCGTTTCAGTTTGAAGGTTGTTTGAAAGTTACGGGTAATAAAGGTAGGTACATGAGACTTTCGGCTCTGTCTTCGGGATGACTGCGACGCCTCTGACATTACAGATGTCCACAAGCAGCGGCAGTGGTAACCACTTTACTTGTGTTTTATCAACCCTGCCGCCTGCTTATTTGCTACCTGTAAACATGTAACTTTATTCAAGCTATATACAATAAATACTTAAATCTATGGCCGTTCATCCACCGTCACGTGAAAGGGACGTTAGCGAGAACGAGATAACGGTGCCGAAGTAGCGATACATATATTTACTACTAGCTGCGCCCCGCGGTTTCACCCGCGTAGACCGAGATGAAAAGTAGCCTATGTGTTAATCCAGGGTATAAGCTATCTGCACACCAAATTTCATCAAAATAGGTTTAGCCGTTTGAGCGTGAAAAAGTAACAAACACACACACTCACAAACTTTCCCCTTTATAATATTAGTGTGATGTCCGCGTGTCCATTCCACAGCACATCACTGTACTACATTCCACGTACCGTTGAGCATTAGACAACCGGTTTAAAACTTTAATCTATAATCGGTTAATAAGTGCGACATTTAACGGCGTCAGCTTATCCAGAAGGCTCTGGAGAGAAGTCTCGACGACTCTGAAGTACTTATTATATCTTTGTATAAAACTTGCTACATTACAACGGGACTTTGTTTGTGGAGTTAAGTTTCTTGTCTGGCTTGTGTTTGTCTCGCTTTGATATAACTTGCCAAATGTTTGTGCAAGTTATGAACAGTTACTAAAAACACTTTATGATATAATAGAGGATGGATGAGAGAGAAAAAGTGAGGATTTTTCTATACAGGGTGTAACAGAAAGGTGTGGTTAAAGATGACCATCAAACTGAACAATTTTCTCTATGGAACCAACAGCGTAATCGCGAAAAAATATGAACTATCTCATAGAAAACTGCAATACTCTACTTGAATTAAATGTCCATTACATTTGACGACGATTGACGCTTGAATATTTTGTCGCGGTTACGATGTTGGTCCCATGGCGAAAGTTGTTCAGTTTGATGGCCTGTACCTGGCCCTTAAATTTGATCACACCTTTCTTACACCATGTATATTATGTGATGTATTGTGTATGTGTATGGGTTAATCAACCAATAGTTTTAGCTTATCTCCAGAAGGAAGGAAACTGTCTTTATTCGCCAGTAATGGAGTTTTTTCCTTAGCTTGCCCATTTTTTTAACACGAAGAATATAAGACGAAGATAAGAACATTTGAATACATACAGAAATTGTATAAAAGAATTTTCTTTTATATAATTCGTACGTAATACGCATATGTTGTCTATTGGACAACATAGGCACTTTGTTCGACGACACTACTTTCCGCCTCGCTACTTCACTGCGACTAGGAGCTCCTTCTAGTTCTCCTCATCGCTGTCACTGTGGTGAAGTTTTCAACTGCCTCGGACACCACGGCCTGTCTTGCAGCCGAAGTGCGGGTCGCTTTGCGCGGCATACGAACATCAATGACATCATCCGACGAGCCCTTGTCACCGTCGGCGTTCCAGCTGTATTAGAACCCAATGGCTTGGCACGCGACGATGGCAAGAGACCGGACGGCATGTCTTTATTTCCATGGAAGGTGGGAAGGCCTTTAGTGTGGGACGCAACGTGCGTCGATACTCTTGCGCCATCCTATCTTCCTGGCTCGGCGTGCTGTGCTGGCACTGCTGCTGCGGCTGCAGAAAACCTCAAGCGGCGAAAGTATAATAACCTTAACGGTAATTATATTTTCGAGCCGTTTGGGGTTGAAACCCTTGGGAAGTGGAGTCCGAGTGCGAGTGGTTTATTCAACGAAATCTCCAAGCGGCTGGATGACACTTCTCGTGACCTAAGGGCTGGCTTTTATCTTGGCCAGAGGCTTAGCATTGCCATACAACGTGGCAATGCCGCCAGTCTCTTGGGTACTTTACCAGTCGACAACGATGCGGAGGAATTTTTTGATGCCGTATTTTAGTTTTTTTAATAGTTTTAGTTATGTTCGGATATAATTTTGTTATTTTTAGGTTATGTTTATATTACATTTAGAAAATAATTAAATAAAGATTATAGACAACATTAACTTAAACAGTTCCTATATATATTGGGTCAGCATCTGCCTAGCCTTTTCCCAAGGTCAGCTTCCAGTCTAACCGTATGCAGCTGAATACCAGTATTATACATGGAGCGACTGCCTATCTGACCTCCACAAACCAGTGACTGGGTAACATGATAACCCTTGGTCAGGTGTCAGACTTTTGGGCTTCTTACAACCCGTAACGACTGTCAAAGATCTACGAATAACAACCGGATTCGAAGCACGAAGGAGTCTCGATATGTAATGTACGGTCACCCATCCACGAACAGGCCGCGGCAAGCGTAGCTTAATCTTTGATCGACCCGTGCGACTCATTTAGATAATTGTCCGTGTATTCAAATCACAAATATCATTCTTTGACAGTTGTATGAATTGGCTAAAACACAAAAAAAAATTATATAGTGTGTCAATTTCATTAACAATTAATTTCTCTGACTGTACAATTATAAGTACTAATATTATGTTACCAGTGATGCTAGTTTATCTTCTAGTGCTCCCCAATTAATCTGCACTGCACGAAGTAGCTGGCCGCAACAGTTCGGTAGGAAACAGACTTTGCAACCTCTCGATAACCGGTCAACGCCTTCGCTTGTGGCTTTGAGCTGTGCTGACGTACTCGGCAATCGTATTTTTTGGGTTCCGTACCTCAAAAGGAAAAAAACGGAACCGTTCACTTCAGGTTCACTTCGTTGTCTGTCTGTCTGTCAAGACCCTTTTTCTCGCAAGTACTTACTTATACTTCTACTTTCCGTTGTCCTAGAATCATGAAATTTGGCAAGAAGCAAGCTCTCACAGCACAAATAAGGGAAAATGTCCGAAAATTGTTAAAATGTAATTCTATCATATAAAATAAAAATTTCAACCCTGTCAGTCTGCCATGGCCCTTTTTCTCAGGGACACGTGGAGATATCAAGTTGAAATTAATATCGAATACGTAAGTCTATGGCCCCTTAGAGTTCTAAAAAAATCAAGCTTCTAAGTCAACGCAATAAAAAAATACGGCAATTTTGCGACACATTTTGATACTCGCAACTGTCGCATGTAAATCAAAACCTATAGGGTACTTCCCGTTGACCTACAATAATGAAATTTAGCAAGAAGCAAGCTCTCACAGCACAAGTAAAGGAAAAAGTCTGAAAAATGTTAATTAGTAATTCTATCACATAAAAAAACTTTAAAATAAGTCAAGACCCTTTTTCTCAAGGACGCGTGGACATATCAAGTTGAAATTAATATCAAAAAGTCTATGGTCCCTTAGAGTTCTAAAAACATCAAGCTTCTAAGTCAACGCAATAAAAAGATACGGCCATTTTGCGATACATTTTGATACTCGCAACTGTCACAAGTAAATCAAAACCTATAGGGTAGTTCCCGTTGACCTAGAATAATGAAATTTGCCAAGAAGCAAGCTCTCAGCACAAGTAAAGGAAAAAGTCCGAAAATTGTTAATTTGTAGTTTTGACATAATTTTTTTTTTTTTGTATCCATTGTTAAGTTCATTTTTGGGATAAATTCTTTTCAACTACGGAACTCTTCATTGTGCGTGTTCTGACACGCACTTGGCCGGTTTTTTATCCTAACTATTGGCACTCAAAAACTAATCTGGCCTGGAAGATTAGAGTCGGTAGATTGTTTCAATCTATGTCAATTCAGTTTCACATCATTCTAAGAGCAAGTTTCACAAATGAAACAGAACCATCAGTAACAAATTTGTTGTAAAAAATCCCGCCAATGAAGATTTTTGTAGTTGAAAAGAATTTATCCCAAAAACAAACTTAACATTGTAGTTGAAAAACATGTTCTCCCATATATTATATCCCATGGTCATGGTCAATTCTCCAACTACAAATTTAAGTTTGTAATTCCAAATTGTGATTGATTTTCGAAACTAGGTTTCGTGATTGAATTGAAATTATTGCGGGCATTAGGTTCATATTCAGCTGTGTAGATATTTACAGATATTATATTAAGGAATATCTATATTCGTAAAAGCCACCAAAACTATAACAATAAAGATGTTAATGATGGTGTTTGTTATCTTTAACGCTGTTTTGGTGACTTTTGACATCTAAGTGGTTCCATAAATAAGAATAAAAAGAGAAGTTCTGACCCACCGACTGACACATCAACGCCCAGCCCAAGCCCTTGAACCTAAAAAACTGAAATTTTGCGTCGTTTAGAACAGAAGTTCCCTTTAATAAGGAAGGAATTCCCGATATTTTCCGACACCCACGTGGGCAATGCCACGGGCAAAAGCTAGTAATTAATATTTTATCAGAAAAGGAGACAATTTTGCGATAATTCAAACACTAATAAAAAAACCTCTTTACTAATTAACGTTACTTCATTGTACAAAGCAATTGAATTTCTAGGAAATGATCTTCTTAGAGAAGATAATTAATTTTAGAACATTGGTTAAAGCCGTTACGTTGAAAAATATTTGTAAACCGGCAATGTACACAGGGTAGTTATGTTATCATTTGGAAACTTAAAATCACCACCTAAATAATTAAAATAATTTTACTGTCTATATGTGTTTACCGTCTATATGTCCACTGACACGTCCCACTCTCCGCGCGACCTTGCCGGGATTGTCTATTAGAAAGAAAGAAAGAAGACCTGTTTATTCTGCACAAATAAAACGCACATTATAAAAAATTAAATAAAAAATTACAAATTCCCCCCAAAAAATCCCCTAATTCCCAAATTTCTATTGTCCCCGTACATTTTATGTCGGCGCACGACTTAACTTGTACACAAAATATTTTAATGAACTGATAGGAAAGCAATGACTGTTTCTTAAAGTGGATAGACTAGGCTAGATTACGAATTTTGTTTTAGAACAATAGATGACTTTTGTTTATATTACCATCAATAAAAGACAATTAAAAAATTATTTCGAAATCTAAAGCAATAACCCTATTTTTTTGCCTAAAATATTGCCCATACCTTTGTTCTTCCAAAATTTTGAAATATGAACAATAATCTCGGTAAACAAATGGCCCCGCGCGCGCCTGTCGTTCCGCAAACTGATTTTCAAACACAGATAACTTCGTTCGTAATTCGGATACTACCTAACGTCTTTTGGTAAAAATATTGTGCATCTTACAACTCGACTAAAAGATATGAAATGCAAGGGCATGCATTGCATTTGCATTTCCCTTGCATTTCATATCTTTTAGTCGAGTTGGTATCCACACACAAAATTACAAAAAATAAAAAAGTAAGAGCCGGAACGCGCGCGCTGTCACCGTGCGTTCCGGGTCACTTTGGTGCACTTGGACAATCCTCGTTTTTCGTTCCGGGTCATTTTCGTGCACTTATCGCGTGGGTGAAAGTCATAAATTCCGAGTCTTTAAAAATACTATGTAAAATATCGTCTATCTAAAATTAAAATCTCTTACATTATTTAACCATAAACATTTTTATTTTATTTAAGATACAGTTTCCTTGATAAAAGTGTCACGTAGACTTTTTAAATAAGATCAGGTTACTTTGTAGGAATGCCTAAATATTGTAAGTAAAGCTAAAAGGCTTGTATCATCTATAATAATATCTTCTGTATCCATACATATTATAAATTAAAGCCGCTGTTTGTGTCTGCCTGTGTAACCGCATGCTTCTAAACCACGCAACGGATTTTGATGCGGTTTTCACCATCTTTTAGAGCTTTTATCTCGGAAGGTTTGTTGCACAAAACAAAGAAATCCTGATTTTTGTCGAGTCGTAAAAACCGTACGAAGCAGGGGCGGGTCACTAGTTCATTATAATTCTCTTTCTAAGCAACGTATTGTAGTAACAGTTATTGTGTTATGTGTGAGTCTGAATCAGGCATTGTGTAGACTTTGCAAAGCAACATGGGCTATGAAAGCGGCGAGAACAAGGAATAACAATAATATCGTGTATTCTTGTGATGTTGTTTTTTTTAATAATGCTATTTTCTATTCGCAATAACAATAGGATAGTCACTTTGTTGAAACTTTATTTTTGTGTGACTAGTTTACTTAGCATAATCAGCTTATACAGTTCCCACTGCTGGGGCACAAGCCTTCTCTTTGTGAGAGGGAGTGGGCCGTATTCCGCCTCGCAGGCCTTTTGCGGGTTGGTGGTGTCACAATAATCTTCAAACTTTTGGTTCTAGAATGTGCCTATCCTTACGATGTTTTCGTTCACCGTTTTGAGAGCTGCATGGTGATGAATTAAATTACACAAATAAAAGTGCCTGTCTGGGTTCGCACCCAAGACCTACAACTCGTAATCTGCACTCACCTAGGGTAGAGTAGTTTACCTAGATAACGATAACTACATTACCCTGTCTTTGATGTCGCGCAGTCGGGTAATTAAGATAGAAAGTTTTAGTTCCACATTTCGTTCCAAGATAGATAAATTTATGTAGGCAGGTGATTAGTAGTGAGTATGTATTTAGTACATGATTTTAGACGAAAATTTTCAACGCACGGGGCGTTGAAAACAGCTACAAAAGTGCAATACCTACGCGGTCAAAATGCTATTTTTTTTTTAATAACCGTCGAAAAATTTCAACCATGGTAGGGATCAAGAATCAATCTGCCTAGCCTTTCCCCAGCTATGTTGGGGTCGGCTTCCAGTCTAACCGGATGCAGCTGAATACCAGTATTTATAGTAGGTGATCCAGAATCATGTACTGAAACCATGGTAACAGGCTGCGCATCGATGTCCCTGCTACCTTGTATACTTTTCGATACCTTATGTCAATTCAATACATTTTTGACTTTTCCACGGTATACAGTTCTTGTAGGACTCGTATATACCTATCTGTAATAGTAATCTGTAGTCTAGATCAATAATATCAAAATTTGTTGAATAACGTCTAAAAAAATATACAGTCGAGCTCCAAACAACTTATAAAATTACACATCGTCTTTAGTTTTACAGCCCAACAACGATGATTACAATGTAGATATTCCTGATATAGCAGTGTGGGTATTACCGGCTTCAGCACGAAGACGCTTTGTTATCTTCTTCTGTGTAATTTATAGTCTCTTGTGATAGTGACTTATAGGTCTCAACGGTTACTTGTATGCGGAGTGAAATATGAAATGTTCAAGCACATATCTTTCATTAGATGTCAAATGTGGCTAGTCTATGGTGAATGATATTATCGCCTTATTAGAATTATGTTTTGTTATTCGTCAAATTATGTTCAACCTATCTGCCTAGCTTTTTCCCTGTCCCTTGGGGTCGGCTTCCAGTCTAACCGGATGCAGCTGAATACCAGTACATGGAGTGGTTGCCTATCTGACCTCCACAACCCAGTAACTAGATAACACGTTACCCCTTGAAAAGACTGTTTGTCAGACTTTTGGGCATCTGATGACCCATAACAACTGTCAAAGGTCTACGAATAACAGCCGGAACCAACGGTTTAACGTGCTTTCCGAGGCACGGAGAGGTCTCGATATGTGACGGATGGTCACCCATCCACGAGCCGACGGTGCTGCCGTCAAGCTTAGCTTACCTTCGATTGACCTAGGGCTGTTATTATTTAGGCACGAGCCCCTTGCCAAATTATGTTATGTTCTGGAATTACGTTGTATTATATTATTACTAACTTCCGCCCGCGGATTCGCCCGCGTGGTATGTCGATAAAAAGTAACCTTTGTACTTTTCCAGGTTATGGTCTATCCGTGTACTAAATTTTATCTAAATCAATTCAGCCGTTTTAACGTGGAAGCGTTACAAACAAACAAACAAACTCACTTTCGTATTTATAATATTAATTAGGATTATATTATTATTATTTTGCTCAGGTAGTAGAATTAGAGTTCTAGTAACTTTCCAAAAGAGTGACGGTTTTCTACAGATGAAGCTTTTTAAACTTGAAGGGTGGCAATGCTTTATTAGCATTTGAAATACTCTCTTCTCTCTCTCTCTTCTCTTTCTTTCTTTGATTCTTCTCTTAATATTAATAAACACTAATAATAACACAATACACACACACACACACACACACACACACACACACACACACACACACACACACACACACACTTAGTATGCAAATAAATCTTTGACTTTGACTTTTTATTTCTTACATGATTATTTTTTTCCCAAAGTTTTAAGTTTTTTAAATGTCGTGATCCAAACTCCCATGATACAATTTCCCTACGATTCGTACTTTCATCCGTAATTTCAGCTCTGAAAAACAAAATTTTTCTACAAATTGGATTAGATCTAGCGAAAAAACCTAGGGTTGAACCTGCCAGTTTGCAATGCTAACCCAAAACAATCGAGGCGATTTTTTTTTTGCCAACTCCAAGTCAATATGTAAATAGCGGATATGTCACGCTAGCCTGCTGCGATTGTGTAGAGAATACAGAACACTGTTATTTTTCCGAAACTTCCAAAGTCACGCGAGCTTGCGACCTGTGTGCATTGCACCAAATCGATCAAATTACACAAATTTTATTTAAATTCTTGGGAAGTTATTGACTTCATTGGTTTTGGGTTGTGGAGCTACAATTTTTCGGTACGTAATACTGTCGAAATAATATAATTTTATCATCATCATTCTCTTGTCCTTATCTCAATTTATTTGGGATCGGCGCAACGTGTCTTTTTCTTCCATACTTCTCTTTTTCTTCATTCAATAATATAATTTTATATCGAGGAAAATATTTGGGAACGGACCTAACATATACTTTTAGACACTGTCATAAAATTTTATGATAACTTCTCGAGTTCTTTACTGCAAAACATGAAAATCACAAAACTTTATAATTTACTTGTATACCATTTTTTTTTCGGCCTGTTTGTACCTAATTCTAGTCTAGTAATCTCCATTATACTATGTTATCATGACTTGCTATCATTTGGGATATTTTACATGGCTGTACCAAAAAAAATATAAGCACCTGAAAATCTTTTGTAAAAAATGAAGCCTTTTTTTATCATTCAACTGGAAAAATGTATTTTATTTACAAAGATCTGCAACAAACCAGAGCAGATAAATATTATTTCAAAAGAAATTATTAAAATAATATATCAGTCTTCATTTTATTAATATCTGTTCACAACCACAGACGGCAAACAGCCTAAAATTATCTCAACATTATTCAAAACATAATATTTATAATTATTATAATATTCGAAGAGAAACCATTTATTACGGCAACCTGTGGTAAAGGCTCTTCGCTGATAAGTGATGCCCGCAATACCTCTCTAACCACTAGCTATATTATAATTTTACAAATTAATGCAATAATTTAGCAGATTAGAATTCAATATTTAAAGCTTTTGTAAAAAGGTGATAACGGGTTCTTAATAATACATTAATTTTGTGGTTATTTTGCTTAATTTTTATGTTATATTATACATAAACACATATCCACTCACATGCCCAATCCTTTATAATGCCGCTAAGAATGTTTTGTGGACAGCGCACTCTTTTTTACTTCTTTTTTTGAGTTTTTTGAATGCAGCTACAGCCGTCGTTCTTGGATTGACAGAAAGCCATTGAAATTCCTAATATTTTCGTTAGATGGCGTTGGCTGCAGGAGGCATGACAAAATATTAATTAGCATGTATACAACCGCATCAGGGTGCGGGGGCCCCGCCGCGGGTGACGGTATGTACCAAGATTATTATTTGTATTTAAAAACTTTGGAAGAAAATTGCTAACTATTATGATGCCATTTGATGCAAACTAACTTTGGCTATATTTTATGTAAAAGAAAATAGGGTTATCGCTTTAGATTTCAAAACAATTATTTAGTTGTTTCTATTGGCGTAATAAAAACAAATAAATAAAACTAAAAAAAAAAACAAAGTTATTTAAAGTTGTAAAACAAGCTTTGTAGTGAAGCACGGTCTGTCCACTTGAGGAAACAGTCATAAGTTCACTATTAGTTCATAGAAATATTTTGTATACAAGCCGTGTATTGGCTTGAGCGAGCACCCATCGCGTGGCAAAACAAATGTTCCAGGACACTTCACCTGAGCTTGCGCCTGGGGCGGGACATGCGAAAAAAAACAAAACGAATAATAAGTAGATACATAATAGTAACGACACATTTTTCAACAGGCTTGCTCACTAACTGCTAGTGATTTCCGACTTTAAAATGCTGATGCTCATATGTTTATAATTTAAGGAAAAAAAAATGTAGTCCACAAGACATTGAAAGAACCTAATTCAAAAAAAAAACCGGCCAAGTGCGTGTCGGACCACGCACAATGAAGGGTCCCGTAGTTGGAATGAATTTATCTTAAGAACAAACTTAACATTGTAGTTGAAAAACATGTTCTCCCATACATTTCAACTGTAAATGTAAGTTTGTACTCACAATATTGATAGATTAACCATGTTATTTTAAGACCACATACTTCTTATAGGTTTTCCTGTAATCTACAGGTAAAGATCTATTTTCTGTATTTTTTTCAAAATTTTAGGCTCAGTAGTTTTGGAGATAAGAGGGGGGGAGGGGGGCGTCAATTTTCGTCTATTTTCTTAAATAACTTTAAAACAATTTGTTTTAAAATTATAAAAAAATATTTTTGAGACCCTCATAGTAAGCCATTTGACATGCCACATGGTGTAGTTTTCAAAACTTTTTTTTTAAATTTTCTTATTTGCCCCCAAAAGTGACCTCTATATTCAAAATTCATTTATTTACTTTACCCGTCCGTGTTTGGGTCACAGAAATTCATATGTGTACCAAATTTCAACTTAATCGGTCCATTAAATTGGCTGTGACAGACGGACAGACAGACAGACACACGAGTGATCCTATAAGGGTTCCGTTTTTTCCTTTTGAGTTACGGAACCCTAAAAATCAAAAATCTCCTGGCTATCGGGAATAAAGACTTCTTACTCATTTTCAGTCATGTATCGCACGCGCATTGCGTCAGCACGTTTCCTTCGCCTTGCACAAATTATAGTGCAGCGCAATAGTACTCATTCAGCGTTCATATTCAGCTGTACACATTTCACATAGCAACAACATTCATAATTAACATTAGTTACGTGGTAGTTGTATACACTATACACAATAAACCATCATCTTTGGCTATCCGTGACTTATTCATTCAAGCTAAGATCCAAGGTGTGTGCGACTCGTTCAACAGCGCATACATCTTTTTGGTCCTTCTTTTTACCCTACTGCCTAGAAAGGGTTATATTTTTTTGTATTTTTTTCATCATTTCATATTTTCAAAAGACCAGAAATACGTAGGATTTCAACATAATACGCCTTGGCAACAACTTAGGAAAATATATAAAATAAAAATAGACTATAACGCGCGTTGTACTGGGAGAAGGTGGAAGACAGCGCCGTTTATCATGTCAGCCATAAAATATACGACGTCTCGTGAATACATCGAATGTTAAGAATTCATTACAATGTTGGATCATAAATTATCTGCTCACTCAGCGACGTATTGGCGTTATTAGTGAGATTTTCTTTTCTTCTTAAATACTGATCCTGGCCTTAGGGTTCGATTCCCAGGTCAGGCTCGCTCCCTGATTAGGACTACGTACGTAAGACTTAAATATAACTTGTGAAATGCGAGTGTACTATAGGTACACCTCTGCGCAACCCTTCAGGGATTCGGGGGAGGGAAGGGCGTGATGTGTAATCCTAATATTCATGTAAGTAAATAGACAAAAGATCAAACTGTTCTGCCATCTGCGTAATCCGTAATCAAACTATGTATATTGAAAACAGGTTACGGTTCTATCAGATGCGGTTGAATAGATGCCAGTATTTCAGTCCAAGCGACTTCTAACTGCAATCTTTTTTTGAGGCCCCCTAATTTCCAATCGTTCGGAAAATAATTTCAAGTATAAAATTCAAACAACCCTAATAAATAAATCAGAGGCTAACCCAAACCTCATTTTCAATTTCAAATTCAACAAAATTATCAATGATCCCAAAAATTGTGATGGGCATCCCTAATAAAGTATCTAATAACACATCTGTCTGATTTTGAATCGAATTATTCTTGTAAAATCTTAAATTTTCGATATTTCATTTCATTTAATTCACAGTAACAATTTTTACATCGTATCGAAATTTCACACTAAATTATAAAATTAAAAAGAATTACAATATAAATCATTACCATTACCCGGGTGTACACGCGACGTTTGATAGGTTAACATGAGTTATGCAACCTCCTATCTTCTAGTCTTCATGATTTGTGATAAAATGTATCTTTACGAGCAATAAACTTACACTCATATAAAGCCGTATACGCACGAATGAACAAAACATGGTGAACACGAACATCGATCACGGAACATTTGAAGAAACTCGGGACCCTTTTGTGCATTTAAAGTGTTCGATGTTCGTGTTCACCATGTTTTTGTTCGTTCGTGCGTACACGGCATTACATTCATGATTCGTTACTGTGTTGCAATGTTGTGGCATTATAATTATCAGCTTTAAAAAACGTTCTTGTTATAATTTACTTTTTTTTATCATAGTCGTAATAATGTATAAATACACCACTAATTTTTAATTAGTACAAATACTTAAAGGGCTTATTAGAGAAGGTCTTGTTACGAGTATTACATATGTAAAGTCTCAATAAATAATATTTTTATACAGCAAAGTTTACAGTTAGATTTTAAGTTTGTTTATATCCCAAAATGTCACTCAGTTTATGGAAATATTGTACAGGCTACATAGTAGTATTCATTAATCATGGAAAAACACTGCGCGTAATATTTTCTAGTAGCATTTGTTATGAATGATTGATTCAATTATGAAATTTATGAATTTACCAAATAAGACAAATTGTCGTGGACAATTTTAGGATTTTTTTTTTTTATTTTTGACTTCACAAATATGATCAGTAACGGGAGGTACGGATAGAGCCCCATTTTTTTTTGTACTAATTAAAAAATAGTAGTGTATACAGCTGATCTTGATATTCATAATATTATCAAGTTTATTGCCAAGATTTTGTATCGGCAGAGGATGCACACTGCATAGACTGCATGCTTGCATCCTAGCCACAGCCTTTGGCTCACTAGAATTGTGAACCTCGGTTTATCCGTCATCGGTCGAACTATGCTCATACATCTTCGGCTGAACTCGGCCTTTCGAACCAAACATAAATATTTAAAAGAAAGTGAATGCGTACACCTAGTTACCGGACGTCATCGGACGATGTAAACTGATGTAGTGGCCGAGTTCGGCGAATGACGTACGAGCATAGTTCGGTCGATGACGGATTAGGTGTACGCGAGCAGTTATGGACTCATTCAGAAAACAAAAAGTATCCATCGAAGTCACTACACACTGAATCGTTTTACATTGCCTAAATCTAAATCTGGTATTACTATGTCTAGACTGAAAAAGTGACGAGAAAATTAACGACAAAGGTCAATCCTGGGATTACTTGATTAAGTTAGTTAGGACGAAAGATTCTCAGAAGATTTCTGTCTTTTTATCTAATTTGGGCTCATTAATTTTATTTGGTTCTGATAGAGGTATTACCTAAGTACCTAAGTATGATCGAATTACAATTTTTTTTTTTTTGTATTTTAAATGAGTCTTGCCGTGCGTAAGAAGTGTAGGTACCTACAAATAAATATTATGTACGTTTCTTGTAATTCTCTTCAAGAATCAATAAGTTTTCTCTAGAACAAGTTTATAAATTACGACCACTTGATTGCCAATCAGCGCCATTCATTGTGCTGTAAACTCAGTTTTTATTGTAATGTTATTGGAAAATCATTAAAGTTAGTTTTTTATGGCAATGTCCGGAATCTGTGCACTAACTTTAGTTAAATGCCGTCGGCTCCTTACAGCGTCACGCCCGCCGTATGGCAGCTTCACGATGCTTACTAAAAAAATGTACTGTTGTGGTCTCTTTCACACGTCGACATCGGCGTCTTGACGTGGTATGCGGCATTTAAACGCTTTGTGTCGCGTTTTTGGTTATTTCGAACCATTTGCAGCGTCAAATCGTGTCAAATGTCCAGCGTCACTACAAAATGGCGAGATCTAGTAAAGAAAAAGACGAACCTAAGTATTGACCACCGACGCTGTGACGTCGATCGTCAGACGTTGCTTAGAGCATAAAATATGCGCATGATGCTATTTGCGGCGTACGGCGTTAAGCTGTAAGCGGCCGACGGCGTTTCTAGGAGTATTTTTATCTTTATTAATTTATTTTCTTAAAATAAAGTCGCCTAAGTTACTGCTCATTACATAAGCTATCGGCCAGTGAAAGTCCTATTAAAATCGGTCCAGTCGTTTTGGAGATTAGCCGGAACAAATAGTCAGACAGACAGACAACAAAAAAAATTGTAAATGTATTCTTTATACTTTCATTTACATATAGTAAAAAGCTATCATTTTGACATTACAAACAGACATTTAATTTTTATTTATTTTTTTATTCTAAGTATAGGTACATAATTTATTTGTATAGATTTGAAACTGGATGGAATGACGTCACGCTCAGATTCGCGTTCAATGTCACGTGACCAATGACTTTATTTTTATACAATAATTCCACAAAAGTACTAATGAATGTACTTAAATATTTTTTGTAAATAAAGCAGATTTTTAATATTTTTTATATTTAGCTAACAGCCTATCCTACAATACCTATATTTATAAGGTATCTTTCTTAATCTATTGTTTTAATCCTTTACTGTCACAATAATTATTTTCTCATGCTACATTCTCACAACATACCTAGAACTAAAATTGCTTCGCAGTTACAAACTTGTGCTTACCATCCTTTTTTACCGCGCGTCGTTCGTAGCTCCACAAACTTCCTTCATTAGCATAATAGCGCCAGATGCGGGTAGTTATCTGAGAATTGCTGTGCAGCTGGCCTACGCGGTCTAAACCTCAGGATAGGCTTGGCGTACACGGACGCTTTGTGTCGCGATTTTTGTGAGATAAGTTGATAACCGACGAAGTGTTTTAACTGTAAGCAGTTTTACATTGAACGAATATTTTTTTTTATATTTCTCTATTTTGGTTATACTTACTAGCCCAGCTTATAGCGACAAGCACAGCAAGAAAGCTCTAAGCGAAGCCTTTTTACCCGACTGCCCCAGAAGGAGGGTAATGTTTTTCGAGAGAATGTATATATTATGTCTATTTCTTTGACACGCTTTATAGCCTAAACGGCTTGATGGATTTCAATATTATGAGAATCAAATCGAATCGAATCAGCAGCAACCTAATACTAACCTTATTGTTATGAAAATAAAAATCCCTATGATATTGACACACTTGTCAATGACAGCAATCCAACAGAGTGTGTGATTTTGACAGTGATGCAATATCATTATGCCTTATCCTGTAAGCCTGCTTAAAATGTATAAATACAAATAAGAGGCAAGCCCTGTTCCTACATATTACAACTAAAAGCAACAAGTTAGGTCTTAATTAACGACCTCCTCTCGCCTGCCAATTAGCTGGTTTAGCCGTTGGGCTTTGGCATCGTAATGCAGGTATCGCACTCATTCTTCATCAACGTGTTCCTTCTTTTATGTTCCATTTTGTGTGTGTGTGTGTGTGTGTGGGTGTGTGTTTGTGTTTGTGTGAGGGGGTTTATCTTATAAATAAAACTCTATGAGAAATTTCTGACTAATTTCTCCGGCTCAACTCTTTTTTCTGGAGGAGCTCGTGGCTAAGTAATAACAGTGGCACAGGTCGATCCATCAGGTTAAGCTACGCTTGCCGGGGTTGGATGGGTGACCATCTTTACATACCGAGACTCTCCGTGCCTCGGAAAGCACGTTAAGCCGTTGGTCCCGGCTGTCATTCGTGGATCTTTGACAGTCGTTACGGGTCGTCAGAAGCCCGAAAGTCTGACAACCAGTCTTAACAAGGGGTATCGTATTACCCAGTAATTGGGTTGTGGAGGTCAGATAGGCAGTTGCTCCATATAAAATACTGGTATTTAGCTGCATCCGGTTAGGTTGGAAGCCCACCCCAACATAGTTGGGAAAAGGCTAAGCAGATGATGAACTTTTTTTTCTGAGTTTTTTATCCATACTAATATTATAAATGCAAAAGTGACTCTGTTTCTCTATCTGTCTGTGTGTTACCTGTTCACGCCATAATGACTGAACGTATTTAGATATTTGTCACACTGATACACCATGACGTACTTTTTATCCCTTTAATACCCAATAATCTCGTGGTTCAATTTCGTGGGCAAAAGCAGTCCTGCATAAATTATCTATCAGTAAAGATGTTTCCGACTTATCGTTGGACCGATTCTAGTCGTGTCGGTCATCTGCGCATCCACTTAATCAGTACCAATAACGGACTGTTTTGTATTTAGATTGTAATACGGGAACGATATTAAAATTGGCATCGGAATTGTAGGGTTCAGTGGGGCGTTTACACGCTACCAAACGCTGAATGGACTGATAAGGTACCGCGGAAACCCACGCAACTAGAAACATAGCTGAGTTTTAGCTCAACAAAAAGCGGTGTTTTTGTAATTATCAGTTAGAAAATTAATCACTTATTTAAGAGTAATATTGTGTAAAGATATGAAAGCTTTCTGTTTTTTTTTTTTGAAAATACTTAACTAATTGTCTTGTTCATGCATTATAAACTCATATATTTCTAATCATTATTATTTTAACGAGGGTTATGATTTTGAACGGGATGTATGTATGTTCATCTGTACCCTCATGACATATAAAACTAAAATACTTATCATAATTTGACAAGTGAGGTATCGTTGAAAGCGAATTGATCGTCCGCTAGTTATAGGCTATGTGACGTCACATTAAATTGAATATGGCGCCTTCTAAAGGGCATAAATCGAACAGATTACGTGTGACGGATTTTTAATTTGTCTGTCTTTCTAATTTCAGATGAGAATATTTTCTTGTTTCATATTTTTTAAAGCGTGATTTTTCAATAATCGAGTTTCATTTTTAAACTTACTTTTCATCAACAGAACCTATGATACCATTATTACTAATTCCAATATTTCAAGCTCTCTCTTCAAAAGTCCAACACTCTGCCACAAAATCAAAAGGGATCGCATTACAAAAATATGAGAATTTTGTTATAATAACGCCGACCAAGAGTCTGGAAAGTGATAATTTGAGTGGTGTAGAAGAGAAAATAAATGTGAAATGTGAGTGAATTTTTCGGTAGCAGTCCTTGCAGTTAGGCCATCTCAAGGGTTCGCGAAGTCAAGTGTGGCTGCAATCTGAGCTCTATGAAATTCAGACGCCTAATTTTAGTGGAAAAGCTCCACAGTTTCGAGTAAAAAATCGTGCGATTTTTGGAATGGAAATTGAATTTTTACGGTTTAGAGAGATGTGTAATTTATGAATTCAGACTAAGTTGCGGTGATTTTAATAAGCGAGAAAAGGTTTCAATTTGGCAATTATCAATAGAACAGGGGTAATTCCCATATTTTTGAGAACGTTCATTCTAATCTCAGTGTCAATGATTACCTACATTTTAGAGGTTCTCTATCCATTTGCATAAAATTATAGGACATAATTAATCATCCTAATTATATTTACGCATAACATAATTTTTAAAAGCAATGTAATGCGTAGGCGCTCAAAAATATTGTTTGCACTTCAAAATGTGCACGTCTAAATAAATTAAATTTAACGGCAGGTCGACGGAGCCCCGCTGCACGAGGCTCCTATTTCTGTCCGCAGGGTTTAAAGGAACCTAATCAAATCTAACCTCGGGGTGCCCAATTATTATTTGTACAAGTTTTGATATTCAGTTAGTTAACTAATAGTGCATGACTTTTTATATTTATGGCTCATGATTATTAGACGAATAAATATTATGCCTTAAAAGTTAATGCAATCCCAAATTATGCCAAAACAAATTATACCAAATGATAGTTATGCTATCCTTTGCATTATGCCGCAGTATTATTATACTAAAAAATATATACCAAAATAGTTTTTCGGCACTTTTCCCATTGACAGCGATGTGTTTTATTTTTTATAAGTAAATAATTATGTTAAATATTAATGCAATAAACGTTCCAAAATAGATATGCCAAAAAATAGGAAAAAAAATATTATGCAAAGAAAAGGGATCCCCATTTTTGACAAGTTTAGGACGTTGATAGTAGCTGAGATGTGATTACAGCTAAAATTTAGAACGATTCTATCTACGCTAATTATTGCCTTTCAGTCTTTTTTAATTTTATAAATATTTTTCCTTCTTTTCAGTAGGCAAATGGCATAAAAAAAGATTTTGGTAAGTAGTTTACGTTTTTCTGAGGTATTGTTGTAAAAACCATTTCATAAAACGAAACATTGTTCATTTCCGGACTAAAGCCAAAAAATATACAACCGGGCAATAATATACAACAAAAGGGCCTGACCTATTAACCTAATCTAGTGATGGGCTCAATGATGACTGCGCGAAAACTGCCTCAATCGAACTGCTCGAAGTTAATTAAGTTATATCGTGATGTTTCGATATCGAGTGGGTTGGCTTAGGTAAAGCTGCTTATATCATATTGTAAAATATTGTTAAGGTTGCAATCAAGACATTTGAATAAAAAGCCTTCTTCTTCTCTTCTTCAAAACATTTTTATCTACTGTTTGGTTAAAGGTCATGTCGTGGAATGTCTCCGTCAAAATATTAACTGCAACAGAATATAAAAATAGCATCCTGTTCAGGCAGGATTGTCATTGTTGCAACGGCTCGTGGTTAAGTATAACAGCCGCACGGGTCGATCGATCAGGTTAAGCTACGTTTGCCACGGTTCGTCCGTAAATGGGTGTCCATTTTTACATACCAAGACTCACAGAAAGTAGCTACGCTAAGCCGTTGGTCCCGGCTGTCATTCGTGGATCTTTGACAGTCGTTACGGGTGAGCCCGAAAGTCTGACAACCAGTGTATTACCCAGTAACTGGATTGTGGACGACAAACAGGCAGTCGCTCCATGTAAAATACTGGTATTCAGCTGCACCCGGTTAGACTGGAAGCTAACCCCAACATCGTTGGAAAAAGGCTAGGCAGATTGAGAAGAAGGCAATATCTATCTAGAAGTCTAGAGACCACCGCCGCCGCCGCTGTATTATGCCACCGTTTTAGAGTTCCGTACCCAAAGGGTGCCAACGGGATCTTATTACGGCTCCGCTGTTCGTCCATCCGTCCATCAGTTTGTCACAAGGCTGTATCTCTTGAACCGTAACAGGTAGACAGTTGTTTTCACAGATTGTTTATTTCTATAACGACTATAATAACAAATAATTAAAATAAAATAAAGTTAATAATTAAAGGGGGTAATTTTTTTTTTTTCAAGATGAAAAGTTTATTCCATGGGGATACAATAAACTTTTCATTTTGAAAAAAAAAAATCTTGCCCTAGCATGTGGGGTGTCATTGTTTAGAACTCATCGAGTGGAGTACAAATATATATATACACCACTAATTTTTAATTAGTACAAATACTTAAAGGGCTTATTAGAGAAGGTTATTATATATGTTAAGTCTCAATAAATAATATTCATAAACAGCAAAGTTATTAGCGTTTGTTTATATCACAAAATGTCACTCAGTTTATGGAAATATTGTACAGGCTACATAGTAGTGTGGCGTTCCTCAGTATTTATCTTACACTATACACATACATAATAACATAACATACACATTATACAACCTTACACTTACATTATCTTAATATTATATCATAATATTATATTTATATATTTATCACAGTCTTACATTACACGATCACTAAGTACAGTGGAAGCGCACCATGCCTACGTCACGCGGTGACGTAGTCGATGCGCACGAGTAGGGGGCGCGCGACTCAGCGCGCGGTCGTCCACCTTGATCGACCTTCAGTCTGATCTCGCTATCGCGACGCGAAGCCCACGCAACGCTGAGCAATCACGGTGTCTGTATATTTACTGTAATCCTTCAGGATTGTCACGTTATTTACGTTATTTCTGTGTGCCTTCACTGTGAAACCTGTTATACCATCTATTCTCTTCTTTCTTGTGTTCCTAACCCGTGTGTGTTGAACTATAAATTGTGCCTTTCGTCTTTGGATATTTATGTGTTTGTGAACTGATTATAATCGTGAGTAGCTACCAAGAATCTTTCATTTACCGCCTCTCACTACACAACACAATAATTAGTGTACAACAACACTAAATTGGTGACCCCGACGTGATCCGTCAGAAAGGCTAGAAAACCACGGGTGCCTGAAAAGGACATTGGATATTAATAGAAACCAAGGTTAATAACAGTAGCACGATCAGTGATAGCAGTGACTCCGCAAAAACGTTTGGATCCACCCGCTCGCGTCATCAACCTCGTCGCGCAAAGTGCGTGTCCATTGACGAGCCATCCGACATTTGCCGTATCGCGGTGCGAATACCACCATTTTGGCCGGATGACCCAGAGGTTTGGTTCGCACAAGTGGAGGCACAGTTCGCGAACGCGAACATCACCAGCGACGCGACGAAATTTAATCACGTCATCGGCAACCTCGAGCACCAGTACTCCAAGCAAGTAAGGGATATTTTTCTTAACCCGCCGGAGAATAACAAATATGAGAAGCTCAAACACGAGCTCATTAAGAGGCTGACGGCGTCGCACGAAAAGAGAGTGAAGCAGCTCCTCATTCACGAAGAGCTCGGAGATCGCTTGCGATCTCCGAGCTCGTGAAGGCTTGCCTTCACAGTTCCTGCGGCATCTACAAAGTTTGGCCGGACCGAGCGTCCCAGAGGACTTTCTGCTGACAATATGGTGTAGTCGTCTACCGAGCAACGTCCAGACCTTGCTGGCTTCACAGCCACACACTTCCCTGGAGGGACTAGCAGACTTGGCGGACAGGGTCCAGGACATTGTGACCCCATGCCAAGTCGCCGCAGCGTCGACGTCGGTTCCTACTATGCACGAGATGGCGAATGAGATCGCCGAGCTAAAGAAAGCCGTGAAGAACCTGACAATGCAGCTGAGTAGGAGACCTCGTTCGCAATCGCGCTCGAGCCGTCAACAGCGTCATCGATCCAGACAGCGGTCCGAGTCCAGCCACGAGAAGAACCCGTTATGCTTTTACCACTCCAAGTACGGGGCCAACGCTCGCAAATGCGTTAAGCCATGCGATTACGAGAAAACGGGAAACTCCAAAGGCAGTCGGTAATGGCGGCTGACGACTGTCAAACGACCATATGTCGCCTCTTTGTCACGGACCGGACATCAAAGACTCAGTTTTTAGTGGACACTGGTAGTGATTTGTGTGTGTTTCCGCGGCATGTTCTACGTGAACAGCGTGTCAAGTCGAACTATCAATTATCGGCCGCTAATGGGTCTATAATTGATACTTACGGATACCTTCAGCTTAACTTAAATTTAGGTTTGCGCCGTAATTTCCCATGGCGTTTTATAGTAGCCGATGTCACCAAGCCGATCATAGGTGTGGATTTTTTAAGCTTCTATGATTTGCTTGTTGACATCAGAAATCAACGTTTGGTGGACAAAACCACCTCAATGTATGTAACAGCTTCCGTTGCAAAGGCTTCAGCGACGTGTTCAGTGAAGGTCTCAGTTGGTGATTCCAGGTATCACTCAATACTCAATAAGTTCCCTGAGATCACGCGACCCGCTGGCACACACCGAAAAACCACACACAACACAGTACACCACATACGCACCACACCCGAGGCCTTAGTGCGAGTTTTTATACTTACTCGATCGCGTTTACGTTAACGTTAACTTACGTCAATTTGTGTGGAATAATTGTGTTTCCCATTATAGTCACCAGACGGCGCTTATTCAGTTTCAGTACAAATTGAAATTTACGTTAACGTTATCGAGTAAGTATAAAAACTTGCACTAAGGCCTCCGGTCCGCCCATCTCTTGTTCCCCTCGCAGGCTAGCTCCAGACAAACTGCAGATCGCTAAGCAGGAATTTGACATCATGCTTAGCAATGGCACTGCTCGACCATCTGAGAGTCCTTGGTCTTCACCCCTTCATTTAGCGCCGAAGAAGGACAACAGCTGGCGACCCTGTGGTGACTACAGGCTGCTCAACGCGAGGACTATACCTGACAGGTATCCCATCAAACATGTCCACGACCTTACTCACAGCATAGCTGGTAGCAAAGTCTTCTCAACTATTGACCTCGTTAAGGCGTATAACCAAATACCGCTCAGCGAGGACGACATCCAGAAGACGGCGATAACAACTCCGTTTGGCCTGTACGAATTTCCTTATATGACCTTTGGTCTGAGGAACGCAGGTCAAACATTTCAGAGATTCGTCGACGAAATGACGCGCGGCCTTGACTTCTGTTATAGTTATCTTGATGATTTCCTTATCTTCTCGAGAGACCAGGAGCAGCACGAGGACCACCTGCATCAGCTCTTCACCAGGATGCAGAAATATGGCATTGTCATCAACACCTCGAAGTGTGTGTTCGGAGCTGACGAAGTTACATTTCTAGGCTACCGCATTTCTGCAGCCGGAATCAGACCCTTGGAGTCCAAGGTGGAAGCCATCAGGGACTTCCCCACGCCTAAAACCGTTAGGGAGCTTAGGCGTTTCTTAGGGTTGTTGAACTTTTACAGGCGGTTTATACCCAAAGCCGCAAAATTTCAAGGTCCCCTTAACGCTCTGCTAACTGGTTCAGTAAAAGGTCAACATCCCGTGGAAATAACAGGCGAGGCGCTCACCGCCTTTAATAAGTGCAAAGACAGCCTCTGCAACGCAACATTGCTTGCACACCCTGACTACCAAGCAAAGCTCGCCCTAGTTACAGACGCGTCTGATCTGGCAATGGGTGCAGTGCTGCAACAGTTCAGGGACGAGCAGTGGCAACCACTTGCCTTCTTTTCACGCAAGTTGAGCCCCGCTCAGCAGAAGTACTCGCCATATGATCGTGAGCTACTTGCGATCTATGAAGGCATAAAATACTTCCGCCACATGTTGGAAGCGAGACACTTCACTGTCTATACTAACCACAAGCCGTTGATATACGCTTTCCATGAGCGAAAGCACAACTGTGCTCCGCGTCAGTATAGACACCTTGACTTTATATCGCAGTTCACAACGGATATTCAACATATCTCCGGCAAGGACAACATCGTCGCCGATACATTGTCCCGCGTCAGTGAACTGCAAACTCCAGTCGATTTTGAGGTTCTCGCAAAAACCCAAACTACAGACCCGGAACTGTTGCAACTGCTACAGTCGGAAACATCTCTTCAGCTAAAGAGGCTTAAAATCGACGGCAGTCCCGTCGAGTTACTCTGTGATGTGAGTACAGCCACTCCCAGACCATTCATGACAAAACCTTTACGACGGCAAATACTTGAGAGCCTTCATAGCCTCAGCCATCCAGGAGCAAACACGTCCGCAAAATTGGTTGCGCAACGATACGTTTGGCCTGGAGTCCGCAAAGACTGCCGACAATGGTCACGAACGTGTCTCAGCTGTCAACGCACAAAGGTCAATCGTCATGTGTCATCACCATTGGGCACATTCGAATTACCCCGTGCTAGATTTGCATTCGTGCACATTGACCTTATAGGTCCTCTCCCTCCATCACAGGGGTACCGGTACTGCCTGACAGCCGTGGATCGTTTCACTAGATGGCCAGAAGTGGTACCGATAGCGGACATTACTGCTGAAACAGTCGGTAAAGCGTTGCTCACCAGCTGGATCTCCCGCTTTGGTTGTCCAACGGATATTGTCACAGACAGAGGGCGCCAATTTGAATCCGCACTGTTCCAATATCTTGCCGAAATAGTCGGGTTCAAACATCGGAAGACCACAGCCTACCACCCAGCATGCAACGGCCTAGTGGAACGATTCCACAGGCAACTCAAAACGGCAATAATGTGCCACGCTGACCATAACTGGACAGAATCCCTGCCCTTGGTTCTACTGGGTGTCCGGAGCGCAATTAAAGAGGATCTACAAACTTCATCAGCGGAACTCCTTTACGGTGAGCCATTAAGACTACCAGGCGAATTTTTCAATCCCGGTGACAGCGGCACCACCGACATCTCGGAGTTCACCACTCGGTTACGCTCGTTTGCCGCCAAATTGCAGCCCACTCCAGCTGCGCGCCTTTCCAGGGACAAAATATTTGTCCACAAGGACCTCGCCACCTCAAGCCACATATTCCTCAGGGACGATGCGCTTCGAGGTTCATTGCAACCAGCATACACCGGTCCTCATGAAGTGGTACAAAAAGGCGACAAAACATTTACAATATTAAAAAACGGTAAAAAGGTCAAAGTTTCCGTGGACCGCCTAAAACCCGCCTACATATTGGCTGACACACCATCAACCAACCAAGA
Source organism: Cosmia pyralina (assembly GCA_946251885.1). NCBI lineage: Eukaryota > Metazoa > Arthropoda > Insecta > Lepidoptera > Noctuidae > Cosmia > Cosmia pyralina. The sequence goes on from OX276343.1 coordinate 28,886,899, forward strand.
CGTTCCGGAAGAGGAAAAACTGCCCACGGACACTTCTGTCAGAACTACTAGGTCTGGTCGAAGGGTGCGATTCCCAGATTATTATCGCCCGTAGGACGGTCTCTGGAGGGGAGTGATGTGGCGTTCCTCAGTATTTATCTTACACTATACACATACATAACAACATAACATACACATTATACAACCTTACACTTACATTATCTTAATATTATATCATAATATTATATTTATATATTTATCACAGTCTTACATTACACGATCACTAAGTACAGTGGAAGCGCACCATGCCTACGTCACGCGGTGACGTAGTCGATGCGCACGAGTAGGGGGCGCGCGACTCAGCGCGCGGTCGTCCACCTTGATCGACCTTCAGTCTGATCTCGCTATCGCGACGCGAAGCCCACGCAACGCTGAGCAATCACGGTGTCTGTATATTTACTGTAATCCTTCAGGATTGTCACGTTATTTACGTTATTTCTGTGTGCCTTCACTGTGAAACCTGTTATACCATCTATTCTCTTCTTTCTTGTGTTCCTAACCCGTGTGTGTTGAACTATAAATTGTGCCTTTCGTCTTTGGATATTTATGTGTTTGTGAACTGATTATAATCGTGAGTAGCTACCAAGAATCTTTCATTTACCGCCTCTCACTACACAACACAATAATTAGTGTACAACAACACTAAAGTAGTATTCATTAATCATGGAAAAGCACTGCGCGTAGTATTTTCTAGTATCAATTGTTATGAATGATTGATTCAATTATGAATTTACCAATTAAGACAAATTTTCGTGGACAATTTTGGGATTTAATTTTTTTGACTTTTACCTACACAAAAATGATCAGTAACTGGTACGGATAGAGCCCCATTTTTTTTTTACTAATTAAAAAATAGTAGTGTATATACACTACTATTTTTTAATTAGTAAAAAAAAATATATATAAAGACAAAATATATATATATATATATATATATTTTGTCTTCAAAAATTATGAAATAGGGGGCCGTAAAAATTATCAATTTTAGACCATTTTTGTCCGAGCTCTATCGCAACAATTAAACAAGTAAGGATTTTGAAACTTGTGTATATCATGTACCATATACTGTATTTAATCAACAAATACTAAAAACGCCGATTCATAAGGTATTTCGTTTAAATATGGGCGATTTTCTGCAACTGCGAAAAATAACCTTGTAATTCACAGTATCATTATGAAATACAAAGTTATCTTTGCGATTGTTACACATATATGGTGCGGAACCCTTCATGTGCGAGTCCGACTCGCACTTGGCCGGTTTTTGGTTGCTTTAACATTCTTGTCCACATTGAATAAGAAAGAGGGTCCTTAAGTTAAATTTAAACACAGATGAGTGTCAAAACATGCCACCAAGTTTCACTAAACAGACTGGAAAGGCTAAAATAAGCCACTTTTAATTCGAAGTAACAGAAAGGCTTTACAAAAAGACTAAATAATTAGAAACACGCCCGATGGGAAATCTAAACAAGCCACTATAAGAAAGGGTATTTTCTTCAAGGATTGAATGTTAATTTAAACAAATGACTTGACCTAACAAATAGCCGCAGTCGTTTGTGATAGTTAGAAAGTATTTTCGACTTAATTTAGTTAAGTGGATAATTGTTTTTAGCATGTGCAAGCTGTTATTAGAGCCAATTAAAAGAAATGGCACATTGCTGCGATACTCATTTGCAATGGCCTTGCAGCGTTCACTGTATTATTGTTGTAGGGTACAATTAGAAAACAATTTTCTTAATTTTTCTTAGTTAATAATTAAATGTGCTGTTCCGTGTAGACTTGCTTACAACTTCAGTAATTTTGTTTAGGTTTCCTAACCACGACATTGTTATTCAGGTAACTTGTCTTTTGCCCAGAAAACAGTAGAGATAATCTATTTTAAATATGAACGCCCCTCCACAGCGGTTACGCTCACATGCAAAGAAGTGTATAGACGCAATACACATAATTGGTCTTTGTCATTGGTTGCTCAGTCACCGGCGCGTACGGTCAACAACTAAACTACATATATACCTTACAGACTAACATACATAAAAATGTACATAATAACACAGATTTTCTTTATGCAAACGGTATATACCCGACTTGCCCAAACGTCAAAGAGCCGGATTTGTCAGGCAACTATAGTATAGTTAAAATCTCGCTGCAGACTTGGTCATAAATCATAATCTGAGTAGGGATGTGCGCTAGTTGCGCGCGTTCAAGGCCATTATCGATAACAGAATCATTAAGGTTATCAAACGAAGAATTTTAATTTTCTATTTTTAGTTTTATATATACGTTCTTTTGTTTATATATTTAATATGCTTTGTAGTAAATTTGGTAATAAAATAAAAAAAAATGTGTATTTATTTCTATCACCCATTTATAAATATATAAAACTATCGATATCACTCATCGACTGCAGTAATGCAATGGGCGTGGCCTGCCCATAAGGCCCGTGAGTGGGAAAGAGAGCGAAACACTCGAATGATTTATGACCGAGTCTGCAGCGAGATTTTAACTATACTATAGTATAAATTACACAAACGCGCGACAGAGCGAACGTGTTCCATACAAAGCGCATGCTCCTCGGCTTACAATGTTATTACCTGGACTAATCGCAAGACTTATTGATCTCTAAGTGCGGCGATGAGTCCATGTTGACAGTAAAGTCGCCCACGCACACAACTAAAGTGTTGCAATGTATTTCCTCTCACACATTGAAATAATCACGTTTTGTGGAAGGGCGTTCATTTTTACAATGGTTCATCTCTACCTACATAGGTACTACCGATCACTCTCTAGCCATGTACAATTGTACATTTGTGTAAGGGTTGGCTACCAACAATGATCTAAATAACGTTATCTACAATACACGAAAATTCAAGCGTAGTAAAGGAGACACACGCATCGTTATCGGAGTAAGTGTACACACGATAACCTTTTAAAGGGTCATTGTACTCATTATTATGAACAACTTTTACTATGGGACATAACCTGAAACCGCGAAAAAAAAATCAGCTGTTCCTTACATTATTTTATGTTCGCATCCATAATCGGCCTATAATGCTCCCACTGCTGGGACACAGGCCTCCTCTCTTCGAGAGGGAGTGGGCTTTAATCTACAACACGGGCCCAGTGCGGGTTGGTAGATGTCACATGTTTTCGAATTTTTGGTTTTAGGACAAGCCGGTTTCCTCACGATGATTTCCTTCACCGTTTTGAGAGCAGTGGTGATGAAATTATTGACACAATGTAAAGCACTTGCCTGGATACGAACCCACGACCTACAATTCGTAAGTCGAGGCCGTTACCATTGGGCCACCACTGCTCTCATAACTCGTCAAAATGTAGGTAGGGAACAACAGATTTTTTTTCGCGATTTCAGGTTTATCCCATATTAAAAGTTGTTCATGATTATATGTACAATGACCCCTTAAAAGGATAACGGTGTTTGCACTTAAGCCCCATATAGATAAAAATTCAACATTAATGATGTAACAAGTATTTTGTACTTAAGTAGGTACCTACTATGCTTTGGAAGGAGCATTTAGCTTCATCTTTCTGACTGACCGAATCCTTGACGATTCGATTACAGGTGTAAATGGTTTAATTAATATAAATGCTTTGAGTTTGAGAGCACTTTTGACTAGTGAATATAATGTAACAAAAGATAAAACATAAAACCCATCAAAACCGCCGCGTAGTTCGGCAAACCCACAGTTCAATAGTTTCGTTCATTTCCCCCGGTTCACATTTATTTACTTCTTCAGAAACAAACTTTCCATTTTTCCCACATATAAAATGAAATGAAAATAATTATACCTCGGTCTGTAGGACATTTTCCGAATAATTTGACCCGAAAACCTTTCTTGTGTATGACGGGGAACTAGCCAAGATGTCTGAGCAAAGTCTTTCTCTATTGTTGAAGCGTATAACGCGAAAAGTATGCCCAATGACGTTGACAAAGGTTTCTAAAATACTCTTCAAATTGTCGATTGTGACTAAAACATGTTAAAGTTAGTTTTGGTTACTGAAAAGAGTAACAAGCGAAATCGGTTTCAGCGAATTGTTGCGAATGTTATATTTAGCCGAAAGGTTAATTCGATAATGTTTTAACTTCTGGCGAGAGCACATTCGTTGGCAATTCTGGGAATCTAAATTTAATAACGTACGGTATTATATGAGGATCCAGATTGGATGAGACACCATATGTACGTAATTTTAAGGTCAACTTTCGCGTAACCTTTGTCGTTTAGCAAAATACCTTTCGTCTAATGGATCTATTTTATATTTTACTACCACTTCCCGCGCGACTTCACCCGCGTGGATGTCGGAAAATATCCCACGGGAACAAAAACCCTTCCTTATTCCTTGTCTACATTATAAAGGGAATCTCTGTACAAAATTTCAGCTTTCTAGGTCCAAGGGTTTGGGCTGGGCGCTGATGAGTCAGTCTATCAGTCATGACTTTTCGTTTTATATATTATCTTCTTTTATATATTTAGATAAGATAAGTCTTGATTACTATTTAATATCTGCCCAGGTTAGGTCTATTGACACAAATTATATCAATTGGACTAATTACCCTTCATTAGATATACCAATGACTATTTTTTTTGCTTATGCGAGGCAAAAAGTCTTTGGGCGACTTTCACGTCTTAAAAATTACATCTGGCTAACACACATTTAAAACTCATTAAAGTCTTAGCTTTTTGAAACGCTCGGTAAAGTAAAAGCTGCTATAAATTTAAAGTAAACTGCAGATCAGCGTAATGAAAAATGCGGCTTGAGTACAAAAATGCAAGTCAACTAAGAAAATCTCCATTGTAAGGATCTGCAAGGGAAGGGTGTTGAGGTATTCAAGATATGAGAGCGAGCGATTTTAAAAGCATTCAACAATTTTGGATAGCTTTACTTAAATTCTACGAACTGACAGGCTGCTTCTCCCTCACAGAGAGCCAGAGTCCTAGCAGTCTAACAGGTCAATTTCGAAAAGTGTCTCAAGATGACAAGGAACTTTTCTATTTACCGAGGCAGCTGCAAAAAGTAGGAATTACTTAATACTAAAACACTTTCTAAACGTAGGTATGTGGCAAAAAAACAATGAATAAGATATTTCATGAACCTGGCAAGCAAAAACATTATAATATCGAGTTTATGGAGCTGATTCGAAGGATTTATGGTTTCAGAAAACATTTTTGAGTAACCCTTCTTCTGGGGCAGTCGGTTAAAGTAAATCCTTAATCGCTGAACGCCTGTAAATTAACCCGCCTTATAATGAAGACCCTTCGCCGTTGGTGATTCAGGGATTCTGCTGGCGATAATGGCAGATAGCCTTAATCACAGCCAGGGGTACCGCTGGCATTTCAGCTAATTGTACCCTTTGCTTTTTGCCGTTTTCTAACACCCAAACTGCCGAATAAGACCCACCGCCCAAGTAATTGGCAAAACCTACTTTTCGGCCTATTTTTGGAGATGAGATTTCGAAATTGTTGGCTTATAATTGGTCCGAGATCGTGTTTATTTTGTTTTGTATCTGTATTTAGTTTCTGTGGATATTAAGGTTTGATTGGCAAGCAGATGGGTAAGGTAATAAAACTAGCGGCAATCACACGTTTTATTGGGTGTAATAATGTTGTCTTTCAACAAGATTTGCCATGTTTACGTCTGATTTTGTTTGTTGTTATTATTTATTGGACAATAATAACTTACTCTGAATAAACTCTTACGCTTACTTTAATGTAGGTACTTCGAAAACATGCCAAGCTAGAGAATCAAAGTCATTAACTCTTACTTTCGAATTAGTTGCATAGCTTTTAGTAACTTGTTAATTTCTATCTCTCTCTATACCTGCGTGTTAACAGGGATGATGCCTGGATAAAAAAAAATCTATTTAATCTAATTGTAAAAAAATATTAGACACGTACTTTTTGCTTTATATAATATTAATAATAAATTAATTAGATAAAACACATTACCAAAGTTGAGTGGGGGTTCGCTAAGTCACAACTATAACAAACTACGTAAAAAATCTAGCAAGGAGTGACATCATGCCACTTTTTAACTCAATGTATCGCCGTAATCTTTTGATTACGTACAAAAATAAAAAAAACCTGTCTAATAATTTTTAATAGAATAGAATATCTTTATTTCGGACATACAATATCCATATAGAAGCAAACAAAAAAATAACTTATTGTCGTACCTAAGTTGTGTCAGTCGAGAGGTGTCGTCGGACACCGGTCAGTACAAAGTTCCTTTCACTATATATTGTACTAGCTTCTGGCCACGACTTCGTCATCGTGAAATTATATCTTATAGAATAGAATAGAATAGAATATCTTTATTTCGGACATACAATATCCATATAGTGTTAGTACATACAAAGACATAACTTATTGCCTAGTGTTAGTAAAAATCAACCTCCGCACAAACTGCTGTACAATCGGAGAGTCAAGGCTCTCGGCTACAGTTTTCAGGATGCTGTTCCGACTGCCCCTCACTGTCCTCAGTAGCGACGCCGTTCTTTTGCGTATAATTGCATAGAAGCCGTCGGTGCGGGCTTGCGCAAACATTTCCGACGCGCTACAGTAACGAGGCAGCCACAACAACATCCTGAAAGCATTGTTATATTGGACTCGCAAGACATCCAGTGATCTCTTAGTACAATTGACCCATAGACTGCCCGTGTACAAACTTTGGAATAAGCCTTGAAAAGTGTTACTTTTACTTGCTCTGTACAGCGCGCAAATCTACGGGACAACAATCAATCAATATCAACATCGTCCCTGAGGTCAGCGGCAAGACAATGCCCAAGGTATTAAAAAGTTTTTAAAAATTGGTGACCCATTCATAAGCAACTCGGGTCCTTCTCCGTGTCGTTTGCCGCTGACCTCAAAGACCATGTACTCACATTTATTAACATTATATTTTAATTCATGTGCGGCAGCTTAGGTCTCACACATTTTCAGCAACTCTCTGATTGCTCCCGCCGACGGACCTTGCAGCACCATGTCACTTTTTTTTTTTTTTTTTTTTTTTATCGTGTGGAAATCCTCATGGATGTCCTCCACCCTGGGGCAGGAGGAGGGGTCTGTCAGACTTTTACTGACTAAAACCACACAGTGTTCTGCTGCTACCTTTAGCCGGGGTGCTGGAGTGCTTGCGCATTTCGTCACGCTCCCCCGGCTAGGTGTCGGCCCGCATGAATTCATGCGGACCCCGTCACCCTCAGCGGCCTTATACGGCCGCAATCCTTCCAGAGAGGCGCGCGCGGAACACGGCGCGCCGCCGTCTCGGGCCTTTCACTGTTCAGGCAACAAACTCCCCCAGTCTCTTGCCTGCAGGCCTCACCTTAAGGCGGCTGGAGATCATTTTGCGCCCTCCGCCACCCGGTGCGTCTGCTACGGATTGGAAGGGAAGTTGTATCCTCCCTCTCCCTTTCCGCCGCCTCCTTCGCGACCATCACTTCCTCGCAAAAGGAGGCGACGGCGTCCCACGCGCTCTCACCTCCGACCATGGACTGGACCATGCCCGGAAGCGAGAGAGAGTCCGCAGCACCAACCGCCGCGACGAGGTCACGACGCTGCACTACCCAAGCAGAGCATTCCTCAAGAGTGTGCTGCGCCGTGTCGTCGAGGCAGCTGCAGTGGTGACAACAGGGTGTTGGTTCCCGGCCTATGCGGCACAGGTACTTTCCGAAGCACCCATGTCCGGATAGCACCTGTGTCAACCGGAAAGTAAGAGCGCCATGCCGTCTCTCCAGCCACTCCCTCACAACGGGTCTTACCGCCGCTATGGTAGCGTGCCCTGCGCTGGGTTGCGCAAGTCGCTGCTCCCATTCCACCACTAGGGTCTGGCGGAGCTCAGCCCTGTACACCTCGACATGACGAGGCATCAGGTGTTCGCCCCGCTCCAACGCGTTCCGGCGCCACCGATATAGTGACGCTAGGTTTTTGGCGTCAAGATCCCAGGGTGGTGATCCGGCCAAGAGGCTTGCCGCCTCGAAGGAGATCGTACGGTATCCTCTTATCACCCTGACGGCCATTGCTCTCTGAGGTCTTTTCAGTATTGCAATGTTGCGGACCGTCAGGTTGTCCGCCCATACAGGCGCTCCATAGAGCGCCATGGACCGTACGATCCCGACATAAAGCCTCCGGCAGGAAGTACTTGGCCCCCCCAGATTAGGCAGCAAACGCGAGAGTGCATTCGCAGTGCCCATCAATCGGGGAGCCAACCGCTGAAAATGCGGCCCGAAGTTCCACCGGCTATCAAGGACGAGTCCCAGGTACTTCATCGTCGACTTGATACCGATGTGGACACCTCCTACCATAATGCTGGATCCCGAAGGTGGCGCTTTCCGGGGCCCGTGGAAACAAATGGCTTCCGACTTATGCAATGCCACCTGGAGACCCAGTCGCCGGATCCTGCCCACAACTTGCGCAACACCAGCTGTCGCTGTAGTAGTCGCCTGCTGGAGCGTCTTCCCCCGTGCCATTACCAGCGTGTCAACGGCGTAACAGATGACGCTGACGCCATGGAGAAGCGCACCACGCAGCACCCAGTCGTATAGCACCATGTCATCTGCATAGCTGATGTTGTTAATTCTAACCCCATCAACACTGCATCCGACACGCATGCTGCTGAGCGCGACTATCAGGTCATCGACGTAGAGGTTGAAGAGCCTGGGAGACGTCAGACCACCCTGTCTCACCCCGCACTCCAACCTATACGGCTCAGACTCTGTATCATCCCATTTCACCTGATTGACTTGGTTACCGTACCAGTACTGGAAAAGCCCACATATTTCCGCTGGTATACCCCTGTCTCCCAACTTTCTCCAGAGCACATCATACGAAACAAGATCTAACGCCTTGGAGAGATCAAGGATACAGGCGTACCGCGATCTTTATAATATTGAACGGTATGCTTGAGACTTAAAATAGCACTTTCAGTTGATAAACCGGGGCGAAATCCGAATTGTTCATCATGTAGATTTATGTAATTACTTAAGCAAGAATCAGGCATACCGTCCAACACCGTGGCTATTATAGTCGCAAGAGAAATGGGACGATAGTTACCTCTGTCCGAGATGTCACCCATCCTGTTCTTCACAATGGGAACTACGATGGTCTTCATTAGATTAGCAGGTAGGTACGCGTGACTAATACACATTGTGAAAAACATGGACAAAACTCGCGGCAAATGGACACCTGCGTGCCTTTTTTTTTTTTTTTTTTGTAGATGGGAAATCATCAAATGACTTCTCCCGCTCCGGGCAGAGCGGGAGGGTGTGTCAGACTTTTACTGCCTAAAACCCACCCGTGTTCCTTCAGTTGCCCGTGCCAGGGCCACGGTATCTCTTTCTTCTCGCGACCCCGGCGGCTTCGGCCCTATTGGACCCCGTCACTGCTGACATCTCTTTGAGGCGCGCGTGGAACACAACGCGCCGTCGACCCGGGCCTGGTCCTTACCGGACGGCGAGCTGCCCATTACTCGTCGTCCGCAAGCCCGCGCCTACGGTGGCCGGGAATCGGCGATAGATTCCCGCCGCCCAGGGCGTCTCCTGCGGCGGCTAGGGGCGCGAGGGCGCGGCTGTTGCCTCTCCCTCTCGCGTCCCGCCTCCTCCTTTGCGAGCATTACTGCTTCGCAGAAGGAGGTGACGGCCTCCCATGCACTCTCGCTCCGCACCATGGCCTGGACCAAGTTTGGACGCGAGAGATCGCCGCCGCCGATCGCCTCCGTGAGAACACGGCGGTGTTCCGCCCAAGCCGGGCAGACCTCCACTGTATGCTCCACCGTGTCCTCCGGGCGATCTACACAATGGTGACACCCGGGCGTTTCCTCCCGCCTTATCCGAAACAGGAACCTCCCGAAACAACCGTGTCCGGTGAGGACCTGCGTCAGGCGGAAGGTGAGGACGCCTCTCCAAGCACTCCTCAAAGAGGGGACTTATCGCCGCAATTGTGGCGTGCCCAGCGCTGGGTTGCGACAATCGCACTCTCCATGTCGCCATGAGATCCCGCCGGAGCTCTGTCCGCTGTACCGTGATTTCTCGCGGCAGCGGAGTTACGCCCCGGCGTTTTGCCTCCTCGCGCACACCTGCGTGCCTCAGGTGCTCAATGCTGAGCCCATCATGCCCTGGAGACTTGCCTCGTTAATGATAATCTACACGATGGACAAAACAAAAATTTTTATTCATCGTCCCTATTGTCTCTTTTCACGTTTGCTAACGGTCATTCAAAAGAAAGGTGATAAAACTACCTTATGTTTTGCTCACCAAAATGAAATGCTTCCACAAAACAGAAACGAACACCGCTTCAATTGGACCCATTCTTGCGGCAGTCAGGTTCGGTCCGATTCTAATCACGTGCCTGACATAAATCTGCGTCGGAAACAACTTACAGACATGTTGCAGTGCATTGCTCGTTGGTGCATGTTTCAGATATTTAAGGGCGATTTAGTTCTATGCTGTCCAGCATGTGTTGTAGTAATAGTAGTGCATAAACAAGCTGTAACTTAAATAACGCACAATCTCTTATAGGGTCATACTCATCGTTATGAACAACTTTTACTATAGGATCAAACCTAAAACCACGAAAAAAAACCAGCTGTCCCCTACATTTATGTTCGCGTTTATAATACTACGTTTGCGCTTAGCGTCCTTTCTGAGTTTGTTTCTCTTTGCTCGGCTCCTAAGGGCCCTAGCGTGATGTTAAATAGCCTATATCCTTCCGCATCACCTGCCTGCGCTATTACTTCGTTTACGCGTAGCGTTCTTTCTGACATTCTTTTTCTTTTTGCTCGGCTCCTAAGAGCAAAAAGAAAAACGAAAAGAAAATTGGGATATAAAATGCAAAAAGATTTTTTCATATCCGACTGGGGTAGGTTCAAAGATTAGCGCGTTCAAAAAACCAACAAAAAAACAAACTCTTCCGCTCTATTCCACCGACAGTCCGATAAATCGAGAGGGTCATCAATCCGCGGAATATCTCACAATAAAGAAAAATTACGTATTTGCAAAACGTCATCTATTGGAAAATGGATAAAACGTCCGCACTAAGCAAGCATGTTACATAAACGCTCGAGTGATATGAATGAAAGTTATTTTTCGTTTTAGTATTTTTTATTATCTCCGAAAATATTGAGCAATTGACATACTGTAAAAGCCAAATCTTATTTTAGTACTGTCCTTGTGATCATAAAAAAAAAATATTTTGATAAGGATTGATATTTTGTTATTCAAATAATCATTCAAACGTAAGTGTGTCGAAAAATATTTTTTTAAAACAATAAAAGAATTATAAAAGATAGAAATATGGTGTCGCAGACTTTTTTATCCAGGTTGCCATACATTGTTTTCAATATTAAAGAACTGTTTAGGCAGCAAATAATTCCGTTTTTAGAAGTATTTCTTTCCGACTTGCTAGACAAAAATTGTGATAGCTTGGCTAATATACATGATATAAATATAATTTATAGCCTATAGCACTCAGGAATAATGTAGCTTTCTACCAGTAAAATTAATTTTAGAATTCGATCGTTAGTTCCGGAGATTACTCCTTACATAGAAACAAACTTACAAAATTATTCCTCTTTATCATATTAGTATAGAGAGAGATAAATTAATCTGTTCATACAAAAAAAACCGGCCATGTGCGTGTCGGACCATTAACAATGAAGGATTCCGTAGATGAAAAGAATTTAACCAAAAAACAAACTTAACATTGTAATCTCAAAAAGTATTTTTTGTCTGATAAAGTTACAAATTAACAATTCTTGAACCTTTGCCTTTTCATGTGATAAGAGACCTTGCTTTTTGCCAAATTTCATTATTCTAGGTCAACGGGAAGTACCATATCAGTTTTGATTTACTTGCGAGTGTCAAAATATGTCGCATAAATGACCGTATTTTTTATTGCTTCGAGGTAGAAGCTTGATTTTTTTAGAACTTTAAGGAACCATAGACCTACGTATTTGATATTAATTTCAACTTGATACCTATCCACGCGTTACTGAGAAAAAGGGTATTGACAAACTAATATTATTACCTTTTGTTGTTGTTTTGTTATCTGTTGTTATTGATAATAATCAATGCGAGCGTTACACTTTCTACCAGTGGCCTACTACCGCAAGGTGAGTTAAAGAACTTCGTTCCAAAAACGGTCAACAGTTGAATCTTAGCGTAGTCTTAGGTATCATGAATCATCACGTACAGAGCACGAAAAGGTCGGCAAGCTAAGGATTTATATTCTACTGGGGTCAGCCGTGACTGTGCCCGCATTAATTATTTGTATAATTAAAACGGAACTCTTTTTTCCTATTTCTTATTTAACGTCACGGAGGATTAGCTGACCTAGTCAGATCTTTCTTGATGTTTTATTTCGGGGTTCCTATCGTGCATGTTCAGTTTGCTATATAAAATATTAATATCACTATTCAAATTGTTTTAATTTAACCACGCACGTTTGAGACCTTTTCTAATGGCCTTTAAAAAAAGGCAGCTTTTAATTTAACCCATCCTTATCGAAATTATGAAATCAATCAAAATGTTCTGACGTTCCAAACTATCATTGCTCATGGTTTATGTAGGTAGGTACCTACTGTTTTAAAAACAGATAAAAATGATAAGCAATGAACATCCAAACACAGAAACATCCACAAAATATACGTTTCTTTCAGCTCACAGACATGCTCTCTTACTCGCTGTAGTATCGATGTGTAGTGAACCAGAAAAAGATTTGGCACCGGACCGAACCGGCCCGGCGGACGTAATTCACCGGTCATTATTCTCTTCTGAAGAAGAGTGGGAATATCCTCCTGGTAGTATGAGGACTAAAACAACTCGTATAACTTTTAACAATGGTGGACTGTACGATATTCTACATGGAATTCAAGAACAAACGGTAAATAGATTGACAATGGCGAGAGATTCACGTAAGTATGTACGTGGTCGCTCAGTAGCACCAGGACGATGACGCAGTAGCGAGCCGGCCGGTGCGCGCCCGCTGCTCGAGGGCCCCTCCGCGACCGCAGCCTCCGCCCGCAGTCGCCCGGCGCGGCGTGAATTCTCGACACTTCACTGTATATCGATATAGCTTCTATACTTACGTATCTACGTAACTATAATCAGTAGTACAGTTGACCTCGTATTTGCTTTACCAATTTTGAATGAAATAATAATTCCTACAGTCTGATTTTTAATTCGACGGAATTTTGAAATTTCAGATGTGTTGCCAATAATAAAACGGTCCTACTAAAAACGGAACGGAACCTTTCTTGAATTTCTTGGCTTCAATTAAAAAAACTAAAACTTAAAAATTGACAGATCATTTTAAAATGGTAATCAGATTTTTTATTATCAAATTATTGATGTTACTAAGAAGTTATTAAGAAGATAATTTGTAAGGTAATTATTTTTCTTTCACAAGAATACCTGTCCAGTTACAAACCATTTTTAGGATTACATTTTTGTTTGTAAAATCTTCGCTTCTTGTAACTACGGACAGACAACGATGATGATATTAGTGATAATGATACCTAAATGAATATTAAAATTTTAAAAATATGTTCTTTTACTCTTTTTGTCCATTTATCCGTATAAAATTAATTTTTTAATTAGTGTGCATTGAATGCATAGAACAAACACTACTTACATGTTCATATAGTTTACTTGATCTCATTCTCTTTCATAGTTTTGTTATTTTATATCCAAAAAAATCTAGTTATCTAATTGTCTTATAAAAAGGACAAGACAGAAAAGATTTTTGATATCTGAAGTGTCAAAAAAACACAGCTGTCAGAATTCCGTCGAATTAAAAATCAGACTGTAGTTACTTTTATGACGTTGCAAGTGATACTCAACCTGAAAGCAATAAAGCGATTGCAAGGTGAATAAAATTTTTTCATTCTAATTGAAATTGTTGTGTTTGTAATTGTAACTTTAATGGTGAGAATAAACATTTTTTTTTGTGAAAACTGTTTTTTCTTTCTGTAATTGACTTTGTAAATGATTCAACCACCACATGATGATACGAATAGGTTTATTAGTTTGAATTTATAAATACAAAAACAGTTTATTCTCACCATTGAAGTACAATTTCAGAACAGGTAACGTGACGAGTACTAAAACTTTTTGTTTTGTAGTGGTCGTAAAAGGTGCTCAGAATATTGACCCTAGCCCCTGAACTAGGCGGGAACCTGTATCTCAGGGGATAGTGTTCAGCTATTGATATACAATATTAAAACTTAGGACATATGTGTGTCACTACTATAACAAATATTTCGACTTAGTACTTATAAGAGTGCAAGTATGTGTTCGTGAGATTGAGATTTGAGGTGTGGATGTGTATGTGTGTTAATACGAATGGTGAAATAGAGGAATGTGTGTAAATGATGTAGTGGTGAAGTGAGAAATGTGTATGTGTTTGTGTGGTAAAAAAGATTATACCTGAAGGGACATTAGATTTTCAGTGTCTTCGTAATCCAATTGTAGTAAGTACATATTAATCCTGAATCAATCTGCCTAGCCTTTTCCCAACCATGTTGGGGTCGGCTTCCCGCCTAACCGGATGCAGCTGAATACCAGTATTTTACATGAAGCGACTGCCTATCTGACCTCCACAATTCAGTAACTGGGTAATACGATACCCTTTGATAAGACTGGTTGTCACACTTTCGGGCTTCTAACGACCCGTAACGACCGTCAAAGATCCACGAATGACAGCCGGGACCAACGGCTTAGCGTGCTTTCCGAGGCACGGAGGAGTCTCGGTATGTAAATATGGTCACCCATCCACTGACCAACCCCGGCAATCGTAGCTTACCTGATGGATCGACCCGTACGGCTGTTATTACTTAGCCACGAGCTCCAATATTAATCCTGAATATGGGTTTAAAAGAACAGTTGAATAAAGAGATTGGAGAGATGCTGTTATGTACAACACCCAGTCTTTCTTGTTTTTGTACTATTCAGACCGCTTCTATTAAAGATCAGTTTCAAGTTGACTCTAATGCTAAGTTGATTGGTTATTGACCCTTCATTTTCAAATTCTTGTCGAATGCCTACGAAAAGAAATGGAGCAGCTTATTTTAAAAGAGACCTACAATGTTATACCTACAACATCATCGACTTTCAACTCAATTTATTTTATGCCAAGCAAATAAACAGACAGGCATGAAAGATAGTGTATCGGGAAATTGAGACATACCTCGGAGAGCTGGCAATACTGTAAGTAAGTAGGTACTGGTGCATACATCATTCGAGATGCTACTGTAGACGTTTTCTTTTAAAAAGACACGTTTTAACCGCACTGCGTCTTGTCTCGTACCACTTTCCTCCTGAAATATGAATTTAAAGTATTTTGTTGAAGAGCATTATGGATTCTCTAAGGATAAAGTAGATTCCGTGACAGTTTGGATCCCAGAAATGTCTTGAAATATGAACTAGGTATACAGAATGCAGTTTCAGTCATAAAAAATATCAGACTTAGGTAACAGGATTTTTTAGAGCAATGGTGGATCAGTGGTAATGGCCCCGACTTACGAGTTAAGGTCGTGGGTTCGAACCCAGGCAAGCGCTTTACTTTGTGTAATTTTCATCACCACTGCTCTCAAAACGGTGAAGGAAAATATCATGAGGAAATCGGTATGTCCTAGAACCAAATATTCGAATTGTGACATCTAGCAACCCGCACTGGGCCCACCTGGTGGATTAGGCCCACTCCCTCTGACGACAGAGAGAGAGGAGGCCTGAGTCCAAGCAGTGGTGAGAACGTTATAGGCTGTATGAGTATGTATGTGTGTGTGTATGTATCGCTGATGGTGGCGCGTGTTGGATCATTTAGCTAATCCATGCGTCAAGTTCGTGAACAAGCGCTGTCAGTGAAGGCTGGTCATACCTTAGCGGCCACGGCTTATTTTAATTTAATTTAAATATTTGAATTGTTTTTTTTTTTTTTTTTTAAGGACGCTTTTAACGTTCTGCATCGTTCTCACATGTAAAATTTCAACATAAATGATGTAACCATTATTTTGTAACCATATCTTGATTTAAAAGAGTGTCCGTGGAGTTTCTTGCCCGTTCTTCTCCATAGGTACCTACTATGCTTTGGAATGGGCGCCTAGCTTCATCTTTTTGACTGACCGACCCCTTGACAATTCAAAAGTGCCTGTAATTGGTTTAATTGAAATAAATGTTTTGAGTTTGAGTTTTTTGAGTTGTATGTTATGTACACTATAGTAAGTAATGCTAATAATTTAAACAGTCTTAGTGACCGTAGGCAATCTTTAAACAGTCTTAGTGACCTTAGGCAATTAGGAGGAGCTCGTGGCTAAGTAATAACAGCCGCACGGGTCGATCCATCAGGTTAAGCTACGCTTGCCGGGGTTGGTCCGTGGATGGGTGACAATCTTTACATACCGAGACTCCTCCGTGCCTCGGAAAGCACGTTAAGCCGTTGGTCCCGGCTGTCATTCGTGGATCTTTGACAGTCGTTACGGGTCGTTAGAAGCCCGAAAGTCTGACAACCAGTCTTACCAAGGGGTATCGTATTACCCAGTTACTGGGTTGTGGAGGTCAGATAGGCAGTTGCTCCATGTAAAATAATGGTATTCAGCTGCATCCGGTTAGACTGGAAGCCGACCCCAACATGGTTGGGAAAAGGCTAGGCAGATTGATTGAGTGACCTTAAGCAATCAGAAGCTGTTTTTGAAAACTAATTTTTAGTACGAGTACATAAACTCTTCAGTTTAATCAACTCACATGCTGTGCGCTTGTGGGGTCGCATAGGTCCCAAGTTTATGAATTATCACTGAGTACCTATTTCTATAGAAAGTAGCCAGTAACAATCCTGTCTGAGCTATATCTGAGGACTTTTGTCTAATTTTCAGTAAATGGTAGGTACACGTGTCGGCGATACAATGGTGCCGATTCTCTTGTGAACGCACTAAACTAAAATTAGAGAATCGCTATCTTTTACTAACAGGCAGCGCGAGAAAAGGACGGCTATAGCTATGAACTAAGTTGGAGATGTCAAACTAGTTCACGCCTTGCGCTTCACCGTGTTTTTAGTCGACATGTTTTTACGTGTCGTTTAAATGTCTATGGAAAAATTAGTTCTAACTAATTTGACAGCTCTAATTTACTTCCGTCTCTTTCTTGTCATTATAGAGAGAAAAGTTAGCAATAGCCTAAATTAAGTTTAGTTTGTGCACAACAGAATCGGCACCAATATCACACATTTGTAGTAAATGTAACCAAATGACACAACTACGATGATTGCCTGAATTCACATGAAATAGATTGTTTCTCAGAAGGAGCCATTGTTACAGTGAAGGTATTGATAAAAGCATTCACTTGATAGGTATCACACTAATATTATAAAGGCGAAAGTTTGTGAGTGTGTGTGTATGTTTGTTACTTCTTCACGCTGGACCTCAAACGGCTGGACCGATTTGGATGAAAATTGGTATGTAGATAGCTTATACCCTGGATTAACACATACTTTTTATCCCGGTCTATGCGGGTGGGACCGCGGGGCGCAGCTAGTTAGCAATTAGTGAGACTTGTGAGGTCCTAAGCTAATAATTATTAAGTAAACAGTAAGCATTCGTGTTGAAATTGAAATTAATTTCTGGTTTTAAATTCATCAAAAAATAGTTATCAGTCAAGCAAAGAAGAATGCGCAAATTTCATACAATATTACCCCAGCCCCGGCGCAAAAGAAACCTGTCTCAGATTTTTGTACACTTTATGGGTATTAAATATATATATATGTGATGTCCGTAATCATAGTCATACAAAGAATAAACTGCTTTGGTTATCCTATTTTTTATTTGACCATATTACTTAAAAGCAAGCAAAATATGAAATAAAGGCTACTTAACTACTTATATATAGGCGGCAGTGATATTCATATTATAAAATATTGCATGAAAACTAAAACACTGCATTAAAATATTTTTAATGAAATTGAATTTTGATTTTTATTACGAAATAGTTTGTTTGTCGGCCGCATACGCAGGATTCGTACAGCAGGTAACAAATAGCTAACATTGCCGTTTCGCTACATCTCGGCGCTGTATGATGGACAGTTGCCGAAACACATTATTACGCCGACTTCCAAATTCTATCAAGGTATACCTCCTCAGTTACTTTAATCTCTACATACCAGATCATGCTCGGATCTGCCAGCGACATTTAACAACTACGGCTGTGGAAGAATTCCCACAAAATATAACACACCTACAACATGAATTCAATGCCGACAACATTACTGACATTATAAGCATCTACACACGTGCCCTTGAAACAAGAACATTTTTTGACATAAACGAAATAGTGGATAATGAGCTTCATTTTTGGACCGGACTAAACCGCGAAAAAATCAATCGGCTACTGAATCAAGCTGCAACTTTACAACAACAATCTAATACATCAGAAATAGACTTGGCTATATAGAACTGGAGAACCCAGTGCTAAGTTGTGTTCTATTTTCAACTTATCAAGAAGAAGCATTGACAGGAAAATCCATTTGGTCAGAACATGCTTACTGGCTGATTTTGTGCCACTGCACATAGGGCTAGACCATATAACCGTCTCGGGAGACGAGACAACTGAAAGAAACAGAATCCTTCCAAACTACATCTTCGGAAATGAAGAGTCTCCAAAAGCCCTTATATTAATGGATGGCACTTACTTATTCATTAAAAAAAGCTCTAACTTTTTATACCAGAGACGCACCTACAGCCTCCATAAATACAGAAACCTTATAAAACCATTTATTATAGCTTGTGGCGATAGCCATATAGTTGATAGTCGGTCCTTATGCCGCTACAACTACGGATGCTAACATCATGACAAAAATATTAGAAAATCACGAAGAACCGATTGAAGACGGCGCACTTCATTATTTATTTGAAGAAGGCGACGTTCTAATATTGGACAGAGGTTTTCGTGATGCGATACCACTCATAGAAACCTATGGATATGTTGTACATATGCCCCCGACTAAACGGCGAGACTAAACTCAATTGACCACTGTCGACGCAAACAAGTCAAGACTAGTAACTATTTGTAGATGGGTGATTGAAGCCGTTAACGGTAAGTTCAAAAGAGATTTCAAGATCTTCAGACAAAGAATTTTCAATCGCGCCTCGCTAAATACTTTTAGCGATTTTAAAATAGCAGGAGCCATCACCAACTGCTTTCAAGGACCTTTTGACGATAGTCCATACACGAATGAATTCATAGAATCTACTAGACTGAATTTAAATAGACCGAATGTTCTGGCTGATTATATCGAAGAAAATAATATAAATCGTCAAAGAGTCACATTCGACAGATTGGATGTTAACAACCAACTTATCGATTTCCCTGAACTAACACATGAAGATATAATTGTGATTGCAATCGGTACGTACCATTTAAAGCTATCACGGTCATACTGCAGCGAACATATTAAAATAACAGGAGTTTACGAAGTCTTTTATTATCGACACCCAGTAAGAGTTTTAATCAACAATGAAGTAAATGTTTTATTAAGATGCAAAATAGAATCTCGGCATGTGCGAAGCAAAACGTACTATACTTACGTTTTGTACAATGCCGAGACACAGGGTCGGGCCGCCATAAAAGGGTATTATTGCTCTTGTATTCACGGTCGTCGGACACTTGGAAGTTGTGCCCATGTAATCAGTATTTTATATTATCTAGGCTGGGCCAGACACAACGATTTCGAACACCCGGCTGCTTTCTTAGATAGCGTATTAATAGACTTGGAATTGTGATATTATAGAATAAACAAATTCCGTATTATATCTTGTTCATATTATATATTACCCTTAAATATTATATACTACGTGTTGCCGGGACACTACTGGTACTTCTATGTATTTCTATTAGCGACACGTCGTCATAGAAATACATAGAAATACGCGATTTGTGATAATAACGTAAATAAAAATCTGCGCCTAAAAAAATAATCAAAGCATTTTTTTGCTATGTATGACTGTGATTACAGATATCACATATATATTTTTTGAATACACTTGAAATGTACAAAAATCTGAGATAAGTTGCTTTTGCGCCGGGGCTGGGGCAATTTTGCGCATTCACCTTTACTAAAAACTCTTCACTGAAAATGTCGCATTTCCGAACCCCAAGATACAAATGTGTAGTTTGGGGGTCACCGTCCGATCTGTTCTTGTACAATCTGATTATTAATCAATTTGAATATTGTTTTTGAAATTTGAACTTATAGCTATTTAGATGACAATTCTTATTATTATAAGTAAACCAAAGTGAACCTTTTGTAACGTTTCCACGAAATATTATACTTTTCAACAAAAAAATAAATCATAAAAGCCAACTTTGTAAGAGGCAAACAACCTCCTCATTTTTGCTTTCAATCCCTTAAATAGAAATCCGGGATTTCGAACCTATCCTATCACAGAATACAAAAGTACATATTACAAAGCGTAGGTACCTACTCATTATTGTCAGTGTTTCGGTGTTTCGAACAGCTGAATCGTATCTTGATGAAATAACTTCGCACTGTGTGCGCACATACTCGTAATGTTGCGATTCCGTGATATGATAGTATTCAATTTGGGTAAAGTAGGCCGTATCATTTTCATAAAATCGATGTGTTTTCAGCATAACAATCTAGTTTGTAAATACGTAGAATTTACGAAAAATAGAGCGTCGTTAAACTACTTAAGAGAAGATGCAATTTCAAAAGTATGCAACATAATCAAAGAAACCAGTGTCTAAAGTTGATTATTAAAAAAAATTCATTACATTTTGGTCACAGCTAAATACTATTTCTTTGTACCTACCACTTAGGCCCGTCGTTCACGATGCTACTCAAAAGTAACTACGTAGTTATTACAAACTCAAATCACCAATGAGCATATAGGATTATCTGAATATATAAAAGAAGAAACTGACTGACTGACTGACTGACTGACTGACATATCAACGCACAGCCCAAACCGCTGGGTCTAGAGATTCCTTTGGCAAGTAGGTTTCTTATAAGGTCTAGGGGTGCACTAAGAAAGGATTTTTTAAAATTCACCCTCTAAGGGGGTGAAACAGGGGTTCAAAATTTGTATGAAAAATCTTATTCCTTGAGTTAATAGACTTGAAACTTGGCATGAATATTTAAGTAAATTATAATGTCTGTCATTTTTATTTTTCCTAAACTACCCCTTCAGGAGGGATTGGGGGATGTCAAAGTTTGTATGGAGGAATTTTAACGCGCGGTCCGATTAACTCGCAACTCAGTATTTATACTTGGGACTAAAAATTAAGAATAACGTGTATCAGGATTTTTCGAAAATCTACACATAAAGGGGTGAAATGGGGTAGACAATTTTACAGGGCAGGTTTTACTGCGGGGCTTGATTATCTCGAAAATTGTTGTAAATAATCTTTCAGTTAAGTTACGGAAATATTTTAACTATTTTCCCTGTGTGGGTGAAAACAGGGAATATAGTTTATATGAAAAATCTTATTCATTTGGTTAATTAACTTGAAACTTGGCACAAATACTTGCCTAAGCAAGTAATAAAGTTTGTCATTAATAGTTTTTCCCCCAGAGGGAAGGGTAGGGAAGGGAGGAAGGTGAAGAGGGGAATGGGTAGGGGTATTGAGGAGGAAAAGGGGAAGGGGATGGTGTGGTGAGGGGAGAGGGAGAGAAGGGGAGGATGATGGAGGGTGGGGGAGATGGATAGGTGGGTGTTATGAGGGGGATGGAGGTGAGGGAGAGAGGGGGACGGAAGGAGTTGGTGAAGGTAGGAGGGGAACCAGTGAAGGGGGTGTGAGATAGGAAGGGGGAAGTTAGCGGGAAGGGGATGTGATGAGGGAGGTAAGAGAGAGAGGGGGATGAGGAAGGTTAGGGGGTGATAAGGGGTGGTGTGGGGGATGAGAGGGGTGAAAGGGGGTGGGAAGGAGGGAGGGGTTAGAGGGAGAGGAGGAGGGGTGAGAGGGGGGTGAGAGGGGGGTTAGAGGGAGAGGGAAGGGGTGAGAAGAGGTGAATGGGGGGGATACGAGTGCCTTTACACCTTAAAGTTGCTTTTTGTATAGCACTGATTCATTGAAGAGAGATTGACTTGAGACTTTTGACTGATTGATTGGAGAGCGGGGAGAGGTAGAGAGGGATAGGTGAGTGCAGTGAGTGGGGAGAGTATGGAGAGGGAGGGGAAGAGTTGGTGAGGGTAGTGTGGGACGGGAAAGCGGTGAAGGGGGTGTGTGAGGGGGTGAAAGGGGAATGGGAGGTTAGCGATAAAAAGGATGTGATGACGGGGTGAGAGGGAGAGGGGATGGGGAGGGGGAGTGGGGTGAGAGGGGACGGTAAGGGGGATGATAGGGGAAGGTGAGAGGGGGAGGGGGGTGAGACGGGGGTTAGAAGGAGAAGGGCAGAGGTGAAAGGAGGAAGCGACGAGTACCTACATCTTTACACCTTAAAGTTGCTTTTTGTATAGCATTGATTCATTGAAGAAACTTAGCGCGACAGAAATTACCGAAAAATAGAAAGTCGGAAACTCCGAACGGCACAAAAAACAGGAGTAAATTCCAGTGGTGCGTTGGAGCTGACACACACACTTTTTTTGTTTGTTTGAACGCGCTGATCTATTGAACTACCACCAGGCGGACTTTAATAATTATTTTTGCATTTGATAACCCAATTCTTAAGGAAGGCTATAGGCATATTTAACGTCACTCTAGGACTCTTAGGCGCCGAGCGAAAAGAAAAAAAGTCAGAAAGAACGCTAAGCGAAAACGAAATAATAGCGTGAGCAGGCAATGCGGTGCGACGGGGTTGGTCGAGGGAACAAGAAATTTCAGCAGCAAGGAATTTTAGAATTTTGGCAGAAGCTATCTCAATATACAATAAGAAAAGTCAGACTGACTGACTGACTGACTCATCAACGCCCAGCCCAAACCCTTGGACCTATAAAGCTGAAATTTTGCACAGAGGTTCCCTTTATAATGTCGACGGGTTTTTGTTCCCGTGGGATATTTTCCGACATCCACGTGGGCGAAGCCGCGGGAACTCAAACTCAAACTCAAAGCATTTATTTCAAATAAACCAATTACAGGCACTTTTGAATTGTCAATGGGTCGGTCAGTCAGAAAGATGAAGCTAGTTGCCCATTCCAAAGCGTAGTAGATCCTATGGAGAAGAACGGGCAAGAAACTCCACGGACACTCTTTTCAATCAAAATATTTTTACAAAATATTGGTTACATCGTTCATGTTGAAAATATACATGTGAGAACAATGTAGAAAGACGTGCACGTTAAAAAGCGTCCGTAATAAAAAGATAAAACTAAATCAACTAAATTAAAAATAAGCCATGGCAGCTAAGAGACGGCCAGTCCCAACTGACGGCGTCCGTTCACGAACATGACATATGGCTCATATGGCTGGTTAAGCTAATTGGTGCTGATCCATACAAAAAATGTCTCGCTGGTAGTGGCGTGTGTGTTGGATCATTATCCAACACACACGCCACCACCAGCGAGACATTTGTTTGAGCATGACATACTCTTACAAGCTAGTATCCAAGATAAGAATGCTTGGAAGCGTGGGGGTGGTGGTACTGGCGTGGTGCTGGCGTGGTGGGTGCTCCATAGGACAATCTATAGTCTAGACAAAATCAAACTGGTTGCTAATTTAACTATATAATTTATTACAATAAGTGATTACTTTTAAAAACGCACACATTGACTTAGTACTCGTTAAATTTTTAGGAAAATCGGCTACTTTTCCAATGCTTTGTATCCACGAGTATCACATAATTAATTGATCTATCACTGCTTCATTTATTAGTTCTTTTTACCTATTGTGGTATAATAATGTTGCTGTAGGTGCATCGTCTTTACAGTTATTATTAATGTAATTATATAAAAAGAACAGTCCTGACTGACTGACTCATCAATGCCCAGCCCAAACCCTTGAACCTAGAAAGCTGAAATTTTGCACAGAGGTTCCCTTTATAATGTAGATTGTAGACAATGCATAAGGAAGGGTTCCCGTCGGATATTTTCCGATACCCACGTGGGCAAAGCCGCGGGCAAAAGTTAGTAATTATTGTAAACTAGATGTTATTGTAAAACATTTTAAAAGAATAACGGTTGTTAATTTTTCTCCATACGAAACTAACTTT
This sequence comes from Cosmia pyralina, assembly GCA_946251885.1. Classification (NCBI taxonomy): domain Eukaryota; kingdom Metazoa; phylum Arthropoda; class Insecta; order Lepidoptera; family Noctuidae; genus Cosmia; species Cosmia pyralina. The sequence continues at coordinate 28,911,093 of OX276343.1, forward strand.
TGGAAGGGGCGATTAGAATGAATTCTATTTTGCTGTTCATTTTCGAGTTCAAAACTGCCTTTTATATGCCTATTTAAAATAAACGATTTCACTTTGACTTTTTAAAGCAGCCAGAATGTCACAGCACTAGTATTTTAATTAGGGTAGTATTTAAACGCACATCAAAAATTACTAATTTTTCCCAACAGAAGACGTACTTACATCAAAAAAAACTGTTTTCACATCAAAATTTGCATGTCCAAATAAATTAAACTTAACGTCAAGTTGACGGAGCCCCGCTGCGCGAGGCTTTTATTTCTGTCTGCAGGTTTTAAAGGAACCTAACCAAACTGAACCTCGGGTTGCCCAATAATTATAATTTGTACAAGTTTTGATATTCAATTTAGTTAATTAGTAGTGCATTCAATGATTTGGTGTACATGTATATTATTATATTAGATGTAAAGTATTTTATGTAAGATTATTTTTCTGGTGTGCGAATAATAATTTCCCTTTCCCTTGGTGGTCCGTACACGACGCGACTTTCGCGACTAACGCGTTATTTACAAGGTTGTGATTGGTGGTTCAGTATTTACTTGTTACTTTTGAATAACGTCGTGAACGCTGATCTTTAATTACACACATTTCTATGATTCTATGTGAAGCTAATTATATACTCTTTTTACTCCAAATAAGATCATTTCGATTTTTCCTCCAATAGCAAACAGCTTGCACGAGTGAGCTTCAATCGAGAAAATGTAAATCACGGCTCTTTCCATTATCTTCATTTAAAGCGAATAATAAAACGAGGAAATAAAGCAACAATATATCAAAATGGCGCGATGGCGGCTGCTTGATCAAGTCACCGTGTTGGTTCGTGGAATAAAACCGTTTATTATTAAGATGCAAATTTTCTTTAACCATCGTGTACGGAATTTGTCTTTTAAGTTATGATTATGGATATGTACTGGTTAGCATACCAATTCATCAAGAATGTTTATTGGACATGCTCTGCTCTATTTCTGAAGTGAAAACTGATCGAAACTGAACCGTCACGGTCGGGTCGGTTACGCTGAATCGGGTGTACTCGGCTCCAGTCGGTTGGTGACGCTAAATCGCGTATACTCGGCGCTAAATTTTTCAGCGCTGAGTATACGCGATTCAGCGTCACCAGAACCAAAATGCCACAGCAAAATATTTGACGGGGTCGTCACCGTCTGATGGCGGACGGGTGGGGCCGCAGGGGAGGAGGACTGTCGGTATGGCGTTGGTCGCTCTCCCTAGCTTCTGCGGCCGAAAAGTGGTAGGCGGCGGGGCCAATAATCTGACCCGTCGCAGGCACACCAAGGGTGCCCAGACACAGGGTCATCTGGCGCTCATGTACTGGTTAGGTCACTGGAGTGGTCACGGCGTGCAATATGTTCTGGTGCGCCGATGATAGGGAGTACACCCCAGAGGAGGGTTTGGGTGCGCGGATGAGTGCTAACGCGTGACCGTGTTCCCGCCGTAAGCGGCAGAGGAGGACAAGTGGAGTTTTAGTAGGTTAGACCCCCCATATATGCTTTATCTCCCCGTGGTAGTGCAGAATGCATGAACATTTCTCCACGCAAAAAAGAGACCCCCCTTAAACTATTAGTTTTCAGACATTCGGGCTTTTGACGACCCGTTACGACTATCAAAGATCCACGAATGACAGTCGGGACTAACGACTTAACATGCTTTCCGAGACACGGAAGAGTCTTGGTATGTAAAGATGGTCACCTATTCACAGACCATACCCGGCAGGCTTAGCTTACCGTAGCTTATAGGCGTACCTGATGGATTGACCTGTGCGGCTGTTGTAACTTAGCCAAGAGGTTTTCATCACATCAGATCTAATTCATAACAAAGTTTGATGACGTTAGCAGTCATTTAACTCCTTCATTCATAAATATTAAATAACATCATGCTGTATAAAGCAGTAAACCCCTTCCCGCAGGCACTTGGGTAAAACATTACCCCAAACTTATACCATTGGAGTGTCACTCATATTTTTCTTTTTTTTTCCCAAAAATTATGAAATACGTCGCCTTTATAATTCAGCCAGAGTGAGGCAAACTTATACAATTTGGACCAGCATTAAGTTTTAATTGTGACCTTAATAAAATACAACGTTAATGAACTGTTCATGTCATAACTTCTCGGTTTTCTTTACCAAGTGGCCATAAGGTTTTGTTTTTAGGCAATTTTGTACTGACAAGAAATATGGGGTGTTGTTTACGTGAATTAATTTTGAAAAGTGGTTCTGTGTTTATTTTCTCTGCGCTGGGACTGGGATAAAATAAAAATAATTATTTTTTGTCTTTTCGTCGAATTCCCCGCTTCTGAAAGGTTTTTTTGTCTATACAGGTCAGAGTAAATTATATTAGGTTGACCGAAACAACAGCAACTCTTTGAAAATTAACTTAAGGTTTATCTGGCGTGTATGTACAGAGGCCTTAGTGCGAGTTTTTATAATTACTCGATCACGTTAACGTAAACGCGATCGAGTAAGTATAAAAACTCGCACTAAGGCCAGGGGCCGTATGAAAAAAGATCATGGATCCATCATGGTTCCGTTGTGAAAAAAGGATGGTGCTATAGGTCGTATATAGCTCCCTCTCTCTCTCACACTGGAACCATGATGGATCCATGATCTTTTTTCACGTCATAGTAAGGCCCCATGTCACACACGCGCGCCGGTTGGGAGGACTACTCGCTATCGAACTCGATAAGACTCGCTTGGACGTCAATCTTGATAATTGACAATCAAATTTTAGGTCTTAATTTGACCATACTTTCACATCCTAACTTCCTAACTAATATTAAAAATGCGAAAGATAAAAGCTAAAACAGCTGATCGGATTTGGATGAAATTTAAGAATAAGAATAATATTTATTTGATTAAAAACATGGTATAAAAAGATGGTAAAATACAAAAAAAATAACAAGTGCATACATGTTTTTGCTTAACAGCGATTAGCGCACAAATTTTCACAAGCTTAATTTAACATTTATTGTCAAAGAAGTCTTTAACACTTTAAAAACTATGACTACACAGCCATTCATGCAATTTATTTATGAATAAACTCAAGGTAGATATTAAAACTGACTTAGAAACCGAACAATACAAGTAGAATTACTTCTTTTAAAAAAACCGGCCAAGTGCGTGTCGGACCACGCACAATGAAGGGTTCCGTAGTTGAGATGAATTTATCTTAAGAACAAACTTAACATTGTAGTTGCAAAACATGTTCTCCCATACATTCTAACTGTAAATGTAAGTTTGTACTCACAATATTGATAGATTTACCATGTTATTTTAAGACCACAGACTTCAAAAGAAGTCTGTGGTCTTAAAATAACATGGTAATCTTCAGGTAAAGATCTATTTTCTGTTTTTTTTTCAAAATTTTAGGCTCAGTAGTTTCGGAGATAAGGGGGGGGGGGTATGGTCAATTTTCGTCTATTTTCTTAAATAACTTTAAAACAGTTTATTTTAAAATTATAAAAAAAAATATATTTGAAACCCTCATAGTAAGATTTGATATGCCACATGGTGTAGTTTGCAAAACTTTTTTTTTTAATTTTATTATTTGCCCCCCAAAAGTGACTCTATATTCAAATTTAATTTATTTACTTTACCCGTCCGTGTTTGGTTCACAGAAATTCATATGTGTACCAAATTTCAACTTAATCGGTTCATTAGATTCGGAGCAAACTGGCTGTGAAAGACGGACAGACAGACAAACAGACAGACAGACAGATAGACAGACGGACAGAAAGACAGACAGACAGACACACGAGTGATCCTATAAGGGTTCCGTTTTTCCTTTTGAGGTACGGAACCCTAAAAAGATTTATCTATTCTATATTACAACTTTTTTCAGTCAGTTGGTCACGTGCTAAGAAAAAACTTTAGTTCAACTTTTGGGCAGCAAAGGAATTCATATAAAAAGCGATTTAGAATTCAAAAGCAGTATCTTTTGATCTGAATCGGTCTTTGTTTCCGAACTTTTGTAATACGTTAAAACCGGCCCAGTTTATGCCTTCTTAGGACCAAACTATTAACAAACTTGATCTATTCTCTAAGGTTAGATAAAGCGATTAATATTAGGTCTTTACCTATGAAATTGCCGTTCTGCAGTACTGGCCATTTCAAATCAAAATCATTTTTGTTTGGCTAAGAATTCTAATTTCAAATTAATTTTATTTTAAAAACATGGCTTTTTTTTCCAAAAGTAGTCATTTGTTTATTGATTAGTGTTACATTTTCATCGCATTTCAATCTTTTTCGTCATCATGGATACGTTAAAAATTCGAGTAATTATGGAATATGAGTACCGTCGTGGCAGCAACGCAGCACAAGCGGCACGCAACATCAACGACGTTTACGGAGCTAACACTACAAACCAACGCACCACTTGTTATTGGTTTGCTCGCTTCCGTTCTGGAAATTTCGACCTGAAAAATGAACCTCGCGGTCGTCCGAAGACTTTGGTCGACAATGACGAATTAAAGGCGATTGTGGAAGCTGATGATACACAATCTACGGCTGAATTAGCAGCAGCTTTCGACGTTAGCGTCAAAACAATATTGGTCCATTTGCGTCAAATTGGCAAGGTAAAAAAGTTTGACAAATGGGTGCCCCACGAACTCAATGATCGCCAGCGCGAAGTACGCGTCGAGACGTGCCTTGCACTGCTCAACAGACACACAAATGAAGGAATTTTGAACCGCATTGTTACCTGCGATGAAAAATGGATTCTGTTTGATAACCGCAAGCGCTCAGCAAGTTGGTTGGATCCTGGTTCAGCACCTAAACAATGCCCTAAACGAAAACTTACCCCTAGAAAAGTGATGGTCACTGTTTGGTGGTCTAGCGCCGGTGTGATTCATCACAGCTTCTTACCAAACGGGGTGAGCATTACTTCAGATGTGTACTGTGAAGAACTGAACACAATGATGGAGAAGCTGGCACATCTCCAACCAGCATTGGTCAATCGCTCGTCTCCGCTGCTCCTGCACGACAACGCGCGACCTCATACTGCACAGCAGACGGTCTCCAAGTTGCAAGAACTGTGGTTGGAAGCTCTCCGTCATCCGCCCTACTCACCAGACCTTGCGCCTACAGACTACTACTTTTTCCAGAATTTGGATAACTTCTTGGCGGGAAAAAATTCAATACCCGAGAGGCAGTACAAAATGCCTTTGAAGAATTTGTTGCCTCCCGTCCAGCTGATTTCTATAAGAAGGGCATCAATAAACTGCCACTGCGTTGGCAAAGATGCATTGATTGCATGCGTGATTACTTCGATTAATAAAAATAAAAAATGCATGAAAAAAATTCGTTTAAATTTTTTCATACAAAACGGCAATTTCATAGGTAAAGACCTATTATTCTAATGTTAATATTTTTTTTTTAATTCGAACCCAGTTCACTTTCTATTATTTTTACCTACTTATAAAAAGTACATTCTAGACAATAGTCAGCTCATTAGCTAAGGTGTAATGAGAATAAATGCAGAGAAAATAAAAACTGGCCAAGTGCGAGTCGGTTACGTACCATAATACGTTTAACAATCGCAAATATAACTTTGTATTTCATAACGATACTGTGAATTACAAGGTTATTTTTTGCAGTTGCAGAAAATCGCCCATATTTAAACAAAATACTTTCTCTTGATGATGCCGTATAACTTTTATTTTAGAAAAATAATTAGGGGTCCGCGCAAAAAAATTTAAACCCATGAAATCCGACATCCACGCGGGCGAAACCGCGGGCAGAAGCTAGTAGTAGGTATCTTATATAGCCTATTACTGAGCAAGAGCACCACGATTCTTATCTTTAGGCCCAGAATATTATTGAGAACTAAACTTACTATAAAATCTAAATCTATTTTGGCCTGTAATGTGCCACTACTGGGCAAAGGCCTCTCTCTCCCTTTTTCACACACGTCTGTGATCTTTTTCCTTTGCGAGCCAGTCCTTTCGGGAGGAGTCAAGTTCGTCCCTCCATCTTCGTTCTTGTCCTGGCGCGATGTCACCTACCATTTATTGGAACCCAATGAGTGGTTCCTTTTAGCCCACAGCTCGTCTGGTATGCGGCAGATATGTGCATCCCAATGCCACTTAAGTTAAGAACTTTCCGAGCAACATCCGTGATTTTGGTTTTAACCAAAATTACTATAAATAAAAAACTTTTTACAAAATAAAAACTTTTTTACAAAAAAATACAACCGACTTCCAAAAACAACACTACAAAGTGAAAAATAACTTTAATTTCGGAAGTCGGTGTCTGGTTAAATGTATTTTCGTTTTTTGCCACCGACTTCCGAAATTAAAGTTATTTTTCACTTCGTAGTGTTGTTTTTGGAAGTCGGTTGTATTTTTTTGTAAAAAAGGTTTTATTTTTTACTTTTTAGTTGGTACCTACCCCACACAAATTCTAATACCACTACCTGCACAACAAACTAGAACATCATCCATGTAAAAGTGGGAAAAAATACGTACTATTGAAGCTAACTCAAAAACTATCCAAGCAAAGTTAATCAATTTTATATGGGACCAACTTTGATGTATACTCTCTCGAATAAAACAAAAAAAATCAAATCGGACGACTCAGTCAAAAGTTATGCGTGATTATTCATAAAATTAAAAAAAAAACATACGTGTCGAATTGAGAACCTCCTCTTTTTTTTTCGTCGGGTAAAAAAAACAACCAAAATTAAAGTAATTTTTCACTTTGTAGTGTTTTTTTTTGTAAGTCAGTTGTTTTTTATTTTTCACTTTTTACTTGTCGTGTACTAACCACAAGTAAAAAGTGAAAAATACGTGTATACCACTACTTGCTATGTATTCTACAGTGGCAGGAAGTTTTGTAATACCATCAACATACACCAAGTGGATTAAATACATAATATTTAATTATCTCAAAAACTACAAAATTGATCCACAAATTGATGAAAAATATCAATGAACATACGTACATTTAAAAAAATACATACAGACAAACATAGAACATCCTTTTTTTTAAGTCGTTAAAAATAAATAATAATTCAGGAGCTCAGCCTGTAAAAAAACCTTGAAAGATTCAATATTAGCCTGACTGATACGTCTACATTCGCAAAGACATCTGCGAATTTTAAGAAAAATGGACCGTTTCTATGTGATTGATGGATAATGTCAAAATGATTGCTATATTATTGTGATTGAAAAGGGGTGAAGATTGAAAAATTGAACTGTGTGAGATAAAATATTATAAAGTTTAATTTAATACGAGTAAGAGCAAGGGTTGTACGATATAGAATTACTCGTAAGTTCTAGAACTAGGTTTTCACACTACGTTTTGAATGAATACAAAGTGTTTATAATCAGCCAGTTTTTAATTTGGTGTAATTGGTGTTGTTGCGCGAATCGCAATTAAAACATATTTAGAATTTTCCAACCCCAGTGCAGAGGGCTTAAGTGGTTTCCTTGCACTGCTGGATTTATAAGTACGTTCTTAAGCATGCTGTTTGATGGCATCACGTGTTGGTGGTAATATTTTGCTAAAAAACGTGGCTGGAGTTGATCCGGTGGGTTATGTCTCGGTTTACTTCGCGACCCGACCCGATGTGGGTCGCTTGTCCGAAAGTCGGAGCAGATCGCTAAGGGCGTTCCGGCGAGAGATGTGGGCACAGGACTGGAGAGACCGCCAAAATCACAAAACAAACAGTTTTGGTCTAACTAAATCTCTGAGCAATCTCTGGTCTTTTCCACCACACCATTCTGCCATGGACCTCTAAGCTGCTCTCGGTAACCAGCACAATGCCATCGGCGAACAGCATAATAACTTTTTTCAACTATATGTGAATGTTAACAACATAAGAGGGATAAAAATCGAAAAAGAGCAGTTCGAGTGACCATAATTTCGGTAAATTTTTTACCCACAAGATTTTTCGATGTGATAAAATTGCAAATTAACGACTTTTGGACTTTTTCATTACTTGTGCTGTGAGATCTTACTTCTCGCCAAATTTCATTATTCTAAGACAACGGGAAGTACCCTATAGGTTTTGATTTACTTGCGAGTACCAAAATATGTCGCTTATGTGGCCATATTTTTTTATTTCGTGGATTTAGAAGCTTGATTTTATAGAGCTCTAAGAGACCATATACTTACGTATTTGATATTAATTTCTGCTTGATACCTCCACTCGTTCCTGAGAAAAAAGGTCTTGATAGACTGACAGACAGACAGACAGACGGACAACGAAGTGATCTTATAAGGGTTCCGTTTTTCCTTTTGAGATACGGAACCCTAAAAAGCGAAAATTTGGCTTTTCTTCTTTTTGTTTCAATATGTTTACTTCGTTTGCGAGATATATTGAATAAACTGAAAAGGGTGCATTTTCACCCCTATCTCCAATTTCCACTTTCTAATTTAACAGTACTCCGCGGTTGTTTCTTCTTAGATGACCCATTGACCGAGTCCTGCAATAAAAACCCATGATGAAAGTCTTATTTCCTAATTGCCCTGTTTTTTAGGACATAATCAATAGCCTACTACTGCGACAAATACAGAACCAGTCAACGTGACTATTTTGGGGAGAGCCTGAGGGAAGAAATATCCAGCTGTGAATGAATTTCGGCTGCATGATGATAGATTTGAAGTTAAGACTCAGAACAATGACAATAAAATCGATGAAACCTTTTTTTATTTTTTTTATTTCATGATTTGTGATCGATTTTGTTTATAATGGTGATCAGTATTCACTGGAGGTCTATGAAGTAAATTTTTACTCATACAACGATCATTTAATAGAGTAGGAGCAGTAGGAGGCCTGTGTCCCAAGCTCGCCGTCCGGTAAGGACCAGGCCCGGGTCGACGGCGCGTTGTGTTCCACGCGCGCCTCAAAGAGATGTCAGCAGTGACGGTGTTCAACAAGGCCGATGCCGCCGGGGTCGCGGGTAGTTCGAAAGAGATACCGTGGCCCTGGCACGGGCAACTGAAGGAACACGGGTGGGTTTTAATCAGTAAAAGTCTGACACGCCCTCCCGCTCCGCCCAGAGCGGGAGAAGTCATTTGGTAAATTCCCATCCACAAAAAAAAGGCCTGTGTCCCAGCAGTGGGAACATTGTAGGCTGATTATGTAACGATCATTTACGCATAACAAAAACCCAAACTTTGATACAATAAAATGTGACAATAATGTACAAATTGTGCTAATTTCCACAATTTAATAATTTATCAACCCCGTGACAGCCTCAATAATATTTATAAAACATAATTTCTTCAAAGTTTAAAAGCTTAAACTCTTAAGACTGTTTCAATTGTCTCAACTACACTTATACTTATACAATTATACTTTTAACTGAAATTTATCAAACGATTAATTACCTCAACAACTTTAAAAGTTAGATACTTAACTTTAATCTTACAATCTTAGCTCCAGTTTAAACTCTTTGATAAGGCTCGAAAGTCTTCGAAAACAGCGTAGTTAAACCTTTGGGCTGTTTTCAGACATGATCACAATTAGAGAGTTCTGACTTAGTATTAATTTTTGACCTAGTACTAATAATACTAGGTTTTAATTAGAGGAATTGGTTCTGTAATGTTGAAGTTACATTGAATTTGAAAAACAATCGGCCGTCATGAAAATCTTATATTTTAACCCCGCCCCTTTTTTTTTTCGTGGAATGGGAAATCATCAAAGATTTAAATCGCTAAATTTGCCCTCACCGTCACAAGAAAAAGAGTCCATACAAAGATGAGTGAGCTCACACATGATTAAATAGCGTTTCCATCTCTGTGATCCAAAAGATGATAATCATACTTACCTACCATTACCTACTGTTACGTACATAGATGCATACAAAAACTCACGCTTTCTTCCCATGGGGGGTAGGCAGAAACTACAGAACGCCACGTGCTACGATCCTTACATAACTTACACGCATGCCGTTTGCGAGTACTACGCACTGGACCTTTCTGAAGAACATCACGAATAAGGTCACTATAAATATGTCTTCCTAGGGCATACCCTCCCGGTGTTTCCACTCACATATGTCTTGTAAATACCTTTTGTTAGTCGCATGTTAATCCCACCTACCTCACTACCTACTTTTAATCGACGCTCAATAATAATACCAGCATTGATATATTAGAGGAAGATATGTTACGCGCTAACATTGCAATCACTAAACCTGGACTCGGCGCACGACTACATGTACCGAAACTCGCACATCTGTGATCACAGTCGCAAACCACAGTTACCAAGGACAAGGACAGAGCTATAGGAGCCGGCGCTGTCGTGCAATCGCTTGCACGACAGCGCCGGCTCCTATAATATTATTATTATTAATAGATTATTGGTAATAGCGTTAGCCTCCGATCGCTTACGATTATGAATGAAATTGCATGTCTATCTCGCTCTCACAAACATGGCAAAGCGAACATTGAATATTATTACTATTTTCAACAAAAATTAACATTTTTGGTTACTGTACTTACGAATGGAAAGTAATCCCGTGGAACTTGTTTTTGGTTTTATGAGCTATTTGTGCACATTTTCAAAACATATGAAGGCATTGTCGCTGCTTATTTAGACGATTACGGTCATTTTACTTAACGTGTTATACAAACGCCAGTTCGATTGTATGCCTTAACACAATTTATGCAGTCCACGTCGACGAGAGCGAACCTTATCTTCCTAATTTACACATCAATGAATACCAACGAATAATTGTCCCAATGCAGAGCAAAGGCTTCTTCTCATACAGAGAAGGCACGAGCATGATTACCACGCTTGCTCAAGACGGGTGGGCGATTTCAGACTTGCATAAGTCACGTCAGTATTGTTGATGTTTTTCCTACACCGATGTTAGCATTGTCACCTGGACTATATTATATTCGTAATGCAAGAACGCTATACAGCTTATTGTCCAAACTTTTAAACTAAGTAAAATACTATTTCAAATTTTCCGGCGACCCCTGACCTCGGTGTGTTAATAAATGTACAAAATATACAAGAGCAGCACTCCCCGACTGGCTAATTAAATTTTACGCTGGATTTATGACGTTCGAAAACTGTTGGTTTTCATTTAAATGTTTGAGTTTTGAAGTGAGGTTGAATTCAAGTCAACACCTAGCCGTGACTGTTGCAGTTTTGACTTGTTTAATTCGGCAGGGTAGATGAAATAATAATGTTCGTTTCTTTAAAGGACTCAGAGCCTATTAGTATACTACTGTCATTGATTTTTTGGGTTCCGTACCTCAAAAGGAAAAAACGGAACCCTTATAGGATTACTTCGTTTTCCGTCTGTCAGTCTGTCAAGACCCTTTTTCTCACGAACGCGAGGAGGTATCAAGTTGAAATTAATAGTTATGAAATACGTAAGTCTAAGCTCTAAAAAAATCGAATCTAACACGGACTAGAAAAAAAAGAAGGACTCCGCACCACGCGCATCGAAAGTGAAGCACCTTTCCGATCTATGTGTGCGTGATTTGACAACGACGCCGTCATGTCACGTAATGGCGGCTGCCTGGCCGATCGGCATACTATGATGTAAATGTGTGCGTGAGGCGTATGTTTGTACAAACGCTCCCGGCATACTTACTGTGCTTCACTTTCGATATTCGGCCATTTAGTTGACATATACTGATACTCGCAAATAAATCAAAACCTACAGGGATGTTGACCTAGAACCATGAGGCAAGAAGCAAGGTCTCACAGCACAATTAAAGGAAAAAATCCGAAAAGCGTTAATTTTTAATATTTTATCACATTTTTTATGCAATTACAATCTTACATTTGCAGTTGGAGAATTGACCGTGATGTAGGTATATCACGGTATGAGGGGACATGAGTTTTTCAACTATAATGTTGAATAAGAATTAGCATTGCCATTCAACGTGGCAATGCTGCCAGTCTTCTGGGCACGTTTCCGGATGACATCGATGCGGACGAGTACTTCGACGCCTAAGTGTCCTTTTGTTTTGTATTAATTTGTATAGTTAGTTAGTTAGTCTTTTACAATAATAATTTAATTAAATTAAAGTTAAATAAATAAATGTATGTACTATAATGTTAAGTTTGTTTTTGGGATAAATTCGTAACCCTTCATTGTGCGTGGTCCGACACGCACTTGGCCAAATTTTCTAAAATTATCAGCCTTCTGAATAAGAGTAAACTGACATAGTAGTAGCGATTGATGGATGAGCTTTTGTAGGTACCTGCGAACCTACCAACATAGGTACGGAAAATATAAAAATGTTGACAAAAATAACTTGACAGCCGTCGAAAAATGACTAATAAAGGCTAAGAAAAGTACACAATATTAAATATTAATCTATTTTAAGACAATACAGACATTTCAGTATTAATAATAGATATCTTCCAATTACAGACGTATTGACAGCTAAGTGGCTTCCCTTGTACCCATCCAGTGGGATATTTATAGACGCTCTTGTTTTTTTTTAAACGAACGACTGGGTTTCTTACTTAGCTTTGTTATTAAACAAAATATTTGAGCCAGTTTTCATTACTTTGTTATTTCCAAATCTGTAATCACAAGAAATTGGAGGCAGATTTTTTTTTTGCTGTTATTACGGACATAAATTTCACTTTTTTTGTATAGTTTAAATCAAAATGAAATCTGGTAAGGAATACCTAGGTTTTATTATATTTTAAGGGTTTGTCAATAACATAACAGAAAAGCAAAACTGCCTTGGATAAAATAGCACACAAATACATTAATGAAAACAACCATTTAAATAATTGGGTCAGGCGATAGAAATTCCTAACCTTATAAGACAAAAAACATCTCCACTAACAATTCCTTTATTTATTTATTTATTAGGATCTTTAAGGAATTATTGTGACCTTTAGCTAGATTTTAAGCTTATTGTAAGGATTTGTATAAATAAATATATTATTATTATTTCCTTTATTTCATTTCTAAACATATATTTTACATTTTAAATATTTTTATAAAAAATAAAAAACATTTAAAAATATAAAAAATAGTAGCCCACCGGTATCGGGAACACGGTCCAAGTTACCGGCGGTCAGGGCTCCAGAGAGAGGAACCTCCTAACAATACGCGCCGTGTCCAGAAGCACCGCTTCCTGAATCAGGCCCTTAATCCAGCCGCCCAACGAGAGCCTCCTTCCTCCGTTTTGCGTAGATGTGACGCATATTTTCCCCAAAACTTGCTTTTTACATTGCTTATTTTATTTTTTTTGTCCTTTGCGTCATGTTTACCGCAAATAAACGTATTTTCTTTCTTTCTTTCTTCTTTCTTCGGTATGGACTCCGGTCTGAAATAAAAATATTCTATTCTATTCTATCCTATTCTATTCTATAAAATAAAGGACCTACTGTAAGTTTGATTTAATAACTATTCTTTAAATATCATGCTAAATTATAAACTGTGGCCATTATTTTGTTTTAAATGTTGAATTCTATTGTGTAACTATTGCTAGTTGTGGAATTAATGTAGCAAGTATGTACCTACAATGTTTTATATTCCACAAATACTGTATGTATGTGTAATTATGTGAAAAAGCTATAAGAAATCCTTTGATAATAAACTGCGATCTAATTGTTAACTTACCAACAATACGTTTTATTTAATTTATTCCTTCCGACTTATAGTAATATATTAAACAGATCAACGCTATAAATATCTAACTTCTAATTCTATCTAAGCCTAACTTCTGATTTATGTAATACAACTTTACTCCATTTGTATTGAATGCCTCTTGACATGTGGCCTGTCCATCTCCACTTTTCTTGGACTATTTTCGTAAGGACATCAATAAATTTTCTCTTTTCTCTAATCAGGGTATTTCGTATCCTGTCTTGTTTTTTAATACCAGTCATACTCCTTTCCTGATCTTTGGCAATGTGCCAGCATGTCTCTGTGATGTTTTCGAGACCAAGTTTCGGTACCATATGTAATGCAAGGTAGTATATAAATGTTGATAACCTTCCGTTTTAATCCAATACTTGGATCAGTTGCTTTCATAACTTCCTTCAATGACCAGTACTTTTTTCACCCATTTAATTGTTACTCGTATTCGTCTTCCAATTTCCTTAGTAGTTTGGTCTTTGTGTGAGATAAGGTGGCCCAAATAAACATACTCTTCGACATATTCAAGTATTTTGTTGTTGATTTTAATCTCCAAGGCAACTGAGTTTGTCATAGCTTTGTTTTGTCTGAGTTAATTAGTAGTCCTACGCTTTCACTTTATTTGTTTAGTTCATGCATCATTTTCTTTAAGTGTTCTGGGTGTTCCTCGTACAAAACTAGGTCATCTGCGAATCTGAGATGATTTAAATTTCTACCGTTGATGTTGAGTCCAAATTGGTCCCAGTCTAGTTTTCCAGAACTGCAGGGAAAAACTTAGCGGACCCCTAATTGGTACCTACTAGTGTTTTAATATAAATAGAGTTTTTATCTGACAACAAAATTACCAATGACTTTTGACATGGCCTAATTGATCACTGTTGATTGACTTAGTGCGGTAGAAAAAAACTATAAGTCACAATTAGCGTAAACATATTTTTGGTCCTATTAGGAGGTGGCGAGATGACCGTGAGGGCTGGTTTGAGGTAGCGCGGGAAAAGAATTCCTAGAAGGACTTGGGAGAGGCTTTTGCCCAGCAAAAAAAGTGGGTATGTTGTTGTTACATAGTAGAATTTTAAATTTCTAAATGTATGCTTTTATTTTGTTTGTAGCCTTATGATATGTATCAGTAATCATCAATTTAAACAATTCAAAATAATTAAAAAATTGGGGACCTGGGTAGCTTAAATTTCAAAAATGTGGGTCTGCAAACGCTACATATCAACACAGTCTTGTTTGTATCTATAAAATTATTAGTCACACTAACAATCATCTATGTTGTATGTTGAAAGAGGTGTTTTAGCATAATTAACATCGCTCGGATTATGTCAGTTTACATTTAGAATAAGATCTTTTTGTTATCTTGTGTTTACCTTTCTGTAAATAAAGGCCTTTATAAAACAATCAATCAATATAACCTTCTTCGCATAACCCTAATTTAAAAAGCAAGCTAGTAATTAAATAACATGCAGTTAATAATTAAACAATACCAGCACAGTTTCCAAGTAATTGCATTCTACAAATCAAAAGCCAGAATTTATGTTCATACGTATATTTATAAAATATGAAACCACATATTGTCGAGTAATAGTTTGTCTTTATATACCTAATCCCTGTTTCTAGCCTTCGTAGCCACAAAGCTATTAATCGGGCCGAAACTGGGGCGAGGCCTAATGCCGGCTGATATGGAATATTTGTCCACGTAATCCACACAGCGAGGCATTAGTCTTTACCGGGTATGCTGCATAGGTGGTCTGTGCATTGCATGTGAATTAGTGGTTCGTGCAGGAGCGGGCTTTGATCGAATATTTCATAGATCGACGGTTGGTGGGTTTTAGCCTAGGATTTATATAACAAGAGGTTTTATCTTGTTATACTTCCATTCAGCGTCTTCACGTAGAATTAATCAATCGATAACTTATATTGACAAGTTGGTATAAATTGCGAGAAGACTGTCAGTCAAAATTATTACAATAATTGAAAACATTTAAATTTTGAAGACATATTGTGCCAACTGTGTGTCAATTAAAGATAATTATTGATTATTTTTTAAGTGTACTTACTTATCTCTATCGGAAAAAAATGTTTACAAATCAAAGCGACAACTGCCAACCAAAAACCGCCCAAAAATAAACAAGGACGTATAAATAAAATAGAGTGGTCACAACACTACACTACTGAATTGACACTAATAGAAAAGAAGATAGAAAGAAAAATATTTTAATATTTTTTTTTTAATAATTTAACTACTTACCCACGACATACTATTCAAAATACGTACTGCAAACTTTACAGACCCAGCAAAGATGATAAACGACTCATAAATATTTCCAACCGAACAAGGGTCCGGTCCCAAATCAGCAGAAAAATAACATTTCCAACAAACTAATAATATGTGTTTTCCAAAAAAATATCTTAGAATTTTTATGTGACTTTAGAAAGCTGAATCAGATTCAAGCCAACGAACGTAGGAGCGTATCATAAAAAGATTTTACGGTCTATGAATGCTGCAACAGATAGGAGGGCCGAGAATATGATTTACTACTTTTATATGTGGTATGAGTGTGAGTGTGAGCGGGCGCGATTTATGTGTGGTACGAGTGTGAGCGGATGATACCTAAGTGGTAGGAGTGTGAGTGGGCGCGATTTATGTGTGATACGAGTGTGATCGGGCGCTATTTATGTGTGGTACGAGTGTGATCGGGTGATACCTACGTGGTAGGAGTGTGAGTGGGCGCGATTTATGTGTGATACGAGTGTGATCGGGTGATACCTAAGTGGTAGGAGTGTGAGTGGGCGTGATTTATGTGTGGTACGAGTGTGAGCGGATGATACCTTATTGGTAGGAGTGTGAGTGGGCGCGATTTATGTGTGATACGAGTGTGATCGGGTGATACCTAAGTGGTAGGAGTGTGAGTGGGCGTGATTTATGTGTGGTACGAGTGTGAGCGGATGATACCTTATTGGTAGGAGTGTGAGTGGGCGCGATTTATGTGTGATACGAGTGTGAGCGGGTGATACCTAAGTGGTAGGAGTGTGAGTGGGCGCGATTTATGTATGGTACGAGTGTGTGCGGATGATACCTAAGTGGTAGGAGTATGAGTGGGCGCGATTTATGTGTGATACGAGTGTGATCGGGCGCTATTTATGTGTGGTACGAGTGTGATCGGGTGCTATTTATGTGTGGTACGAGTGTGATCGGGTGATACCTAAGTGGTAGGAGTGTGAGTGGGCGTGATTAATGTGTGGTACGAGTGTGAGCGGATGATACCTAAGTGGTAGGAGTGTGATCGGGCGCTATTTATGTGTGGTACGAGTGTGATCGGGTGATACCTAAGTGATACGAGTGTGATCAGGCGCTATTTATGTATGGTACGAGTGTGTGCGGATGATACCTAAGTGGTAGGAGTGTGAGTGGGCGCGATTTATGTGTGATACGAGTGTGATCGGGCGCTATTTATGTGTGGTACGAGTGTAATCGGGTGATACCTAAGTGGTAGGAGTGTGAGTGGGCGCGATTTATGTGTGATACGAGTGTGATCGGGTGATACCTAAGTGGTAGGAGTGTGAGTGGGCGCGATTTATGTGTGGTACGAGTGTGAGCGGATGATATCTAAGTGGTAGGAGTGTGAGTGGGCGCGATTTATGTGTGGTACGAGTGTGAGCGGATGATACGTAAGTGGTAGGAGTGTGAGTGGGCGCGATTTATGTGTGATACGAGTGTGATCGGGCGCTATTTATGTGTGGTACGAGTGTGATCGGGTGATACCTAAGTGATACGAGTGTGATCAGGCGCTATTTATGTATGGTACGAGTGTGTGCGGATGATACCTAAGTGGTAGGAGTGTGAGTGGGCGCGATTTATGTGTGATACGAGTGTGAGCGGGTGATACCTAAGTGGTAGGAGTGTGAGTAGCGCGATTTATGTGTGGTACGAGTGTGAGCGGATGATACCTAAGTGGTAGGAGTGTGAGTGGGCACGATTTATGTGGGGTACGAGTGTGAGCGGATGATACGTAAGTGGTAGGAGTGTGAGTGGGCGCGATTTATGTGTGATACGAGTGTGATCGGGTGATACCTAAGTGGTAGGAGTGTGAGTGGGCGCGATTTATGTGTGGTACGAGTGTGAGCGGATGATACCTAAGTGGTAAGAGTGTGAGTGGGCGCGATTTATGTGTGGTACGAGTGTGAGCGGATGATACGTAAGTGGTAGGAGTGTGAGTGGGCGCGATTTATGTGTGATACGAGTGTGATCGGGCGCTATTTATGTGTGGTATGAGTGTGATCGGGTGATACCTAAGTGATACGAGTGTGATCAGGCGCTATTTATGTATGGTACGAGTGTGTGCGGATGATACCTAAGTGGTAGGAGTGTGAGTGGGCGCGATTTATGTGTGATACGAGTGTGAGCGGGTGATACCTAAGTGGTAGGAGTGTGAGTAGCGCGATTTATGTGTGATACGAGTGTGATCGGGTGATACCTAAGTGGTAAGAGTGTGAGTGGGCGCGATTTATGTGTGGTACGAGTGTGAGCGGATGATACCTAAGTGGTAGGAGTGTGAGTGGACGCGATTTATGTGTGATAAGAGTGTGATCGGGCGCTATTTATGTGTGGTACGAGTGTAATCGGGTGATACCTAAGTGGTAGTAGTGTGAGTGGGCGCGATTTATGTGTGATACGAGTGTGATCGGGTGATACCTAAGTGGTACGAGTGTGATCGGGCGCTATTTATGTGTGATACGAGTGTGATCGGGTGATACCTAAGTGGTAGGAGTGTGAGTGGCAGCGATTTATATGTGGTACGAGTGTGATTGGGTGAGACTTATGTGGTACTAGTGTGAGTAAGCGCGATTTATGTGTGTTACCAAGTGTAAGTGGCCGCGATTCATATGTGGTACGAGTGTGAGTGGGTGAGACTTATGTGTGGTACGAGTGTGAGTGGGAGCGATTTATATTGGTACGAGTGTGATTGGGTGAGACTTATGTGGTACGAGTGTGAGTAAGCGCGATTTATGTGTGTTACCAAGTGTAAGTGGCCGCGATTCATATGTGGTACGAGTGTGATCGGTCGCGATATATGTGTGGTACGAGTGTGAGTGGGCGCGATTTATGTACGAGTATGGTAGGAGTGTGAACGGGTTAGACTTATGTGGTGCGAGTGTGATCAGGCGCGATATATGTGTGGTACGAGTGTGAGTGGGCGGGATTTATGTGTAGTACGAGTGTGATCGGGCGCGATTAATGTGTGATATGAGTGTGAGCGGGCGCGACTTATGTATGGTACGAGTGTGAGGGGGCACAATTTTATAAATAATGGAAGTATAGATACAAGTGTCACTGGTTGTTAAGATATTACTTGTAAAAATAATAAACCATTTTTCATTTTTTTTTTTTTTTAAGTGTGATTTCAAAGGGTTACAGGGAAACCCGATTAGAAACTATGGAACGCCAAAAAGACATTTTCGTACCAGGGAAACCTTGAAAAGTTTGAATCAGCTAGGTACAAACACAATACAATACAATACACAATAAATACTTATATACATACTTTTACATACATAGACTGCTAAAATCATAACCCTGCCTTTTGGCTTTGCCGTAGTTAGGTAAACAGGTGCAAGAAAACACTTTGAAAACTGCCACCGATCTTCAAACCAATTATTACACTTACAACCTTTTTTTTTTTGTTTTTTTTCTAGATGAGAAATCATCAAATTATTTCTCCCGCATTGCGCGAAGCGGGAGGGCGTGCCAGACTTATACTGACTAAAACCCACCCGTGTTCCGTCAGTTGCCTGTGCTAGGGCCACGGTATCTCTTACGAACAACCCGCGAACCCTGGTGGCATCGGCCCTATTGGACCCCGTCTCTGCTGACATCTCTTTGAGGCCTGGTCCTTACCGGACGGAGAGCTACCCATTACTCGTCGTCCGCAAGCCCGCGCCTACGGTGGCCGGGAATCAGCGATGGATTCCCGCCGGCCAGGGCGTCTCCTGCGGCGGCTAGGGGCGCGAGGGCGCGACTGTTGCCTCTCCCTCACGCGTTCCGCCTCCTCCTTCGCGAGCATTACTGCTTCGCAGAAGGATGTGACGGCCTCCCATACACTCTCGCTCCGCACCTTGGCCTGGACCAGGTTTGGACGCGAGAGATCGCTGCCGCCGATCGCCTCCGCGAGAACACGGCGGTGCTCCGCCCAAGCCGGGCAGACCTCCACTGTATGCTCCACCGTGTCCTCCGGGCGATCAACACAATGATGACAGCCGAGTGTTTCCTCCCGCCTTATCCGAAACAGGAACCTCCCGAAACAACCGTGTCCGGTGAGGACCTGCGTCAGGCGGAAGGTGAGGACGCCGTGGCGCCTCTCCAACCACTCCTCAAAGAGGGGACTTATCGCCGTAATTGTGGCGTGCCCAGCGCTGGGTTGCGACAATCGCACTCTCCATGTCGCCATGAGATCCCGCCGGAGCTCTGTCCGCTGTACCGTGATTTCTCGCGGCAGCGGAGTTACGCCCCGGCGTTTCACCTCCTCGCGCCACTCCCACACGTGCGCAAGAACTTTTGCCTCCAGATCCCATGGCGGTAATCCGGCAAGGAGGCACGCCGCCTCACAGGAGACCGTGCGGTATCCCCGGACTAGCCGGATGGCCATGACCTTCTGGGACGCGTTCAACCGGCGGGCTGGTCGCAGCCTCAGGGAACGCGCCCACACCGGTGCCCCGTAAAGGGCCATGGACCGCACGACCCCCGCGTAAAGCCTCCGGCAGGAGGCGTTTGGACCCCCCAGATTGGGCAGGAGCCGCTTCAAGGCAGCCCCGGCCCGCTCCAGTCTGGGAGCCAAACGTCGGAAATGCTCCACGAAGTTCCACCGGCTGTCCCCCCTAAAGTGTCGACTGTGCACCCCATGTGTGCATAAAGAAAAGTCCTTTATATCATAGGTATATAAGCTTATGTCATATAAGTATACATAAACGTAAAAAACATCATCCGATGGCGACCGCGGGCTTACAGTAGTCTTGAACCTATGGCCTTCGCAACTACTGGGGGTACACATTGACATGAACCTTTGTGGTTCACAAGAACTACATAATTTACAGCAATTTGATTATTTGGATAAGTACTTAAACCCGAAATTAAAATTTAAAAGCATCTTAGATGTTTTTCATTTGACAATAATTGAGATTAATTTTATAACATCAATTTTCGTCGGCGATTTTCCAATGACAATTTAATCATGTTATTTAAACAATACCATATAAAGTTGAAACCTTCTAAATATTTAACTAATTCCCATCAGTGAGTGATTACATTAAGAATTTAACCTGAACAAGGTTTGTTTACATTTTCATTAGATACTTTTGGAACTGACTGACTGTTTGTTTGTTGTTGCTGTTGTTGTGAATACCTACTTCAATCTTATTTTAAGTATAACCCGTCTGTGACATGATTAGTTAACTTTACGTGGTTTTTAAATGCCCGAAACTAATAACCCGCAAATCAACTCTTATACCTAATTACATCACAAGGTTTTTCAAATACCAAAAACATTCTCAAGAGTATACTTATACATTTTCAGAATCACTTATTTAACCATTTGAAAACCAAAAAGCTATATGGATTTACACATAGTTTTCACTGGTTTTAATATCAAAGGATAGCTCAGTTTTATATTTCATGTTATTTTAACAGATAGCTAGCCTTTGTAGCTGGATATTGTGAAACACGAAGCCTAGACCAAGTTTCATACTTTAGTGCTAAAAGTTGTTACAATAGAATAGAATAGAATACTCTTTATTATGCACACCATTTAAATTACAGGTTACAATGTTACAATGTTGAAATTTTACATAGAGTGACACAATTTTATTTTATTTTATTTTATTTATTTGGGACAAAAAACAGTTATACATTACAGCATTAACAAAGTAGTTAAATTATACAATCGAAAAAAACGTATAACCCACACTATTGTCCACGAAATAACATTGAAGTATGACAGCGAACGCATGTTAAATAAGAAAATAATAAAAAGTACATATTTATAAGAAAAAAAAAAAACACTATAATTATACCGACGAATCGAAGAAAGCGGATGACATAAGCAACCGTCTTATTGGCGACTTGCAAGAGATTGTGAAACCAGTCTTTTAAATTTAGATTGCGGCAGCGCGAAAATATCAAAACCAATGAATTGTGAGTTATAGGTTTCTAAAAGTCGGCGGACAGGGGCTCGCACCCCAGCCTTCGTTCTACATCGCGCAGTGTAGAATAGTTGAGGTACGCGCACCTCTCGCCGAATAACAGTTCTAGGTACTACGTAACACAATCCATTTGTGAGCTCAGTACAATAAAATTTGTTATTGCATATACCGTACTGCATCATAACCATGATCAATGAACGTCTGGAATCCAAGTTTAATATCTTATAGTGCTTTAGCAAATCTGCATAGGGAATCCTTGTATGGAAGCACTTGTAGTGCATGGCACGAAGAAATTTTTTCTGAACCATTTCTATAGCTAGTTTATATTTATCATAATAAGGGCACCAGATGGGCGATGGGCAATGGGCGGTCTTATCGCTAAAAGCGATCTTTTACAGACAACCTTTGGATGGAGTATGGGGACAAGGAGAGACAATTCTGTAGGTAATCCGTGGTGTACCATATACATATACAACATATACACACATTAATAAATTTAGCGAGGAACTATACATGTAATAATTACGTTTAAAGAGAGAGGAAGTGTTTTTTTACCAGAATTTTAAAAGAATTGGTTTGAATATTTTTTGAAAGAATTTTAATTTGATTTTGATTTTGATTTGTACGTGGTGAATATTTGAAACCAATCATTTTTAAAAGTGTAGTATTATTCTTGTGAACTCTTGATATCTCGATTTTCGTCACATTCACAGATCCCGGTTAACTTTAAATTCACACTTCACTTCACTTTCTTTAATTTCACAAATAAATCGGAAAGCACAGTTAGCATAAGCCTATAACGTTCCCACTGCTGGACACAGGCCTCTTCGAGAGAAAGTGGGCTGTAATCTACCACGCGGGTTCAGTGCGGGTTGATAGATGGCACATGTCTTCGAATTTTTTGCTCTAGGACATGCCAGTTTCTTCACGATGTTTTCGTTCATTGTTTTGAGAGCAGTGGTGATGAAATTATTTACACAAAATAAAGCACGACCTACTACTCGTAAGTCGGGGCCGTTACCACTGAGCCATCACTGCTCACCAACTGTGAAACCAGAATTATTTGCATTTAATTTGATTTTTTTTTATATTTATAATTAGCACCTTTGTGTATTGTGTCTTTGGCTATTTAATAAACTTCCAAATATTGTTCAATATTTCATAGCCCATAAGTTCCCATTGCCCTCTGGTTCGGTACTGGAACCACAGAAAAGATAAAGAGGTTCTCTTTCTCTGTTCTGTGACTGGAACAGTGTGCACACGGTTCCAGGCCAGCAATTTTTAATTTTAGATAAGTTTTACTAACATAGTTTTAATTAGTCATTACTAACAATTTATGGATATTATAAGGATCTAAAATAAATGCTTAGTAAATAAATAATTGTCGTAGGTCTCAACGGTGGTCTCAACGACTAATCCACGTCATTACCAAAAACGATTAATGTCCCTATATTTTTTGTGTCCGTGTATTTAATTTCCTAAAAGACCAGTTTAGGGCTTTTTATGCCAACAAACTCATCAATCTAGTCGTGAAGGTTGAATTCTTCGCAAATGGACGCCCGTTTTAATTTTATAGCCTAAGGATCTAATTACCCGTAGGTATTTGTGTGCCGTTAATTCGTACTTGGCGGCCATTTTGTCTGGAGTTAATGTTGGTAAAGGTTACTTAATTTTGTTAGGTTCGATCGGGTGCTCGGAGATTCCAAAGATTGTTTGGACTGTGTTCGTTTGGAAAATTGTACATAACAGTAATGGCGGTGGCATTATTTAAAAAAAAAAAAACTGGCCATGAGCATGTTGCACCACGCACAAAGGAGGGTTCCGTAGTTAAAAAGAATTTGTCGCAAAAACAAACTTAACATTATAGTTGAAAAAATATGTTCTCCCATATATTGATAACGTTACGGCAAAAAAAACAAAACATTTTTTTTTTGTGATAAAATTACAAATTAATGATTTTCGGACGTTTTACTTTACTTGTGCTGTGAGACCTTGCTTCTTGCCAAATTTCATGATTCTAGGTCAACGGGAAGTACGCTATAGGTTTTGATTTACTTGGGAGTATCCAAATATGTCGCACAAATGACCCTATTTTTGTATTGCATTGACTTAGAAGCTTGATTTTTTTAGAGTTCCAAGGGAACATAGACCTACGTATTTGATATTAATTTCAGCTTCTCCACAGCTTCTCCACGCGTTCCTGAGTAACAGGTCTTGACAGACTGACAGACAGACAGACAGACAGACGGACAGGCAGACGGACAGACAGTCAGACAGGCAGACGGACAACGAAGTGATCCTTAAAGGGTTCTGTTTTAACTACCTATCTATCTATCTATCTATCTGTTTTGCCTTTTCAGGTACGGAACCCTAAAAGTAATATGCCAGCTGAAAATCATACCAAAAATGGTTTTTCTTTA
Source organism: Cosmia pyralina (assembly GCA_946251885.1). Classification (NCBI taxonomy): domain Eukaryota; kingdom Metazoa; phylum Arthropoda; class Insecta; order Lepidoptera; family Noctuidae; genus Cosmia; species Cosmia pyralina. Next base: position 28,935,323 of record OX276343.1, read on the forward strand.
GTGTTTATGAGATCTGAGCGTCATTTGCTCCAGTGAATCCGAAGTTAGAGCATATCAAAATTGTAAAAAAAAACTTATAAAAAAGTAGCAACAAAACCTCATGGGACGGTTTTTGGGATCATCTGCAACCCAAAAAAAATAGTCAGCTGCATAGAAGTGGGGGGAATATAAATGTCAGTCGCATAAATGAACTTGATTGTTGTGCTGGCACATCAAGGCTAAATTTGAAACTATAGGTAGCAGGTCAAAGCGGTCAAAGCAACCATGAGCTCAATTTTGAAGGAAAATAAAACTGCATTTTTTTGTTTTTTGAAAAAGCTTCTGCCTCGTCCAGGAATCAAACCCACTTTTTTACAAAAACTGCATCATTTTTAATAGCACTAACTGATTGTGTTACGACAAGTATCAAATACTGCAAAGGAATCAAAGTAATAGGTCGCAAAAATCGATCATTACCTCCCCTACTATAACTATTTTCATCAAAGATGAAAGCAATTTGGTCTTTAACTACCTAAATGATGACATAAAAGATTTTTTAAGTTAACAACCAAGTCAGATTATTATTTATTCACTGACCCTAATGTATCACTTTATATAAAATCATAAATATCTAAGAAAGAAGTTTTTATGTTTACTTAGAAAAGCCGAAAAAATACAGCAAAGCTTTAGTGGTTATAAAAAGCACTAAATTTCAAAGAATTGATACTTATCACCATTGAAATTATATCATAAAAGCGACCACAAAGCAGCTAGCTCGGCATAAAACGGTCCATAATACCTTTTCGTTGTATAAAAGGACAGAAAATTACGAATAAAATTTTAATAAGAAGCAAAAAGTAACCGCATTTTGGAGGCTCATGCATGCATCGCTGACTTCTAGACTTTAAACCACTTTAGCTAACGAGGCGAACACAACGTCCATCTCTTAAAGTCGAAATAATTTCTCTTTTCGCTTTGAACGCATATAATTATCATTTGTTGAGATGAACGGTGTTCAATGTTAAAAATATGCCCCTTTCAGTGAGGCTCAAATAATTCCCATTATTTGATATTGGGAATTATTAGAAGCTCATTAATCGATGATTTCTTCTCCATTATTAGGAAAAGAACTGCATCGATGATGAGCAGGGTCCGTGGTAGCACCAACACTGTCCTCAGAACGTTAGCGTGCAAAATAAATGGTCCGTTTACTGTTTACTGGGCGAGTGTTCACTTGCTCAGAAATAGGAAATAGATTATAGTAAAATACTCGTTCTACCTACTGATTTTGATTCTGTACTAACAAATTACTAACACCTTGTTATTTGTATTTTTATGTGTTCTACTAACAACCTTACTAACGTTTCATTTGTTAAAAATGTATGGATGTATGTCTGAAATAAAGATATATTATTATTAAGGTGTCTTAAAAATAATACGTGGCCAAGTAACTGCGACCAACTTGGATGTACAGCTCGCCAGTCACTCCCGCGGCACCACTCGCTTCGCTCGCTCGGCTCGCGCAGTTGGCAGTTGACAGTTCTAACCTAACCCATTTGGTCGGGTGCCCGAGCTTAGTTTACTTCGACCAACTCGGCTCGCGCGTGGTTGGTCACAGTTCGAACCTTATCCATTTGGTCGGGCTACCTTAAGTTAGTTACTGCGACCACCTTTGAGAAAAGACTATAATGTTAATAAATTTTTCAAAATAAGAATAAAGTGATTAACGAGAAAATTAATGCCATTGTAAAAAAGCGTGGGGTGCTCGATATTAATTGTTGTGATTTTTATTTATTTATTTATTACCAAAATATCTTACTATTTCTAATTCGAAATGCATTTTTATTTTTGTTTATTTATTTTTTACCAACATAATAATAGGTTGGGGAAAAAGTTTCTTCGCATTTTTTATGAAAATTCAAAACATTTTTTAATATACATTATTTACATTTATCTAAAGTATGTAGGTACCATTTTGTTCGATAACATTTTGCCATCTTGTAGGCAGGGACATGATCCCATTGCTATAGAAATTTTGGGACTTCTGATCAAAATACCGCGACAAGTGGTTTTGGCAGTCCTCTCGTGATGTTAACCTGACACTGCCTAAAGAATTCTGAAGAGACTGTAAAAGGTGGAAATCTGAAGGTGGAAGGTCAGGACTATACGGCGGATGCATTAACACCTCCCAGCCAAACTCTCTTAATTTTTGCTGCGTGGCTAAAGATGTGTGAGGTCTAGCGTTATCATGATGAAAAACCACACCCCTTCTGTTGATTGATTCCGGCCGCTTTCTCTCAACTTCTTGCTTTAATCTCATCAGTTGTTCGCAGTAGAGTTCAGAATCGATGGTCCTGCCTGGTGGTAACAGCTCATAATGAATAATGCCCTTCCAATCCCACCACACACACAGCATCACCTTGTTGCGAGTTAACCCGGGTTTCGCCACAGTCTGTGAAGCCTGACCGGCCCCTTTGACAACGACCTTTTTCGCACGTTTTTATCGTACGTGATCCACTTTTCATCACCAGTTATCAGCTTCTTCAAAAATGGTTCAGTTTCATTACGTCGTAATAAAGAATCACAAATGAGTACACGGTTTATTAGGTTTCTTTCAGTGAGCTCGTGAGGTACCCAAATATCGAGCTTTTTTGTGTAGCCAGTTTTTTTCAAATGCGCCAAAACTGTTTTGTGGTCAATTCCCAGTTCTTCAGCTACGTCGTAACTACTGATATGCCGATCTTGCTCCACTTTTTCAAAAATGGCATCCATTTTATCCGTAATAGGGCGACCAGAGCGACGTGCATATTTGACATCAAAATTTCTGGATTGAAAACGCTTAAACCAAATTTGTGCTACTCTCACAGACACTGCGCTGGGACCATAAACATCGCAAAATTTTTTCGCGGCTTGCGTTGCATTTTTACCTTTTTTGTAGTAAAATTTTAAAATGTATCGAATTTCTTCATTAGATTCACTCATCTTGACAGTACGAAAAACAAATGAAAATCACACATTTTCCTAATTTGAATTTGGAATTATGTTCTTTAAAATTTAAACTTTCAATGATACCAAAACCAGCCAGATACAAGTAGTATAGCCAAAGAGATTTTATTTTAAGTTCATACATACTTTGGTTGGGGAAAAGACTTTTTCCCCAACCTAATATGTTACAATTCCTATTTCGAATTACAGAGTTAATGTAAGAATGTCGTACAAAGCACTCCACGGTTTTTTACAATGAGATTAATTTTCTCGTTAATCACATTATTCTTATAATTAAAAATTTATTTTTTACTTTTTAGTTCAGTTTTTTTTCAGTTTTTTTAAACGATAATTTATTTTTCATTTTTTAGTTCGATCGATAAAATCGTGTTTTTTTTGTTTTTTGAACCATTTTTTTAAAATTATTTTATTGTCATCAGGCCCTGATAAGTATGCAAAATTTAGATTTTTTCTGACCACCTCCGTGAGGAGACGGTGGTGCTCCGCCCAAGCGGTCAGACCTCCACCGTATGCTTCACCGTGTCTTCCAGGCGATCCACACAATGGTGACACCCGGGCGTTTCCTCCAGCCTTATCCGAAACAACCGTGTCCGGTGAGGTCCTGCATCAGGCGGAAGGTGAGAACGCCGTGGCGCCTCTCTAACCACTCCTCAAAGAAGGGACTGAACGCCGCAATTGTGGCATGCCCAATCTACCTATAATACCTAATGCAAATAAATGATTATGATTATTAAGAGAGTGATGAATGATGATTGGCGGTAAACTTGGAAAAAGATAATAAATACAGATTGTATAATAATTTCCGCCATCTCTTGGTCCTGTTTTAGAAATATCAAAAATGTTATGAATTTTAAGAAATTAACATAATCTTTTTGAAAGTTAACGGTCCCTTGCCTCAAACCGCTCGCTATTACGCAAATTTTAAGAATTTGCTCATGAATTATTTTTACGAGCAATTAGAGTAATGGAAAGCATACACCATGGTTTATGGGTTTCTGAAGATATTGAGATTAATATCATAATATTAAATTGTAGGTCTTACAATTTTCACTTTAAAGATTTTTTTTCTTTTGTTGTTTTTATTGATTTAATGTTAAGGAGGATGCACTGTGGTAGCGCGCGAAATTCAATTTTTTTTGAGTTTTTTGCAATTCGCAGGTCCGTGATAGGTTGTATCTTGATCAAAATATGATACGCGGGAATAAAATATATTTAGTTATATAATTTTAACCATGAAAATCATCAATACATCTGTTTATGTTAGATTTCGTGCAGATTCGTCGAACGAACGAAATCTAACAACTCTGCACGAATTTTAACATATGATTTTCATGGTTAAAATTATATAAATACATACGTATATAATTCCCGCGTATCATGTTTTGATCACGATACAATCAGTAACAGGAATCTGACACGGACCTGAAATTGCATAAAACGCAAGAAAATTTGAATTTCGCGGGCTACCACAGCGCATCCTCCCTAACAAGGACGTGTTGCCCCTAAGCCAGTAGGTCACAGATTATAATTAATGTATATATTTTGTATAGTGCTGATTTTATGGTAGCTATCTGTAACCATATAACCATACTTACTAGAGGCAATTTTAGCTCTCTTACAACAGAAAATGTGGTTTAAATCAGTAATAAAAAACATTTCAGTGCATTACTTAATTTATTAGGTTCGCAAAGAAAAGACTCTTATTCATGCTTTATAATCAAAAGTCACCTCATTGTTATTTAAAATAAGAAACCGAACTTTACTTTCAGATTTACTATCCCAATATTTTTAAAGCCAATGCATAATGCTCTTTAATCTTATAAATAGGCATTATACAAAGGCCTGTGTAATTCTGGAATATTTGTGGGTTGAAAATAAGCGAATTATAAAGAATTAGTTGACTTTGATATGCCCGATGTGATACAAAGTTGTATTACAAAAGGTTAAGCCACAAAATCAACTCGGGTCAGGACATATGTCTCTCCCAGGATGCGCCACAACACTATGTCGTCCGCCTTCCGCATCCAGTCCGCAGTCAGGCAGTCACTTGAAATCACCTTTCTACGTGACGTATTACAGAACTTCACTCAGGACAAGACTCAAAAACCAGCCAAGTGCGTCTCGGACCACGCACAATGAAGGTTTCCGTAGTTGGGATGAATTTATCCCAAGAAAAAACTTAACACTGTAGTTGAAAAACATGGTCTCCCACACATTCTAACTGCAAATGTAAGTTGGTTGACTATTACTCGTAAACTTGAAAAGCCACTTAGCCGTGATAGTTTTCCTTTTAACTTCGTTATACTACCGTGAATTTTTTCACCCATCCAAAACTAACCGTTTAGCTGGCAGGGGACACTTGACTCTGACAAAAAATAGCACTTTAAAGCTTAATATTTAAAAAAGGGATCCCTAAATCGAAACATTGTCTTAACAAACCCACAATGTTTTTGAAAGACCCATCCAATAACACCCCACACCATGGGGTAGACGAGAAAAAACAAACTTCTCCACTTTACGTGTACAGAAGGTACCCTAAAAAATTTTTTTTTCATGATTTTATTTTACCACTTTTTTGACGTGACGAATATGTATATCCATGCCAAGTTATAGCTTTCTAGTAGGTACTAAGAGTCTCTGAGCTAAGCTGCGGACGGACAGACGGACGGACATAGCGAAACTATAAGGGTTCCTCGTTGACTACGGAACCCTAAAAATGAGTTTAATTGGTTATTTGATTGGTTGAAAATATTTGTAAGCATTAGGTATGCTCATAGATATAAGAAAGATATTTTCAATACAGTTCCTCGAAAACTGGTTCATAACGCACTACGATTAAGTTCACAATGCAATATATTATTATTATTATTTCACACGGGTGCGATTTTTCATTTTTCAACACGTGTGCGGGAATAAATTGCCACAGATAACTTATACTTAGTCCAAATTGGTTCAATGCCTCTATTCACACCTTCGGAGGTGAATTTTTTTTTTAAATCTCGGCAAAGAGTTCAGCGTCTTTACGGCGTAACATTTAAATAATGTTTATAAATAGAATATCATCAACAACCATGATTATTACAATAAAAAAAACGTTTATGAACAAATTAACAATTTTCTATTTTTCATATTAGGCTGTTTATCGGCTTTATACCTTTGCTTCTTCAACCTGGCAAAAGCAAAGCGCGGAAAAAAAAGAAAATTTAAATCATAGTTTCCTAATAATGCATGACAAAAATATTTTTCGTTATTTTATTTTATTTCTTCAAAAGTGTATTGAAAAACGTCGTTTGATACACGTGGATATTTGTTATTGCAGTTCTCGGCTCAAAAACAACTCGCCTACGGCTCGGGTGTTAATTCCGCCTCGAATGCAATAACAAAAATTCTCCACTAGTATCAAAATGTACGTAAAGGGTATGCTTGAGTCTTGAGTGAGGTTCTGTAATACAGTCACGCAGACTAGCGGTCAGCCCGCCTAAGCGGTTTGCTTAAATTTTAAATTTTGTGGCGGTTTATTGCGTAGTACCTGGTCGACCGAGCTCTGCTCGGGTGAAAAAAGAGAGAATTAATTTTCCCCGATATGAGACCCTGCTAGATGAATTTTTCGCCACCGTAAACCCTTATATTGCAACTTTCATCGAAATCGTTAGAGCCGTTTTCAAGAACGTGATTACAAATATACAAATATTACTCATGTAATAGTATATCATTGGATAAGAGCGGTTACATATAATATTAAAATGAAACGTCCACGCGGTTGACCGCTAGTGCGTATGAGGGCTAATGGGGGTAGCAGGTATTTTTTTTATTAAAGAAGTGTCACAAAACTATATACCTAAAAACAACCTTTTTTTAATCTTTATTAGTTTATAGAGGGTTCAATCAAACTAGGATTTAATTACTTATCACTCAAATAACGATACACAAACCTGCGGTAGCAGATTAATTTCTTTTAGAACCTAAGTATCGCACGATGTTAGTCTTCTTTTAGTTCATTGCATGGATTGGTCCTTCTGTACAAAATATTTCTTAGTGGTTTCGATCTGATAACCCTTCTCCTTAAAAAGTTGATAAAATAATTCTACTTTTTTTTTTAAAAGCACTGACATAAGTAATGGAAGATGATTTTTTCTTTTTGGAATTGCAGTATGAGGGTTCAAAGTTTTTTTACTTTGTCACGAATCTCTACTTATCACATTAAACTGTGACGAACCTGTCAGAATTATAATATTCTTGAAATAATTAATGGGAATGTCATGTAATTGTTGCGTTGTGGAATTGTTACTACATAGCTTTGGCCCGCGGGTTCGCTCGCGTTAATTTAGAATTTGACAGTCAATTCGGGTTGTACTCTGCGTTTAATAATATAATTAAATCATGATTCGAAAGACACGTGGCGCCATCTATTATCATATGTACGTTATTGTTGTTTTCCTCGGGAAAAGTACTTTTTTTCGGGATGAAAGGTACCCATGCCCGTTTCTGTACACCTGACAGCGTCTATGCAAAATTTCAGGATGATCGGTTCAGTGGTTTAGGCGTGAAAAGGTAACAAACAATCTTACTTTTGCATTGATGATATTAGATAAGATTCTTATTACTTTCCAATTTTTATTATTATCGAAGAATGTAACATTAGGATTGTGATGTGTTATTTGGCAGATTACTCAAATAAGAAACTTATGTCGCAAGACAATAATGCAGACATTAATATGTCGCTGAATATTATTATCGAAATAACTCTGGTTAGAAAACATCAAAATATATAATATAAAACGATATGACTCATAAATCGTTTGTTAATATCCATTGCTAAACAAAGCCTTCAGCTAGAACGATAGAAACTTATGAGATTATTAAAACCAGCACACACGGACTCAGAAAAGATGTCCTGAGTCCTGTCCATCCTTTTAAAAACACAAATAAAGTTACCAGTTTACGTCACATGAGACAGTTATTATAGGAAAACGACCAGAAAATGTGAAGACAAATTGGAATAGGGTTTTTCGGGCAAGTACTTCAGTAAACTCAAGTAATTTATTTGACTCTTACCGCTCACTTAGGGAAACTCCCAGACGTCCAGGATATCCAAAGTGTGCCCAATTTTTCATAGTTGAGGAGATTGCTAGCAGTGCACTGCGGTCGGCCTACAATTCTAGGTATAAATCAAGACCGCCTCGCGTACTCCACTGCATTTACATAATGAGGAGACGTTAACGATACGACTTTGGGCTCTAGAGTTCTTGCTATTTTTAATTTCATACTGATTTTTTTTTTTTGAATTAAGTTCTTTAACACGGCTTGTGGTAGGACCTGGTAGAAATCGTCACGTAACGAAAAAGCGTAAGAAGTCAGTATCGAGTGTCAAAGGTTTTTGTTTTTATTTTTGAATACAGAGCCATCTAGTATAAGTTTTTAGGCTAAAAACTTGTACTAGATGACTCTAGATATTTCATACATAATATATTTTTCAAATAATTCACCAGGAACTTTTTGTTAAATTGTGCGACACGGATAAGAATCGTCCTAAATTATCAGGAAATCGGTTAGAAAATGCAGTGACTAAGATTTTTCATATTCGAATAGATTGCACACCGGGCACCAGCCTACAGTTCTGGCCATAAATCTGGTCTAATGCAAATCCATTTACATACCAGCGAGTTGTACTAATACGTTATATTTCCGGCTCCACCATTTTATACTTATTTTTATTTGAATGAGAAAATATTATTGACGCAAATAAATATCATAATTATAAGTTTTTGCGCTCTAGCATGGTGCGGGTGACACATGTCAGTACGGCATAACTAGATCAGTGACAATATGCACAATTCAATTTTATCGATAACGATTCTTACAGCAAAAATCTCGTTATCCTAATAATGTTAAAAATGTCTTTGATATATCATATTATTATGAAATTTATTTTAAAATATGTATTTAATGCAAAACATTAAAAAATCACATTCAAAGCACTACCGATATTTATTTAAAATTTTTTTTCATTCTATAATTTTTTCGGCTAATTTACGAGTCCAACAACAAAAATTTAAAAATACATACAGTAAACTTCTTTTTCTATAAAAAATATCGACCCATAATAGCAATACATCTCATCACTAAACATGTCTATGGCGTTACGTTACACGCCTATCTCATCACTTTGCTTCATTTTTCTTTAAATTTGATTTTATTTATAGATAATAACATTTTGGCAGGATAGTTTATTTAATTTACTAGAGTTATTATTGAATCCGTATTTTACGATTATGATATTTAGGGTGCAGCTAAAATATTAAATCATGATTGTAAATCGCGATAACGTTCAAGAGTGAAAGGGAACAGTTCGTCAAATGTCACCCGCACCATGCTAGAGCGCAAAAACTATAGATGACTACGCCGATCACTCACGCTAGAGATTGTGAACCAATGAACCAAAATATCCACTTTGTGTGTTGTGTATTAAGGCGCGGCTACGGTTTTAAACGGCACACAATTGCGTAATCTATTGTCATCATTAGCTGGCTTGAAATAAGTTTGAAAATTAAAAATAATATTTGTGTTGTCGAGTTGTGACTAAGCTGCGAATGTGTATTTATTTTCCGGGTTTTCTTTAGATTATTCAGAATATACACAATAAATTAATCAATTGTCCGGTTAAAGTTTAAAAAAACGCTAATTCTATTAAATTCATAAAAAAAATAATGTCGTTATCGATGGAAACACAGAGATGTTTGACGCCAAAGTTTATTTTTGTGGAGCAACTTCCAAATTTTTATTGGGAATATTAAACTATTTTTTACTATTCTATTCGGTTACATTTTTTCTTTAAACTCGTCTCTGTACACTGTATTTTTTTGCGTGGGATAGTCTCATTGCGTTACGTCATACTCGACAATCCAAGAAACCAATTTTTGTGAATACTGAGCTAATACCGCGCCTTAAAATTCATTTTGAAGCCACGGGTTAATTATTATCCTTTTTTGCAAAAATAGCTTTCAATCGAGCTATTATTGTGCATCCTATAATTCAAGCACTAAATCATAACTGGCGAAATGTGGTGTAAAAAAACCGGCCAAGTGCGAGTCGGACTCGCGCATGAAGGGTTCCATACCATTATCTATAAAAACGGCAAAAAAATCACGTTTATTGTATGGGAGCCCCCCTTAAATATTTGTTTTATTTTAATTGAATTATCTAATATATAACCAAATATTCTGTGAATATTTCAAACGTCTACCTGTTGCAGTTATCAATATCGAGCAAAAACAGCAAAAAAATCACGTTTGTTGTATGGGAGCCCCCTTAACACATACACCCATACCCACACACACACCACAAACCACACCACATGTGGGTGGTGTACACCTACATTTCGCCAGTTATGATAAGAACATCTCTGCCTAACCCGTCGAGGATTACAGACTTGATATTATGTCATGTTATTATCATTTTGCATACACACTACATAATGTACTCAGACTAAATAAAAGAAACCCGGCCAAGTGAGTGTCGGACCACGCACAATGAAGGGTTCCGTAGTGGAGACGAATATTTAGCCCAAGAACAAACTTAACATTGTAGTTGAAAAACATGTTATCCCATACATTCCAACTGTAAATGTAAGTTGGTACTCACAATATTGAGAGATTTACCATGTTATTTTAAGACCATAGACTTTTTATAGGTTTTCCTTTAATCTAAAGGTAAAGAACTATTTTATGTATTTTTTCAAAATTTTAGGCTCAGTAGTTTCGGAGATAAGGGGGAAATGGTCAATTTTCATGTATTGTCTTAAATAAATTTAAAACAATTTATTTTAAATTGATAAAAGAAATATATTTGAGATCCTCATAGTAAGCTTTTTCATTTTATATGTCACGCGGTATAGTTTGCAATTTTTATTTATTTCTCTTTTTTTTATATTCAAATTATATTCAAAATTCATTTATTTATTATTATATATTTTTATATGTCTACCAAATTTCAACTTAATCGGTCCATCAGGTTCGGAGCAAATTAGCAGTGACAGACGGACAGACAGTCATACAGACAGACACACGAGTGATTCTTTAGGGGTTCCGTTTTTCTTTTTGAGGTACGGAACCCTAAAAAACAAGACGTAGCTGTGTCAACAGTGACGTAAGACCACACGTTTCGGGTTTCGTAAACATGTGTGCACGTAGTGAGGTGTAGTTTAGTTGTAGTTTGGTGTAAATGTGTGCGTGTGAGCGTGTGTGCACAGAGCGAGGTGTAGTTTTGTGCATGCTTCACTGTATTGTTCGCAGCGCTATGTTTTGGTTTTTTATTTAGTCTGAGTAACTCAAACTCAACTCAATCTCAAAGCATTTATTTAAAATAAACCAATTACAGGCACTTTTGAATTGTCAATGGGTCGGTCAGTCAGAGAGATAATGTATTACTCGTATTAGTCGAAAAGTGCACCTTCTACAAAATTGTCCGACGCGGCTAAGAGTAGTCTTAAATCATCTCGAAATCGGCTAGAAGATTCAAAGTGATCTTTTATTTTATAATAGATTGCACCTCGTGCACCAGCCTACAGTTCTCAGTTTTGGGCACAAATCTATTCTAATGCAGGTCCATTTACGAGTAGAACCAGCGGGTCGGGAACGACACGTTTTGTGAAGGGAAAATGGCGTGATTTATTTGAAAATGGGTTTGCGGGGTTAATTAAAATAATGAGTGGGTAGAATATTATTTGAGTTATTTAATGTGGATGTTGATTGGTTAGTTATTTATTTAGGTACTGTGCCTTTGCTTAGCATATAGTAATCTTAAATAATATACTGTTTAATATTATAAAGAGGAAAGAGTTTTTTGTTTGGTTGTTTGTACCGAATAAGCTCCGAAACTACGGGACCAATTTTAACCATTTTTTCTTCAATAGAAAGCTAATTTATCAGGAAGTAACATAGGCTATAATTTATTTTCATAAAAATAGAGATCCTTAAGAAAATTGCAATAATGTAACCCAAAGTAGCAAAATTGTCCCTACAAAACACAATTACTACTACTATTATTATTATTACTTTTTATGTACACACAAACGTAAAAAGTATGTACTACATGATTAAATTACTTATTATTATTACCTACAAAAAAAAATCGGGAGGGTATATATCTAACTATAATAGTTAAGTTACAATAGCAGCTTTTGTGTCCTAAAACTTAATTAGCTCACCGAAAGAAACAAAAGTTGGTTACATTCGTATTGTAGTATTAATTATTATTAAAATAAAAAGTTTTATCATCAAGGGTATGTAGCATTAAAATACTTTGTAATTCATTCGGACTCGGAATCGGAATTTCGAAGTTATCACGAGTTTATAAATGCAATACGCGAACCATAGAAACATTGTCCGTTCGTCGCCGCCGCGACGTTATCTACCTCTATAACCGACGACTGTAGTTTCTTCGCTGATTTTATAAAAACAAAGTTAAAAAAAATATATTACTTACTTAACGAACGATAAAACGAACTTGATTAACGAATTAACGAAAAAAATTTAAAAAAAAAAACTTTCTGACAGCGGACATTCAAAGTGGATGGAATGGGCGTTGCCGAGGTGCGAGAGGGGTTACGTCTATGAGTAAGGTAAGCGCGGCTCAGACGGGTGGTCGGCTCCTTACGTACTTACGTAGCGGACGCGAGCGATATTACATTGGAATTTTAACATTTTATTCATTAAAATTTGAAATAATGCTATTTTAAGGATTGTTTAATAAAGTTGAAGAGTTTGTTTGAACGCGCTATCTCTGAAACTGCCAGCCGGATTAGAATATTTCGATTTGTATTTGATGGCCCAATCCTTGAGAATTGCTATAGGCTATTTAACATCACGCAACAACCCTTAGGAGCCGAGCAAAAAGAAAAAAGGGCAGAAAGAACGCTATGCGAAAACGAAGTAAGTATAGAGTGGGCCGGGGCGCTGCGTTGGGACGGGGGAACAAGAAATTTCACTCAAACTCAAACTCAAAGCATTTATTTCAATTAAACCAATTACAGGCACTTTTGAATTGTCAAGGGGTCGGTCAGTCAAAAAGATGAAGCTAGGCGCCCATTCCAAAGCATAGTAGGTACCTATGGAGAAGAACGGGCAAGAAACTCCACGGACACTCTTTTAAATCAAGATATGGTTACAAAATAATGGTTACATCATTCATGTTGAAATTTTACATGTGAGAACGATGCAGAACGTTAAAAGCGTCCTTAAAAAAAAAACAATTCAAATATTTAAATTAAATTAAAATAAGCCGTGGCCGCTAAGGTATGACCAGTCTTCACTGACAGCGCTTGTTCACGAACCTGACGCATGGATTAGCTAAATGATCCAACACGCGCCACCATCAGCGATACATTAGAGTGAGCGTCACATACTCTCAGCCGCCAGGGCATATTCAAGTCAAACAAAGACGTAACCAGTAAATGGTAGCTTTAGAGTATGTACATAGTACTCACACATGTGCTATATCACGCAGTCGAAATCCAGTGATCGTATCTTCTCCGTCACGTCCTGTACAAACAACTCTAAATCCATGCACAGGTATGTAAGAGGCAGCACGTTGATATATAGGGATGTAGCGCCGATGCTATTACCAGCCAAGTGTACGCAACGTAGTTGTACTTACTTGATTGCTTAGGAGACTAGTGTTGTGCTAGATTGTTGTTGCATTGACGAGTTTAGTTACAACTTCGCTGGTCCACAATCACTGCCAAGACATTGTTATATGTCCTCGGTCTTAAGTGAATATATAGAAAGAAAGAAAAGAAAGAAAAAAACCGGTCAAGTGCATGTCGGAACATGCACAATGAAGGGTTCCGTAGTTGAAAAGAATTTATCCCAATAAAAAAAGTAAAAACCGACTTCAAAAACCAAAATGAATAAAATTACTTTCTTAAAAAACTTAACAGCTTCTGAAATCGGTGCCAAGCTATGGTGCATTGAAGAACTGAAGACACCGACTTCAGAAGCTGTTAAGTTTTTTGAGAAAGTTATTTTATTTATTTTTGGTTTTTGAAGTCGGTTTTTACCTTTTTTAAAATAAATTTATTTTTCCATTTTTAGTTGAATATTAATTTACATAAGTAAGCCCAAGACGAACAAAAAGAAGAATCATCAAAACCGGCTTAGAAATGCCGGAGATACAGTATATTTTATATATAACTTCGTACATAAGACTAATTACGTATTGTATTATCTACTGAAACCTTCCTGAAAGCATGTAGATCACGTCAGTGAATAAATCATCAAAATTAGTTCATTAGTTTTTGAGAAAATCGCGACAAACAAACATACATACATACATACATACATACATACATACATACATACATACATACATACATACATACATACATACATACGTACGGGTTGACCACAGAACATCCTTTTTTGAAGTCGGTTAAAACAAACATAACAAAATATTATTATTTTTTACTAGCCCACATTGTGTCCCACTGCTGGGCAAAGGCCTCCCCTTTTTCCTTCCAAACCTCCCATGTCTTGTGCGATCTCTGGCAATGTTGGCCCTGCAAACCTTATCAGATCGAAAGGTAGTCTTCCTATTACACTTAAAAGGAAACTCATCGACATGTGCATTCTGCCCGTTCTGAATTATGGTGCACAAAGTTGGTCACTTACTGAACAACAAAAGTACAAACATGACAATGGATCCCAAAAAAAAATTTTTTTTTGTCTTAAAACTTCATACTAACAATTTTCGAACTTTTTCCTTTACTTGTGCTAGGAGACCTTGCTTCTTGCCAAATTTCATTATTCTAGGTCAACGGGAAGTACCCTATAGGTTTTGATTTACTTGCGACAGTTACAAGTATCAAAATGTATCGCAAAATGGCCGTACTTTTTTATTGCGTTGACTTAGAAGCTTGATTTTTTTAGAACTGTAAGGGACCATAGACTTACGTATTCGATATTAATTTTAACTTGATATGTACACGCGTTCTTGAGAAAAAGGGTCATGACAGACTGACAGATTTGTTTTTTTTTTTATATGATAGAATTACAAATTAACAATTTTCGGACTTTTTCCTTTATTTGTGCTGTGAGAGCTTGCTTCTTGTTAAATTTAATGATTCTAGGACAACGGGAAGTACCCTATAGGTTTTGATTTACTTGCGAGTATCAAAATATGTCGCATAAATGACCGTATGTTTTTATTGCGTTGACTTAGAAGCTTGAGTTTTTTAGGACTCCAAGAGACCATAGACATACGTATTTAATATTAATTTCAACTTGATACCTCCACGCGTTTCTGAGAAAAAGGGTCTTGACAGACTGACAGACAGTCAGACAGACAGACAGACGGGACGGATCAGTCTGTTTGTCTGTATGTTTGTCAGTCTGTCAAGACCCTTTTTATCAGGAACGCGTAGAGGTATCAAGTTAACATTAATATCAAATACGTAGGTCCATAGTTCCTTGAATCTCTAAAAAATTCAAGCTTCTAAGTCAAGGCATTAAAAACATACGGCCATTTATGCGACATATATTGATACTCGCAAGTAAATCAAAACCTATAGGGTAGGTACTACCTGTTGTCCTAGTATAATGAAATTTGGCAAGAAGCAATGCTCTCACAGCACAAGTAAAGGAAAAAGTACGAAAATTGTTCATTTGTAATTTTATCACATAAAAAAAAAATTTTTTGGGATTAACTACCATGTTAAGTTTGTTTTTGGGATAAATTCTTTTCAATTACGGAACCCTTCATTGTGCGTAGGCCGACACGCACTTATTTTGTTGTCGTTTTTAGGGTTCAGTACCAAAATGGTAAAAAGGAACCCTTATGATGCGACTCAGTCTGTCTGTCAGTCCATCTGTCACAGCTAGATATCTCAAGAACTAAATGCTATCAACTTGAAATTTAGAACAGTTTTAGATGACGTTTGTCCAACTAGTTTGCAAATAAGAAAGAAATAAATATATATATATATTTTTTTTTTTTGTAACATGGACTGATACCATGTCTTAAAAATTCGAATTCGAATTTTCATATGACAGTATCGTATGAGAGAACGCTGTTTGCACATTCTCAAACATTTTTTTTTCTGTTTTTAGACCGCACAGTTTCCGACTTTTGATGAAAAATGTAAAAAAAATACGCACCTGACCTTTCTGAAAAACGTCACCAATAAGGTCACTATAAATGTTACTTCTTAAGGCGTTTCCACTTTCCACTCACAACCGAGAACAAAAGAGACAAAAGTTAAGTTATGTTAAAAGATGTTTATTTCTATTAATTGGTTTAAAAACACATTAACACATCAAAAAGAAATATTATTATTATAAAACTTAACGACGCCGGAGTTCGTAACCGACACTCTGAGAAAAAATACCAAAACGAGCTTTTAAAGTTCACAGCGTCTTTTGAAGTCCCGACTTACTACATCAATTTAATTTATTTGTGTTTGTACCCATAGATCACTAACCTACTACAGAAAGCGGTCTTGTTCTCCGAGCTGTGATAATTCTCATACATTTAGAATATAGGGTAGAACAGCCAGGAAATGACACATTCTAATGCACAGCTGGCTGGCAACGCGTACAATATTATTGTACCAACATACTGAATGCTGGCGGGACTAGGTGCGAGCTGGCAATTTGTGTAGCTTTAGATGCACATCAAATTGTTGTGTTGCTGATCTGTCTTGTGTTTGTGCAAGTAAGTACGAGTGACTGCGAAGTTTATAAAATTATAATAATACTCGTCCGCTAAGAGTCTGCGTTCTTCTAACAATCTTCTCCTACTCTGTCCTTCTCATACTTTTGGCTTTGTTCACTCTTCCTTTCATATTCAGTCCATTCTTCTTTGGAATGCACTTCCTCTTGATATCAGGGCGGCCACCAGTCGGTATGCAGTTAAGCGGAAATTGCAGATTTATTTTCTAAATAAATAGCGTAGAGTTATGTTAACACCTCTCTCTCTTGAATTTGTGTATAAATAAATATTTACTATAATACTAATATACATATTATATTAGTATAGGTATATATTAAAGTAAATATTTATGTACGTATGTATGTGTATTATAAGTTTAGAACTTATTTATGTACTTGTGTGCATGTATTCCTCTCATACTGAGCACCTGCCATCAATCTCTTCACCACCCTTGGTTGACTGGTAGAGAATGCCTAAGGCATTAAGTCCGCCTTTGTGCCTGTTTTTAGTGTGAAAAGATTAAATAAATAAATAATAATTATCTCCTGTCGGTTAGGGATGCTAGACACTTCGGGCCTGCACATTCGATTTGACAATTTGTTAAACACTAAAGCCGACCCGAAGCTATTAATTCCTACACATATTCAGCTATCATTCAGGACTCGTGGGCTAAGTAATAACAGCCGCACGGATCGATCGATCAGGTTAAGCTTGCCGCGATCGGTCCGTGGATGGGTGACCATAGTTACATATACCCGTGTCGGCTGTCATTCTTGGATCTTTTCCAGTCGTTATGGGTTGTCAGAAGCTCGAAGGTCTGACAACCAGTCTTACCAAGGGATATCGTATTACCCAGTAACTGGGTTGTGGAGGTCAGATAGTGCAGTCACTCTATGTAAAATACTGGTATTCTGCTACATCTGGGTAGAATGGAAGCAGACTCCAACATAGTTGGGAGAAGGCTAGGCAGATAATGATGATTCAGCTACCATTCGGCTCGTACTCGAGCTTTCATTCGGCATCTACCCTCGCTGATTCATGTTCGAGTCGGCTTGACACAATTCAAACAAGCCGATCGGCTTTTTCCCGAACACATACGTGTCCATAATGTACTCGATTTTGCCACCCTGAACAAGTATTTACCACGCCTTGACAGATGTTCGTTATGTAGTTTGTAAAGCGTCATAAGAGGAACCCTTTTTAACCGTCTTCAAAAAAAAGATTATGCATTTGACGAGTTTTTAGGGTTCCGTAACCCAAAAAGAAAAAAAAAACGAAACCTTTATAGGATCACTTCGTTGTCCGTCTGTCTGTCAGTCTTTCAAGACCCTTTTACTCAGGAACGCGTAGAGGTATCAAGTGGAAATTAATATCAACAAATACAGAGATCTAATGGCTCTTGAAGCTTTAAAAAATCAAGCTTCTAAGTCAACGCAATAAAAAAATACGGCCATTTAGGCGTCATATTTTGATTCATTTTGGCGTCATATGGTAATTCCGTTGACCTAGAATCATGAAATATGGCAAAAAGCAAGGTCTCACAGTACAAGTAAAGAAAAAAGTCCGAAATCGTTCATTTGTAATTTTACCACATACAAAAAATTGGGATTATGTATGGGAGAACAAATTTTTCAACACCAATGTTAAGTTTGTTTTTGGGATAAATTATTTTCAACTACGGAACCCTTCATTGTGCGAGGTCCGACACGCACTTGGTCGGTTTTTTTTTAATATGTGAATTGTGTTCATGTAAAGTTGCCTTGTTTTATACGGGACGAGTTTCGAGATTTCCCAACGAGTTTCAGTAACAGAAACCTTGCCGGGAATACATTTTTTGTTCAGCATTCACGTAATACCCCACTCTCTCATACTCTGGCATTTCGGATGTGTGTTGCCAATAATAAAACGGTCCTACTAAAAACGGAAAGAATTTAAGCGAAATAAAATAATAAAAAAATCTTGCTTGAATTTCTTGGCTTCAATATAAAAAAACTAAAACTTACAAAATTACAGATAATTTTAAAATGGTAATCATGTTTTTATTATCAAATTAATGAAGTGACGATAATTCGTAAGGTAATTATTTTTCTTTCACAGGAATCCCTGTCCACTAATCCATAGGTTACAAACCTTTTCTAGGAATATATTTTTGTTTGTAAAGTCTTCGCTTCTTGTAACTACAGACAGACAACGATGATGATATTAGTGATAATGATACCTAAATAAATATTTAAATTTAAAAAATATGTTCTTTTACTCTTTTTTTCCATTTAGCCATATAAAATTATTATTTTAATTACTGTGCATTGAATGCATAGAACAATAGAGGAGCTCGTGGTTAAGTAATAAAAGCCGCAAGGATCGATCCATCAGGTTAAGCTACCCTTGCCGGGGTTGGTCAGTGGATGGGTGACCATTCTTACATACCGAGACCCTCCGTGCCTCGGAAAGCACGTTAAGCCGTTGGTCCCGGCTGTCATTCGTGAATCTTTGACAGTCGTTACGGGTCGTCAGAAGCCCGAAAGTCTGACAACCAGTCGTACCAAGGGGTATCGTATTACCCAGTTACTGGGTTATGGAGGTCAGATAAGCAGTCGCTCCATGTAAAATACTTGTATTCAGCTGCATCCGGTTATATTGGAAGCCGACCCCAACATAGTTGGGAAAGCACGTTAAGCCGTTGGTCCCGCCTGTCATTCGTGAATCTTTGACAGTCGTTACGGGTCGTCAGAAGCCCGAAAGTCTGACAACCAGTCGTACCAAGGGGTATCGTATTACCCAGTTACTGGGTTATGGAGGTCAGATAAGCAGTCGCTCCATGTAAAATACTTGTATTCAGCTGCATCCGGTTATATTGGAAGCCGACCCCAACATAGTTGGGAAAAGGCTAGGCAGATTGATTTTGAATGCATAGAACAAACACTTTTTACGTTGTCATATACACTTCTGGACACATCTATTGGCCCACCTTAGAGTTTAGGTTTCGATGGCCCCTACCGAAATATGATTGCTAGATTGAACAAAAACTGTTGATGCAGTTTTAAACCTGATACATTTTACCATCTTTTTCGATCGTATTGTTTTAAATTTGAATTCAGAATACCATACGACATGGAGCTACGCCTAACAAGTCGGAATTGCGCCTTGTTAAAGGCAATTGATTTTTGAATAAAAAACATGTTTTATCAAATAAAGGTTTAATTTAATAACGCGTGTTGCCTCCTAGGGCATCTACCACAGCTCTCATACGATTAGGCATAGAGTTTATCAACCGCTCTATGAAATTTTGAGGGATCATCTCCCAATCCTCTTCTATGGCAGTTTTCAACTCCTGCATCGTCTGGGCAACTGGCTGACGAGCCCTAACACGTCTTTTTAGCTCGTCCCACATGTGCTCAATGGGCTTCATGTCTGGGCTTATGGCTGGCCAGTCCATAACTGTGATGTTCACATCCCGAAGATATTCCCTGACGATGCCGGCCGCATGGGCTCTTGCATTATCATGCATAAAAAGGAAATTTGGGCCCACATAGTCCGCGTATGGTATCACGTGAGGTTCTAAGCACTCACGAATGTACCTTTCAGCATTTAATGTTGGCAGCCGTGGTCCTGTAACAACCTCAAGTTGAGTTTTGCCGCTCGCGGATATACCGCCCCAGACAGTCCATGAGCCACCGCCATAAGCAACCCTCTCTTCAAAGCAGCATTGTGCGAAACGCTCTCCCTTACGTTGGTAGACCTTCTTCCTTCCATCATTGCCATGTAACACAATTTTAGACTCATCAGAAAAGAGTACACGGCTCCAATCTTGCTGTGTCCAATTTAAATGACTGCGTGCGAAATGAAGGCGCGCTGTTCGGTGGGCTCGCGTTAGTTTGGGGCCATTAGCTGGATTGTGTGGTACCATATCGCGTTCTTTTAACCTTCTCCGAATAGTTCGAGCGCTCACAGATACTCCGTGGAAGTCGCGAAGTTGGTTTTTATCTCAATGGAGGTAAGGTGACGATTTCTCAAGCTGGTCGTCACGATGAATCGATCCTGCCTTACAGTTGTGACCCGAGATCGTGGCCTTCCTTGGCGACGAACAAAGCCGCCAGTCTCTAGGTACCTCCGATAAACATTTCGGACCGCAGATCGACTTAAATTAAGTTGAGCACTCACGTTTCTTTGGCTGTGTCCGGCCTGAATAAGTGCCACAGCTTGGGCGGCGACTTCAGGTGAAGTATCCATAGATTATTGATAGAACCTCACCTTAATGTTAAGAATAAGTAATGTTTGTTGCAAAACCAAAGATATCAATCACTTTTTCAGAAATTAAATCCAAGTAAACCAATAAAACCAAGTTTTCTTAGTATTCGATTGTTTGATATCAACAAACAGGCTCCAAATTGTCTTTTGTTTCTTTAAATTCTGTGTTCGAAATTCAAAAAAAGACTATTGAATGAAATTGTGAATGTGCCAGGTTCAAAACTGCATAAAAACTTTTTGCTCGACCTAATATAAAATTTTAGCTAGGACCAAACGAAACTGAAAATACAAGGTGGGCCAAAAGATGTGTCCAGAAGTGTAGTTTACTTGATCTCATTCTCTTTCATATTTTTGTTATTTTACGCCCAAAAAATTCTAGCTCTAGTTATTATTATTATTATAAAAAGGACAAGACAGAAAAGGTTTATGATATCTGAAGTGTCAAAAAAATTACAGCTGTCAGAATTCCGTCGAATTAAAAATCAGACTGTAGTTTCAATTAAACAAAACTGTACGAGTCATGTACCGTACATGGTATGCGCGCATTGCATACATCAGCACTTTTCTCCGTCGCCTCGCACAATTATTAGTGCAGCGCGACAGTACACATTCAGCGTTCGTAGTCAGCTTTTACTCATTCACTCGACATTCAAATAGCATTAGTTACGTGGTATTTAAATATCTATACTTGGGGCTTGCTTCACCATCTACAATTAAGTTCCTTACTTGGCAGATGATTTCATACAAATTCTGTTCCATTTTTGAATTTATTCGGTAAGAAGTGGCTATTCGGACATTGTTAAATAGGCCCTTATCTATCTATACTCGTATATATAAAAAGAGAGGTCCTGTCTGACTGACTGACTCGTCAACGCCCAGCCCAAACCCTTGAACTTAGAAAGCTGCAATTTTCCCTTTATAAGGTAGGATTTCCCGGTAGTACGTTCCTGTAGGATATTTTCCAATATCCACGCGGGAGAAGCCGCGCGGGATGTGCTAGTTATAAAATAAAGTAGCTTTTCGTGTCTGTCTGTGTGGCCACGTTGTTCTTCTAAACTCCGCAATGGATTTTGATGTAGTTTTCACTATTATTTAGAGATTTTTTTCCGGAAGGTTTATACGTATAATACATTACTAACTAATTTACTTATATTTAATAACAGAAACCTTCATGTTTTATCAAGTCGTAAAAACCGTGCGAGTGGTGTGGGCTGGCACCCTAATTATTCGGAGTTGGTTTCATTTTGACAGTTCAACGACATTAATTGCGTTACTTACGTTGTCGAGCAGACAAATTTCTCGAACATATGAAGCAATGTATAAGATAATCAGAAGTGTACCAATGAAACAATTAATACTCAATACCAAATCAAATATTTATTCGTCCAAGACACTGTTAACAACTCATTTTATGAATAGATACTTCTCTAAATCTCTTAACTTTAACACCGGTCTGTACAACTTTTCGAATTACAGCGCGCTTCAATATGGCCGACCGCTGAATAATAAAAATAAAGCTTCAGATGGAAGTCAAAACACAAACTATTATTCCACAAATAAGTGTTATTATATTATTTTTATAGTACAATTAATTTAGATATTGCTAATTAAATTATTTTAAATATTTTCAGACGAAATAAATAGCTAAAGCTTACAAATGGATTAGCAATTTGTTTCTAAATTATTCAAATTCCGATCAATAGTCTGTTACGCAATTAGGGCGCTGGTCGGGACTCAATAAATCATTATCTTTGGCTATCCGTGACTTATCATTCAAGCTAACATCCAAGGTGTGTGCGACCCCTTCTGCAGCGCATACAAAAACACCTGTTTCGACCCAACCCTCGACTTAACGCAAACTAAATAACAGCAGGACTTACTGAGTACCCTTATAAGTTATAGGTTAACTTTTCAGTTGGTTTAGCATTTACTAAACTTTGTAACAGCTTTGCGCTGCGGTTTCGCCTTGTATGGCGTTGTTGTTACTTTTATTGTATTAACCTTAGTTTAAATGGCTTCAGTGCTTATTTGAAAGTGGGAGTTAGGAACTTATTGTTGACTTAAATACCTACTTGTTACAAAATACACATGGTGATCGTATGCAAAGGTTGTACTATGGGCCAAAGTTCCGCATGATGACCTCAAAGGAGATAATCGCATGGCACGGCTCACGACTCGATCGCACAATGTTCGTTTGTCACTAGCTGCGCTCTCACAGGAATATTTTCTTAAGTGAGCATGCTTAAGTTTTGTCCGTAGTACATTATGTTTGTACTTATTTGTTAATGAGATTGACGCTAGATTACGACTAATTATAGAGTCAAATGTGTTAACCTAAATCTACTTTATAAAACTCAAAACTCAAAGCATTTATTTCAAATAAACCAATTACAGGCACTTTTGAATTGTCAATGGGTCGGTCAGTCAGAAAGATGAAGCTAGTTGCCCATTCCAAAGCGTAGTAGATCCCTATGGAGAAGAACGGGCAAGAAACTCCACGGACACTCTTTTAAATCATAATATTTTTACAAAATATTGGTTACATCGTTCAAGTTGAAAATATACATGTGAGAACAATGTAGAAAGACG
Organism: Cosmia pyralina; assembly: GCA_946251885.1. Taxonomy (NCBI): domain Eukaryota; kingdom Metazoa; phylum Arthropoda; class Insecta; order Lepidoptera; family Noctuidae; genus Cosmia; species Cosmia pyralina. Next base: position 28,958,849 of record OX276343.1, read on the forward strand.
TGCACGTTAAAAAGCGTCCGTAATAAAAAGATAATAACTAAAACAACTAAATTAAATATTAAAATTAAAAATAAGCCATGGCAGCTAAGAGACGACCAGTCCCAACTGACGGCGCCCGTTCACGAACATGACGCATGGATCAGCACCATTTAGCTCAACCATTTTGAAGGGAACTTAATGATCCAACACACACGCCACCATCAGCGAGACATTTGAGTGAGCATGACATACTCTCAACCGCCAGGGCACACTCAAGTCAGTGAAAGACGTACCCAGTAAAAGGTAGCTTAATAGTAGCTACATAGTGCTCACACGTGCTATGCAATTATATAATACTAAGAGATTGAATCTAAACAATGCAAAGAAAGTTTTCTCTCATCTTAATCTTCAGCAGGTCCAACAATATATCCGAATGCTAATCAATTAATTAATGCGTCCTTGTGGAGCAGGACAAGCATTCAGCCAAGCATTTTTGTCAGCGATGTAATCCCCCAACTTATAATATGCCTGGCTGCATAGTGTGCGTTTTATACAAGATTTAAATTTCCTTTCATTCAGCTGGAGTATGTGGGGAGGTATTTTATTATAACATTTTAAACAGTACCCCATGAAGGATGAGTCTACTTTAGCCAGTCTGAAACCTGGTTGAACTAATTGGTCCCTATTTCTAGTCCTATAATTGTGTCCTTCACCTCTTTTACCGAAAAGATTTAGATTTTTCCTTACGTACATGATGTTTTCGTAGATATATTGACAAGGTACCGTCATGATGTTAATATCTTTAAACAGTTCCCTTAGAGAATCGCGCCTGCGGAGGCCATATATTGCTCTGATGGCTCTTTTCTGCAGAATAAAAATAGACTCTATGTCTGCAGCCCGTCCCCATAGTAAAATACCGTAAGACATAATACTATGAAAGTAACTGAAATAGACCATCCTTGCGGTGTCTACATCAGTGAATTGACGGATTTTTCTCACCGCATATGCTGCTGAACTTAGCCGTCCTGCAAGAGATGTTAAATGCGGACCCCATTGCAGCCTTGAGTCGAGCGTGATCCCCAGGAAAACAGTTTTATCGACGAATTCTAGTTTCTCTTTATTCAATACTATGTCACAATCAGTACTTTTAACATTTGGTAAAGCAAATCTTACACATTTAGTCTTTTTCCCATTTAATACTAAATTATTAGCAGTGAACCAATTATGGATCTGCAGTAGGGCGTTATTTACGTCGTCAAGATTTGATGCACGTCTATTTATCTTAAAAATTAAGGATGTGTCGTCAGCAAATAACACCATTTGTGGTTGGTTTTTTAATAAATGGGGTAGATCATTAATATATACTAAAAAGAGGAAAGGACCCAATATCGAACCCTGTGGAACACCCATTTGTACTTTTAGACCGAGTGAATTGACACCATTTATTTGAACTTGTTGCTGTCTATCATTTAAATAAGATTTTACTAAACTGAGCGCAAGTTTACCTAGTCCGTAATGCTCAAGTTTCAAGAGTAAGGTTTCGTGATTTACGCAGTCAAATGCCTTGGAGAGGTCACAAAAGATTCCTATGGCATCTTGGGCCTCCTCCCACGCTGAAAATATGTGTTTTAATAAAGTGGCACCCGCGTCAGTCGTGCAACGTCCTTTGGTGAAACCAAATTGCTGATCGTGCAAGATTTGGTTGGTGTTAAAATGATTAAGCATTTGATCGAGCATTACCTTTTCGAATACCTTGCTGAATACTGGCAACACGGATACTGGTCTATAATTGTTGGTGTGTTTACTGTCCCCAGATTTAAAAAGTGGTATAACCTTACTAAATTTCATTAAATCCGGGAAGACTCCTTCATCCACACACAAATTAAATATTAATGCTAAGTATGGTGCTATAGTCTCGATTATGGATGTACAAACTTTGATAGACATTCCCCATAGATCTTCGGTCAATTTGATTTTAATGTGCCGAAAAGCTTTTTTAACTACCATGGGGTTTATATGTTTAAATTGAAATTCAACCGGGCAGCTTGGAACGTTCGCTCTTAATAAATCAATTGAGACATCGGGTGAGGAATTTAAAGCTTCCGTCGTTTTAGATGGTATATTTGTAAAGAAGTGTACAAATTCTTGAGCTACTTCTAAGTTAGAGCTTATATCACCATGAGAAGTCTCCAATGTAAAATCCGTGTTTCGTATTTTTTTCCTATTAGTTTCATTATTTATAACTTTCCACACTGCTTTTACTTTATTTTCTGCTGATTTGATCTTGTTACTAATATACAGGGCTTTAGCTATTTTGCAAGTATTTCTAAAAATTTTGGAATATGTAGCAACATACCTGTTGAACGTCACAGTGTTAATGTAAGGCTTAAGGCCATACAATTCGAATAATCTTTCCCTACTTATCCTAATACCTCTAGTTGCCCAGTCACTAAATAAAAAGTTAGGGAAAATATTTTTTGTTTTCATTTCAAAAGTTTTATTGAATTCAGTGAGCACTACTGAAAAGAAATCCTCATATAGTTTATTTGCTCCGTCCATATTATGGCCCAGAACATTTAACCTATTACCTAGGGCACTATTGAATCTATTTAATTTGCCAGCTGTTATTGGTCTAAATTGTATTTGCACTTTTTGCAAAGTTGTTTTAGACTTAAAAGTTACTGTTTGCCCACTGTGATCAGATGGAAATTTAAAAATATTAAATTCATTCACTGGCAGACAACGCACAGTCTAAGCCAGGTGTAGAAGCATGTGGGCGCGTTCCCTGAGGCTGCGACCAGCCCACCGGTTGAACGCGTCCCAGAGGGTCATGGCCATCTGGCTAGTCCGGGGATACCGCACGATCTCCTGTGAGGCGGCGTGCCTCCTTGCCGGATTACCGCCATGGGATCTGGAGGCAAAAGTCCTCGCGCACGTGTGGGAGTGGCGCGAGGAGGCGAAACGCCGGGGCGTAACTCCGCTGCCGCGAGAAATCACGGTACAGCGGACAGAGCTCCGGCGGGATCTCATGGCGACATGGAGAGTGCGATTGTCGCAACCCAGCGCTGGGCACGCTACAATTGCGGCGAAAAGTCCCCTCTTTGAGGAGTGGTTGGAGAGGCGCCATGGCGTCCTCACCTTCCGCCTGACGCAGGTCCTCACCGGACACGGTTGTTTCGGGAGGTTCCTGTTTCGGATAAGGCGGGAGGAAACGCCCAGGTGTCACCATTGTGTGGATCGCCCGGAGGACACGGTGGAGCATATAGTGGAGGCCTGCCCGGCTTGGGCGGAGCACCGCCGTGTTCTCACGGAGGCGATCGGCGGCGGCGATCTCTCGCGTTCAAACCTGGTTCAGGCCATGGTGCGGAGCGAGAGTGCATGGGAAGCCGTCACCTCCTTCTGCGAAGCAGTAATGCTCGCGAAGGAGGAAGCGGAACGCGTGAGGGAGAGGCAACAGCCGCGCCCTCGCGCCCCTTGCCGCCGTAGGAGACGCCCTGGGCGGCGGGAATCGATTGCCGATTCCCGGCCACCGTAGGCGCGGGCTTGCGGACGACGAGTAATGGGCAGCTCGCCATCCGGTAAGGACCAGGCCCGGGTCGACGGCGCGTTGTGTTCCACGCGCGCCTCAAAGAGATGTCAGCAGTGACGGGGGGCTCTCGGGTCTCGACCAGGGGGGCTCCTAAGCGCATGCTTGGAGAGGGGCCAGTTCCCACTTCGTTACAGACAGGGAAACTGGTCCTTATTAAGAAGCCGGGGCGCCCTGCGGACTCTCCGTCCGCTTACCGGCCCATCGTGCTGCTCGACGAGGTGGGCAAGCTCTTTGAAAGAGTCATTGCAGACCCCCCGTCGGGTGGCTGGTGCAGGAGGGGCCGGATTTGGCGGTGAGCCAGTTTGGTTTCCGCAGAGGGCGCTCTACGGTGAACGCCATCATGCGCGTGCGAACCCTCACGACGGGGGATGCTGTGGCCCGGGGTGGGATCGTCTTGGCGGTGTCTCTAGACATCGCCAACGCCTTCAATACCCTGCCCTGGAGTTGCATCAGGGAGGCACTCCGGTATCACCGGGTGCCAACCTACCTACGTCGAGTGGTCGAGGCCTATTTGACGGACAGGGCCGTCATCTACCCCGGTCATCAGGGAAAGTGGAACTGGCGAGAGCTGACGTGCGGTATCCCACAGGGATCGGTCCTGGGGCCACATCTGTGGGACATCGAGTATGACTGGGTGCTGCGTGCCAACCTCCCTAGCGGCGTCAGCGTTGTATGTTACGCTAAAGACACGCTGGTCCTGGCGCAGGGGAGATCGCACCAGGCGGCGGCCGAACTAGCGACACGCGGGGTTGCGACAATCGTAGAGAGGATCCGGCAGTTGGGACTCGAGTTTGCCCTGCACAAGTCCGAGGTCATGTGTTTTCATGGTCCTCGGAACGCGCCACCGTCGGGTTCCCAAATAACGGTATGAGGGGTTCACATCGGGGTAGAGTCGACGATGAAGTACCTGGGACTCGTCGTCCTCGACAGCCGGTGGAACTTCGTGGTGCACTTCCGACGTTTGGCTCCCAGACTGGAGCGGGCCGGGACTGCCTGAAAGCGGCTCCTGCCCAATCTGGGGGGTCCAAACGCCTCCTGCTGGAAGCTTTACGCGGGGGTCGTGCGGTCCATGGCCCTTTACGGGGCACCGGTGTGGGCGCGTTCCCTGAGGCTGCGACCCGCCCGCCGGTTGAACACGTCCCAGAGGGTTATGGCCATCCGGCTAGTCCGGGGATACCGCACGGTCTCCTGTGAGGCGGCGTGCCTCCTTGCCGGATTACCGCCATGGGATCTGGAGGCAAAAGTCCTCGCGCACGTGTGGCAGTGGCGCGAGGAGGCGAAACGCCGGGGCGTAACTCCGCTGCCGTGAGAAATCACGGTACAACGGACAGAGCTTCGGCGGGATCTCATGGCGACATGGAGAGTGCGATTGTCGCAACCCAGCGCTGGGCACGCCACAATTGCGGCGATAAGTCCCCTCTTTGAGGAGTGGTTGGAGAGGCGCCACGGCATCCACACCTTCCGCCTGACGCAGGTCCTCACTGGACACGGTTGTTTCGGGAGGTTCCTGTTTCGGATAAGGCGGGAGGAAACGCCCGGGTGTCACCATTGTGTGGATCGCCCGGAGGACACGGTGGAGCATACAGTGGAGGCCTGCCCGGCTTGGGCAGAGCACCGTCGTGTTCTAACGGAGGCAATCGGCGGCGGAGATCTCTCGCATCCAAACCTGGTCCAGGCCATGGTGCGGAGCGAGAGTGCATGGGAGGCCGTCACCTCCTTCTGCGAAGCAGTAATGCTCGCGAAGGAGGAAGCGGAACGCGTGAGGGAGAGGCAACAGCCGCGCCCTCGCGCCCCTAGCCGCCGCAGGTGACGCCCTGGGCGGCGGGAATCGATCGCCGATTCCCGGCCACCGTAGGCACGGGCTTGCGGACGACGAGTAATGGGCAGCTCGCCGTCCAGTAAGGACCAGGCCCGGGTCGACGGCGCGTTGTGTTCCACGCGCGCCTCAAAGAGATGTCAGCAGTGACGGGGTCAATTGGGCCGATGCCGCCGGGGTCGCGGGTAGTTCGAAAGAGATACCGTGGCCCTGGCACGGGAAGGAACATGGGTGGGTTTTAGTCAGTAAAAGTCTGACACGCCCTCCCGCTCTGCCCAGAGTGGGAGAAGTCATTTGATGATTTCCCATCCACAAAAAAAAAGGATTGTCCGAGTGCGCGAAAGTGAGCCTGAACGAACAATGACAGCGCGCGCGTTCCGGCTCTTACTTTTTTATTTTTTGTAATTTTGTGAGGTGAGCATAAAGGAAGGATTTTTGTAAATTAATCCCCTAAAAGGGACATAGAGGATGAAAGTTAGAAAATTGTAAGTTGGTCGGTACTTAGACTTATAAAAAACTTAGTTGTATCATAATTTTTTGAAAATTCATCTCGTAGGCCTCCTGCAATGAGAAATGCCATCGGGCACTCGGCTTGCCTGTAAATACATGCCCAACGTCTGTAAGCTTAGCTCAGATTTGCGGTTTGGAACACACACAGAACAGAATATTGTTATTTCAGCTTTTATGTCCCACACCCTCTCCTAAGTAAATACAGGGCATAAGCTTCTTTTCGCGAAAAACCACGAATACATAGTGAGGTAAATGGTTTTTCAGTCTACAGAACAATAAGCTGTTCCATGTTCTGTAATAAACCTGCAGCAACCGGAGGTTGTCTTTGGGTGCACTTGCATAGAGTAAACAGGGATAATCGTCGGTTGATGCCTTAACACTTAGAATGGTCTAAGTGGCCTCTGCGAGTTGGCTTCTCCTCGTACGCCTTCCAAAGGTCCCCCAAAGTCCCAAGATATATCAAATCCATCTGTGATAATTATATAATATATCTACACACGTTATCCTGAAACAAAAAATCTGTTAACAAACAAAGTATGTACTTTTTATAATCTCTTAACATTATTTTATTTCAGTAGTCGTTTCGTTTTAGTTTATCAATTTAATTTTAATGAGAAAATTAATTTTAAAATCCATAAAGCCGTGACTAAATTAACGTAACCTAACATATAGGTGGGTACCTAACTAAAATAATAAAAAAACCGTTCTAGTTCGAGTCGGACTCGCGTACCGAGGGTTCCGTTCCGATTTCTGAAAAGTGTGCTATTTGAAGACATCGACATAAACTTCTATCACATAGAATAATTTCAGATTTTTCTCTATGCAAACTTAGAATCCGGGAACGGTATTTTTTTTACATTTTGTATCAAAAGTCGAAAACTATGCGGCCTAAAAAAAAGAAAAAAAATGTTTGAAAATGTGCAAACAGCGTTCTTTTATAAAACATGCCCTTGTACCCCCACTTCGAATTTCTAAGACCCCTTTTCAGTCCCTGTTGCAAAAGAAATATATATATATTTATTTCTTTCTTATTTGCAAAATAGTTGGGCAAACGTCATCTAAAACTTCCAAATTTCAAGTATCTAGAGTAGTAGATAGCATTAGTCGTACTTGAGATATCCAGCTGTGACAGACGGGCAGACAGACAGAGAGATGAATCGCACCATAAGGGTTCCTTTTTACCATTTTGGTTCGGAACCCTAATAAAATTAACAAGACAGCGCATGAACTCTTCACTTTACAAAGAAATTGAATATGCTTTTAATAAAATATGAATTTATAATACTTGAATGTTTGCTTCAGCGAATATCTTGCAGATTATACAGAGTCTGAATCAGTGCGTGAGTGTAGAAACAGTGTTAATTAAAGTGCATATTTGCGTACTTGTGATTTAATTTAATATCTTCACTGTGTTTAGAGTATGGGGTGAAGATATTATAATATTTCAACATGTGTGAGCTTGAGGGTTCATTTAAATTACTTGCTACGGTATATTTTACAACTTAAATTTGGAAAGATTGAATATACTGTAACTACTGTACTTCGATCATTCACCTGCGTCGTTATCATTAAAAGTTCCAACAGTTGGATTTTTTTTTTTTTGTTTGTCGTCAGTTTTCTGTAACTAATTAAAGACGATAAGAGCATCGGGCGTTTTCACCAAGATTGATGATAGTTATTATTATGTTATTTTGTTGTAGGTACTTATATTATTGTTTGGTGGCAAATTCATTGTAAAAAAACCCGGCCAAGTACGTATAGGGCCACGTACAATGAAGGGCTCCGTAGTTGAAAAGAATTTATCCTAAAAACTAACATAACATTGTAGGTAATCCCAAAAAAAAAAAATCTTTGATAAAATTACAAATTAACAATTTTCGGACTTTTTCTTTACTTGTGCGGTGAAACCTTGCTTCTTGCCCTAGGTCACCGGGAAGTACCTACCCTATAGGTTTTGATTTACTTGCGAGTATCAAAATATGTCGCATAAATGACCGTATTTTTTTATTGCGTTGACTTAGAAGCTTGATTTTTTAAAGCTCCAAGAGCCATTAGATCTCTGCATTTTGTGATATTAATTTTCACTTGATACCTCTACGCGTTCCTGAGAAAAAGGGTCTTGAAAGACTGACAGACAGACGGACAACGAAGTGATCCTATAAAGATTTCGTTTTTTTTCTTTTTGGGGTATGGAAAACTCGTCAAATGCATAATCTTTTTTTTTTGAAGACTGTTAAAAAGGGTTTCTCTTATGACGCTTTACAAAATTACAAAACGAATATCTGTCAAGGCGTGGTAAATACTCCAAGGAACCATAGACCTACGTATTTGATATTAATTTCAACCTGATACCTCTACGCGTTCCTGAGAAAAAGGGTCGTGACAGACAGACGAACATGTGATTGATCCTGGTGTTCCGTTTTTTCCTTATGAGGTACGGAACCCTAAAAACGACTGGATACACAAAGTAAGTCTAACTCAGAATATCTCAATCCATTTGTTAATCCAACTTCATTAAGCATAAACTTGATGAAAATTAAAACTGGCAGGTTCAGGAACATGGAACAAAGCTAACGCATTTACCAGGATGAGAAGAATCTACAGTAAAGTGCAGAAAAAAAGCCAAAAATCCGCTTTAAAGTCCCCTGCATGTAACAAACCCAGCCCACTTGTGAGTGCTAATTTGTTCACACGAGTCGCTCCGAAACGGCTTTTACAGTAAAAAGTACTGTTTTGTGTACCGTAAAATATATCTCCGGAACTTATAGGCTTCGTGGAAATAAGAGCTTTGACAACTTAAAATGTCCGAATATTTTTCCTAAAGTGTGGTAAAGGCACAAAGGTCTCTTTCTATAAACAGAAGAGGAACGAGCAATGATGCACCACGATTTATTCAGATAAAAACTGGCAACCCATTCTATAATCTAAGCTGGCAACACAATTATTTTCTTGTCTTTAACCCCACGGATATTGCCGATGCCTAATCGACCAATTCCAAAGTCAACACTTGATTTGACAAGGAATCATTTTTAAGACCCCAACTTTTTTTTTTAATCTCTGTAACGAACTCTTTAGAACTGTGACACGGAACGATGCAAGTTCTCGCCAGTAGCATACAATAAAATTAACGATTAAACATAAACACACCACGATTAGACATAAACGATTTGCATCGTCTCAAGTCTGTTTAAGCGTAGGCCACACAGGGAACGGAGCGAAATGAAGCTAAGTTCATTTAGCTTTCTTCCGCATCTTCTCATACCTTCACACTGCGTACTATGAACGGCAAAGACGGAGAGGAAACCTAAACGAACTCAGCTTCATTTCGCTTCGTTCCCCAGTGAGGCCTGCACTTTATACGACCGGACGGACGGTCTGTTTACATACAACGTTTGCTGTAGCTTCAACTTATGGTATCCTTAAAGGCAATTAAATTGCACCGTGCAAACCTGTCTCAATGCACCAAGATAATACATATTGAATATCTTTAAATCGCATTTTATGAAGACCCCACAAAATATCGCTCACTCACTAGATTACCTCATTACTCTCCTAAAATGGCTAATCAGTTTATCACCGGTAAACTCAATTGCCTAAAATAACTTTCCTTCCTCGAAAACCAGTAATAAATTCCCAGTAGAAACCTCACAAAATCACATTTAAAACTAATCTCGCTTAAAATAAATCAAATTTACAAAAGGTAAATAAGAATAAGTATCTTTAGTATTGGCCCTACCTAAAGATTTAAATCGCTAGATTTGCCCTCACTGTTTATATACTTAGCCACGCGAAAAAGTGTCCATATTGAGAAGAGTCCACACTTGGCCGATATACCGACTCGTCGTACACAGCTTTCTCTCCTCATTTGTTATACGCACGGCCAAAGTGTGGAACTCTCTGCCAGCTTCTGTTTTCCCTTTCACGTAAGGTAACCCGTCTGCCTTCAAAGCAAGAGTGAACAGGCATCTTCTGAGCAGCTCGTTCCATCATAGACCTCCTCCATCGCTTTCCATCCGGTGAGATCGAGGTCAAGATCCGGCCCATATCGCAATAATAATAATAAAAAACCGGCCAAGTGCGTGTCGGACTCCGCACATTTAGGGTTCCGTACCAAATCTGATTCATCAATATATTGGTATTTTTTTGTAAAATATACGTAACAATAAACAATATCACCAAATTTCAAGTTCATAGGCCAATGGAAAGTAAAAAAAATCTTCGGATCAAAATTTTGTAAAAACAAAAGCTTTTTTCGCGCCCAGATTAGCTCTAAGGGAGCCCTTAAAACATTTAAAAATATTTGTTGACAATTTGTACGGCGTTGGGTTAACTGTGCAAATTTGAAAACTGTAGTTCCAACCGTTTGGCTGTAAAAGCTGACCTGATAGACGACGGACAGACAGACAGACGACGGACAGACAGACAGACGGACACGTGAGTGACAGCAATAGGGCTCCGTTTGGACCCTTCGGGTACGAAACCCTAAAAAGAGTGATCTCACACACTATTATTTAAGTAAAGTCACTGCGTCATTGTGTGTCAAAACGAAACAGAAACGTGACTATCTTTTGACGCGGTACGGCGAATCTAACGATTTAAATCTTCGGTCCTGACGGTAATCATTCTGGCCCGTCGGGACTACGAGTATTCACACGAAAACCCGAATAATCCTCGTGGTTGAATTTCATTTACCGAATCTATTTCAGACGGATCTGTTGACGGAAATATAGGGAATAGAAACATATACGGGACGAGGTTTGTTAGGTGAACTTGGTGTACCAAAAGTAATATCTACGCAAAGTCTACGCGTTTAATCTAGGCTATAGATACCTACACCTCTGACTAATCCTTCGAGGAAAAACAGATGTGATTGTATAATGTTATGCGTGTCTACGTAATCTCGTAGTTAGTGAACGTGATTCAAAATCTAAATAAAATTGTAATTTTTTTTTGATAATGCCTAATTTTTTTTTTTTTTTTTTAATAAAATAACATCTCTTTTATGCGCTGCTGCTTTGACTACGCGGGGCCCGTGATGATTTTGAGCAGTAGGGGCAGGGGGTCGCTTATTCCGCTGCCGCGAGAAATCACGGTACAGCGGATAGAGCTCCGGCGGGATCTCATGGCGACATGGAGAGTGCGATTGTCGCAACCCAGCGCTGGGCACGCCACAATTGCGGCGATAAGTCCCCTCTTTGAGGAGTGGTTGGAGAGGCGCCATGGCGTCCTCACCTTCCGCCTGACGCAGGTCCTCACCGGACACGGTTGTTTCGGGAGGTTCCTGTTTCGGATAAGGCGGGAGGAAACGCCCAGGTGTCACCATTGTGTGGATCTCCCGGAGGACACGGTGGAGCATACAGTGGAGGTCTGCCCGGCTTGGGCGGAGCACCGCCGTGTTCTCACGGAGGCGATCGGCGGCGGCGATCTCTCGCGTCCAAACCTGGTCCAGGCCATGGTGTGGAGCGAGAGTGCATGGGAAGGCGTCACCTCCTTCTGCGAAGCAGTAATGCTCGCGAAGGAGGAAGCGGAACGCGTGAGGGAGAGGCAACAGCCGCGACCTCGCGCCCCTAGCCGCCGTAGGAGACGCCCTGGGCGGCGGGAATCGATTGCCGATTCCCGGCCACCGTAGGCGCGGGCTTGCGGACGACGAGTAATGGGCAGCTCGCCATCCGGTAAGGACCAGGCCCGGGTCGACGGCGCATTGTGTTCCACGCGCGCCTCAAAGAGATGTCAGCAGTGACGGGGTCAATTGGGCCGATGCCGCCGGGGTCGCGGGTAGTTCGAAAGAGATACCGTGGCCCTGGCACGGGCAACTGAAGGATCATGGGTGGGTTTTAGTCAGTAAAAGTCTGACACGCCCTCCCGCTCTGCCCAGAGCGGGAGAAGTCATTTGATGATTTCCAATCCACAAAAAAAAAAAAAAAAAAAAAAAAGGGGGTCGCTTATTAAAGGTTAGCTAAACATACCTATTATGTTTATTTATTTATTTGTTTGTTTGTTTGTGTAAGCCAGCCAAGATAATGTCAGATAACGGTAAAAATTTTGTAGGGGCTGAAAAATAATTTGTTTCTTTCATTGAAAACAATAGCAAAGAATTTTTTTGACGAATTATACGACGCCATCTTGTAGTTTGTGAATAGTTTTAGTGAATTTAGTATATAATTTTGTTATTTTTAAATTATGTTTGTAATACATAGTGTAATTTCTTACAGAAATAAAATCGTTTATAGTAAAGATATTAATGATTTCACTTCCAATAACAATATTAAATTCAGCTTCATTCATCCGTATTCCTCATTTTGGCGGTTTGTGGGAAGCAGGGGTGAAATCGTGTAAGCACCACCTGCGACGAGTAGTGGGGGGCACATCTCACTTACGAGGAATTCAGTACGGTGTAGGCACAAACTGAACTGAATGAAGCCTTGACTGCTACACCGAGTCATCGCCTGCAGCGCTACGAAGATCGAGCAGATGAGGCAAAGTTTCTGGAAGTGATGGGCCACTGAAAACATGTCGGAGCTGCAGACGCGGACTAGATGGAAGACTCATCAAGATTCCATTACGCTCAATTAACTTGCTTTAATCAAAGATGATAACCTGCCTCCATTCCGGTGGAAACTAGGAAGGATTATACGAATTCATCCAGGTGCTGACGGAATACTCACGGCTTCAGACATCACACCCAGAGCGTTTTCAAAAACATACCCGCTACCAATGCCGCTGTTAGTATCTGATGTGCCGTCCTGCTGATCCTGTTGGAACCTGCCACTTCCAATGCCGGGCCCATGTTACTGCCTGCGCCACCTACCAGCATGAAACAGCAAGATGGCGACCTGAAGTTGTCACCGACAATGTGTTTCAGCATCGCCCACTAACTTCACACGTATAGATTTTCGAATGTCACGCGCTATAATTTTTTTTTCTGCATTCAATCTACACCTCTCTTGATCCGTCCGATAAACAATTGTAACGAATATTTCAATAATAAACATCTTTGTACTAGAAAATTAAAAAACAATAATTGAAGTACAAACCGAATCCAAAACACGAAGGAGAAGAGGAGACAATAGTCCTCATCCTGACTCGAGCATCGAAAACCAACAAATAATTTGCTTGTATGCTAATGGTGCTGATTCTCTTGTGAACGCACTAAACTAAAATTAGAGAATCGCTATCTTTTACTAACAGGCAGCGCGAGAAAAGGACGGCTATAGCTATGAACTAAGTTGGAGATGTCAAACTAGTTCACGCCTTGCGCTTCACCGTGTTTTTTAGTCGACATGTTTTTACGTGTCGTCTAAATGTCTATGGAAAAATTAGTTCTAACTAATTTTACAGCTCTAATTTACTTCCGTCCCTTTCTTTTCATAATAGAGAGAAAAAGTTAGCAATAGCCTAAATAAAGTTTAGTTTATGCACAACAGAATCGGCACCATTGTAATGCTTTTCTAGAGCACTGTAAGGAAATGCTAGGAGATTATTTTATGAAGTAGGTTAGCGCACATAGCAGGCTGCCGTTTGCCCCACCCCATACAAAGCCCCCCCAACCTTAAAGATAATGCTGAGATATTTTCATGTCTATTATATTACCGGCTTATCTCCTATTATATGCTTTTCAAACCGGAATACAGCAATGTTGCCTAGCACCAGAAATTTAAAGGTATGCGGTTAATAGACCTGACAAAATCCTTACATAACACTAATGTCTCGCTGATGGTGGCGCGTGTTGGATCATTTAGCCAATCCATGCGTCAGGTTCGTGAATAAGCGCTGTCAGTGAAGGCTGGGCATACCTTAGCGGTCAGGGCTTATTTTAATTTAATTTAAATATTTGAATTGTTTTTTTTTAAGGACGCTGTTAACGTTCTGCATCGTTCTCACATATGAAATTTCAACATGAATGATGTAACCATTATTTTGTAACCATATCTTGATTTAAAAGAGTGTCCGTGGAGTTTCTTGCCCGTTCTTCTCCATAGGTACCTACTATGCTTTGGAATGGGCGCCTAGCTTCATCTTTCTGACTGACCGACCCCTTGACAATTCAAAAGTGCCTGTAATTGGTTTAATTGAAATAAATGCTTTGAGTTTGAATTTGAGTTTGAGTTATGTAAGGATTTTGACTATGGAGAAAAAATATTATACAATGGAGCCAAGTTGCACTACTACAACTTTGCTCCATTGGATTAGTCATTATATTTTGATTTAAAAGAGTGTCGATGGAGTTTCTTAACCTTCATTTCCATAGGAGAAGTAGCTTTAAATTTCTGAATGACTGACTCCTTGACAATTTAAAAGGGCATATAAATGGTTTAATTGGTTGTTCTGAGTTTGATATCTGCCATCAAAGCACTATCTAGTGACTGCACTCATTGAATTTACATTTGCAGAAGCTCACGAAAAGAGACTTCATCAGCATGTGAACGTCGAGGCAATACAGCTTCTCGACCACACAGACATAGTAAGAGACTAAAAAGAACAAAACCGTTCGAGTTAGTGTTTAGTGTTAGTGAGTAGTGTAAAGCACAAAAGTGCCCAACAAACAGAAGAACGAAGCCTTCATAGAGACAATAAGAAAACTGCTATTGGACACATTCTTAGTAAAGACAATTTTAATAGTTTAGGTTATAATTTAATTACTTATTAGTCTATCTATAAGGCTAGATTGTAATAAGATTAAGGTTCATCCTGTTGATGAACCTAGGACAAGGAGAGAAAAAAAAATTAAATTGCATTGCCAGTAAATAACTGGCAATAAACAAAACATGAAACATAATGGTCATCCTCATATTCGCAGTCCACTCGAGTTACCCACTTAGAAGTCCCACAGGTCATCATTAATACTGATGAAATTAATTAGCTATAGCAAGCTAGCCTGCTCCGAAACATTTTCGGCATAACTAATTGTTGTATCCGGTATCAACATCGACCTCGCTTCAATTACTGCAAACACTAACCATAATTAAATTGTATTTACGATCCAATAATTATAGGTAATTTACCGAATACCGTATAATTATTACAACGTACGGGTAATGTTACTACAAATCATTACCGATTTTGAAGCCGCGTATATACAGTTCAACAGCGTTATCCTGCAGCTTTCCAACACTAAAATTCTCACGCACTTTAGGCTGCCCGTCCATTGAGGAGAGCGGAACGGAGGTGCAGAGCTAGTAAATCAACTAGAATCATGTCTTGACTTCGCCCAGTTTCAGTGCGCGGTGCGATAAATAATGCACAAACCTTGCGAAGCCAAAAAAATAAAATTATACATTTTATGACGTATGCAAAGCCTACTGTGTCCGCTTACTTTCTTCACTTCAAATGATGCCTCTTTTACACGGAGAGAAAAATCTGAACAGATGAACCTGTCCCAGATCCCATGCGTATATTTCACGAAACTATTATATGTATCTCATCAGTTTAATTAAAATTTTAACAAATCAGTCAATTTGAGTGATCGCTCTAGTGGCTGTTGTAGGCATCAGATCTCATGCAAAACTCCGTACGGATTTTGATCAGTGGGCCTTGTGGGAGTTTTTATTACTTAGAATACGTAGTCGATCGCTTTAAACTGAACTTCAATTTGTACTGGAACTGAAAAAACGACGTCTGTTGACAATAATGGAACTACTAGTGTTCCATACAATGAATATAGGCGAGAGAATTGTTGATGGAATTATAAAGCGTCAAGTTATGTTTTCGTGATAGATACCGACGAAATAATTTACCAAGTTTTATCAAATCAAGCATAGTACCAATCTAAGTTGTGAAAAAAAATCGTCATAATTGAAAACTTCCGTTTTCTTTTTCTGACTTGACTTCTGACTTTAGGCTAAGATGAACTTTGAATGTTGCCATGTAATAAAAATCTAGGTTAAGTTACTTAAAATCATTTGTATTACGTATAGCATTATTATATTTAGAAAACACATTCCTGCATCAGAATAAAAATGTGAAAATAAAAATGACTGTTTGTGCTAAGAATATAGCACTCATAATATGTAATACATAAATGATATCGCAGTACCTACAATTCGAGTATGGTAACATCGCCAACAAAAAAAAAAACATGACATTTCATCTTTCAACCGGCCTATTGACAAAGTGACAAGTACTGACAACATTTTGTGTTTTCCAAACGATTTTCCGTGATTTTATCGACTGCTTCTACTTATGGACTCTGAGATTTACGTACTGTTCCCTGTGTGACTGGTGGAGAGCAAAGTAGTACCGCGAGATTTTTCTTAATGGCATTGTGGTTAGGGATGATGAGGAATACATATGTGGCAGTTTAGGAATCACGATTTGCTGAGTTGCATTCGTGACGAAATATGGGAGCGCGGGCGGTCGGCTCGCCAGTCGCCCACGTTACACCGCCCTGCCTTAACGCATACCTAGTACGTAGTTAGTTATAACGAAGTATTGTGGAACTGAAATATGGGAGCGCGGGCGGTCGGCTCGCCAGTCGCCTACGTTACACCGCCCTGCCTTAACGCATACCTAGTACGTAGTTAGTTATAACGAAGTATTGTGGAACTGAAATATGGGAGCGCGGGCGGTCGGCTCGCCAGTCGCCCACGTTACACCGCCCTGCCTTAACGCATACCTAGTACGTAGTTAGTTATAACGAAGTATTGTGGAACTGAAATATGGGAGCGCGGGCGGTCGGCTCGCCAGTCGCCCACGTTACACCGCCCTGCCTTAACGCATACCTAGTACGTAGTTAGTTATAACGAAGTATTGTGGAACTGAAATATGGGAGCGCGGGCGGTCGGCTCGCCAGTCGCCTACGTTACACCGCCCTGCCTTAACGCATACCTAGTACGTAGTTAGTTATAACGAAGTATTGTGGAACTGAAATATGGGAGCGCGGGCGGTCGGCTCGCCAGTCGCCTACGTTACACCGCCCTGCCTTAACGCATACCTAGTACCTACGTAGTTAGTTATAACGAAGTATTGTGGAACTGAAATAAATTACATTCTCTTCTGGAAAGTCACGTCTCTTTTAATCATCTCACCATACACAGAACACGCACAACACTGTGACCTTTCGACGATTTCAAGAATTTACGTTTTCATGACAATAGAGTAGGCGACTCAATAAGCACATAAAAAAAAGTAATTAAAAAAAAAAAAATCATAAAATAATAATTATAATCAATCATATTAAAAAATGTGTTTTGTTTTTTTACCTATACCTACCTATGACCTACCCCTACTATAAGTATAATTAATCATTTAAATATATAACTGACCCGACCCTACCTGGCCCGACCAACCGCTGGGCCTGGCCTGGCCTGATTCTCACCGAGAGGAAGTCTGTGTCCCAGCAGTGGGAACATTAAAGGCTGTCTAAGATGATGGCTAAGATTATTAAATAAGTATTCCTCTGAACATTTATTTACTTACGCCACATGTGGGCCATGTGGCACACCTACGCACGTCTCGGTCGGCTAGACTTATGCGTAGTCCGTAGTTTATTTTACTGTAAAAATGCATTTCTATCAATGATATTTTAAGTGGTAAATAGGTATTTTTATATTTCTTTTTCGATTATGGTATATTGTTAACAAGACATAACCTCTAGAACTTCAAACTGGAATATCTTTAATTCAACACTTCCTATAGAAGTATTATAACTGAAGACCAAACTGTTCAGAAATTCAAACTTTGTATTTTAACATATTTTTCAACACCAGACGCACAAAAAAAATGTCAAAAAAAATTTGTTTGGGAGTTTGCCTATATTCTTTATGCAAGTAAACGGTAAAGTTAACACGATGGAAATCGAATAGAAACTCGCACTAGGCCCTCTGGTCAGACGGATTTGAAAAGAGAACTGAACATATATGTACTCGTATGATGATTCACTGCTCACACTGCTCCCTGTCTCTTCTCCGCTTACTGACTCCGCTCCAGTGGACAGGTAGCCCTAGCGCAAAATGGAATGTTCACAATTTATTTATTTTATTTATTTATTAGGTACACCGCACCGACACCAGTACATACAGATAAAATAATACAAAGCGATAATATAATAAAGTTACTGGTATGTATGCCTATTACAGGTATACACAGCATTCACATCAAAACAACAACGTAACTAACTTAAATTAAAAACTTATGAACACATAAAATATAATACAATTCAAAATTCAAAATAGTAGTTCAAATTATTATTTACATTAAAAAAAAAAAGAAAAATATAAAATCTTGCCACGGAAGGTGAAAAGATGAGTGTGGATAAAAAAAAAACTAAGATGTTACAAAAAATAATAATAATTTATTGGTTAGTTTATATACAATTAACATGCTTGTTTTGTAAATGATGGGTTGCCGACGTGAATGGCGCTTTAGGACGGAGAAATCCAGTTTAAAGATTAATGGGGTGTCCTAGATTATTGTATGGAAGACATTTAGGTTTTAAGATGGGAATTTGGGTCAGGATTGTCAGATCGGAAATTGAAAGGATTTTTCCTGTTGTACCTTCATTTATTCGGAGATTAATAATTTTAAGATTTAAAATAATCGTTTGTAAAAATTTGCTTGCTGAAAAAGCCTCTGAATTTGCCTTCGCAACAAACTTACTGTTGAGGTGACATGATCACAGCAATAAATAACGGAATAAGTGATTCTTGTTACATTTTAATATATTTAATTATTATAAAATACTAGCTTTTGTCAGCGGCTTCACCCGCGTACTTGTCGGAAATTATCCCAAGTGAACCTTCTACCGGGATGAAAAGTATTCTATGTCTTAATCCAGGTTATGCCATGCTGTATACCAAATTTCATGCAAATCCGTTCAGCCGTTTTTACGTGATTGAGTAACAAACATCCAAACATACAAACTTTCACATTTATAATATTAGTAGGATGTTATCGCAGGAAGTTGCTTAATTTCGTGATTCTTCAATAAATACAATTAATATATGACCAAATCAACTCAAAACATGATCTAAAAATACATTTTACAGTAAAATCATTGCGAATAAAATCATTACCGTTCTACATTATAAACATGAGACATTAATGAGCTACTGTTGGCATTTAATTAACTATGGAGTCACAATCCGTGTTAAATTGTAGGAACTGAATAAGGTTTAGTACGGTTTAGTGCGGAAATACTATTTAACTTGGGGTTACTTTACCGAGGAAGTGGAGATATTACCCAGAAGAGCGAGGGAATTGCGATAACCTTTGCCTGAATTTAGGATACGTTCTGGTTGAAATCTACTAAGAGCTGTTTAAGTTAAACAGTTGTTGGTTAGTTAATATGTACATAATTATACATTTATTTACGTAAATGTGGTTTCATCAAGTCATATCCTTTAACTATCGATAAACTAGGTCGGTGTAGGTTATAATGCTCAAAACTGTTGTTACCTTTGTTAATTCTTTTTGGGCCATCTTGATATCAAGTATTTTGGGGTATAAATGAATTTCAGTAACAAACTTCAATATCTATTGCTAGATAAACTCGGTCTCACTAAATGCCTGCTTTAAAACTTATAGCAATATTTCAATCGCGCACATTATTGTTTCACCTCAGTAGGCGCTACAATATTATTATTATAAAAATAAGTATAACACGAAAAACACCACTACCAGGTAAGTTTATAAATTATAACACATTAATGTGTTTAGCATATGGTTTAATTAGTATTTGACTGCAAAGGTGAAGGCAAACGTCGAGTCGTTTGGTGCTGACCGGTTTGGGGATGAATCGGGTTGTGTGTCAGGATTTTCTAAGTCGCGCGGGATTCGAAAAGCCATCGAGTCTAAGGTGTTCGAGGGAGACCTCCGGGGGGCCGTTCGGTTGCTGGTTTCAGACGACTCATTCGCGCAACACGACCCTGGCACGCTAGACGCCCTTATGGTTAAGCACCCAAGCCCATCGCGTCCGCTTAATTTTCCATCGGCGCCGGACTCGTCATTCCCAAGGGTGACTGCGTCAGTGGAGGACGTTGCATTGGCTCTAAGCTCTTTTAATAGTGGCTCTGCGGCAGGCATGGATGGAATTCGTCCGGGGCATTTGAAAGAGTTAACATCTGG
Source organism: Cosmia pyralina (assembly GCA_946251885.1). Taxonomy (NCBI): domain Eukaryota; kingdom Metazoa; phylum Arthropoda; class Insecta; order Lepidoptera; family Noctuidae; genus Cosmia; species Cosmia pyralina. The sequence goes on from OX276343.1 coordinate 28,978,804, forward strand.
CTCTGCGGGTGAAAATGGGCGGCGTTTGCTGGAGTGTTTGACCAAGCTCGCAAACTTTTTATTGAGCGGTCAGCTCAATCTGGTAGTTTGTCCTTATTTGTATGGTGCTTCTCTATGCGCGCTCAAGAAAAAAGACGGAGGACTGAGACCAATAGCCATCGGCAGCGTGTTTAGACGGTTGACAGCGAAGCTGGCGTGCCGGTCTGTACGAGTAGCTATGTCCGAATACTTTCAGCCGCATCAACTAGGGTTTGGGACGCGTCGGGGTTGCGAGGCCGCTATCCATGCGACACGTGCGTTCGTCATGGACCCTGAGAACTCGGGCTGCGTTGCGCTGAAACTTGATATACGCAATGCTTTTAACACCCTAGAAAGAGACGTTCTTTTGAGTGAGGTAAAGGATAAAATTCCTTCTCTATACCCCTTTCTTTATCAGGTATATTATTCTCCTTCCAACCTATTCTTTAATGATAGTCTCATTTTGTCTCAAGTGGGAGCGCAACAGGGTGATCCATTGGGGCCACTTGTTTTCAATTTAGCAATTCACAATGTCATCTCAAGATTGAAATCATCTCTGAATCTATGGTACCTTGATGATGGCATTATTGGTGGATCACTCGAAGAAGTTTGCAAGGACCTAGAGGTTCTTGTTCCCCAACTTAAGGAGTTGGGTCTGGAGGTGAATCCCTCCAAGTGCGAATTTTTTCCCTGTAGCGTTGGTGCTCGTACACACTTCTCACTCTTTCATTCTCTTTTACCTGGCCTCAAGGAACTTTCTCCTCTCTCTTTTTCCCTTTTGGGATCTCCCATTTTTCTTGACGGAGTGCCAGAAGCCATTTCCTCCCGTAAACAACTTCTCCTCAATGCTCGAGAACGTCTCAAGGGTCTTTCTGCGCACGTTGCGATTTTGTTATTGCGCATGTGTTTTGCCGTTCCCAAAATTACGTATCTCTTACGGACCGCTCCTACCTGGCTTTGTCCTGAGGAGGTACGTTCATTTGACTGTGCTGTAAAATCAACGGTTGAGTCGATCCTGAATGTATCTTTTAATGATGCGCAGTGGAGGCAGGCGGCTCTTCCTATCCGGCACGGGGGACTTGGGGTGCGATGCGTGCATGATGTGGGCCTGCCGGCTTTCCTGGCGTCGACACATGGGGTGGCTGACCTCGTCACTGTAATTCTAGATTCCAATGGTGACGGGGCAAGCATACCTTTTATGTTGGATGCCGGGTCAGCTTGGTCTGCCCTCAACATGGGTGCAGCAAGCCCTGACGCAACACATGCGCAGCGCGCTTGGGATGACGTCTCGTCTACGCTGATCCAGAAACAGATGTTGGTGGAGTCCTCGGGGGCTGATCTAGCCAGACTCAGGGCTGTATCGCAACCGGAATCGGGGGCATGGTTGCACGCGCTTCCATCGCCTCACCTGGGCACGTTGCTTGATGACGACTCTTTGCGTGTGGCGGTGGCCCTCCGCCTGGGCTGCAAGGTGTGTGAACCCCATAGATGCACCTGCGGTTCCATGGTGGAGGCCGATGGCCATCACGCTTTGAGTTGTCGTCGTTGCTCGGGGAGGTTCCCGCGTCACCATGCCCTCAATGATATTGTAAGGAGGGCATTCGTGTCGGCAGATGTTCCCTGCATGCTGGAGCCTCCGGGATTGTGCAGGACTGACGGCAAGAGGCCGGATGGGTTGACCCTGGTGCCTTGGAGGAACGGCAAGTGCCTAATTTGGGACGCAACTTGCGTCAGCACTGTTGCCGCCAGCCACCTTGGTCGCACGGTCCTCTCGCCGTCGGCTGCAGCGGAAGACGCCGCTGAAAGGAAGAGGCTGAAGTACGCTCCATTGACGACCCGTTATAATTTTGTGCCCATTGCAGTTGAGACCATGGGTTGTTGGGGCACTGAGGCCAAGAAGCTCATTGGTGAGATAGGGCATAAGCTTTGTCAGAAAACGGGTGACTCCCGCTCCGGCTCGTTCTTGGTGCAAAGGTTAGCCATTGCCATACAACGTGGCAACGCTGCAAGTGTTATGGGCACCTTTGCGCCAGGAACGGTTAGGGGCGGGTTATTTGACGTACTTTTATAATTTTTTTTTTTTTCACATCATAAGTTATATTGTTTTTAAAATAAAATTAATTACCTTTTTATGTAATTCTAATGAAATGCCACATAATTTAAATTTAGAATTGTATGTATCTACTATTTGCATGCCCATGTATCAGTACCAAAAAAAATAAATCTAGTACAATCACAAAAAAAAAAAAAAAAAAAAAAAAAAAAAAAAAAAAAAAATTAGTATTTTATCATGAAGTAACAGTCACTAATTCGTACGCCAATTACTGGGCAAATCCGCATAACTACCAAACATTTGTTCTGCGTTTACCACAAATCTATCAGCAATAGACACCGACATTGTATCATACGAATTAATTAATCAAACGGATACTACGTCTCGTTACAAAGCAAAATTAATTGCCGTTTGCCTGTTACATTGAAGAGCCGTGAATTTGACAATAGCGTTTGAATAATGACAATCCTGCAACTGACATGTAGCTAGCAAAAAACACCTTCCCATTTTACAGGGGGCGAGCCTATTGCTATCAACTGGGCACAAATCTAGCCTATGGGCTGCTACTGAGAAAATTCTTGATGGATAAAACCAATGACGCTTGCCCGACCTTGGAATCAACCCAATACGCTACGCTCAGCAGTGGTGTTTGCAACTGCAACCACTAGGCCAACAAAGCAGTGCCACTGATCCAACCAAGGAACTACTAGGAGCCAGTGAACTTTGGGGGCTGTCTGTTGTAACTAGGTATGTCGCTTAAAAAAAAAACAAATCTATACTAATAAATAAAATTTAAGTGTCTCTTTGTAATATAAACCTTTAGCTTTTTACTAAATGCATATGGAAGTAAGAGTATATACGGTACCTATTCATAACAAAAAAAAACCGTTTTTAAAATTTCTGTCCGTCTGTCTGTTTATTCCGGCTAATTTCCGAAACGGCTGGACCGATTTTGACGGGACTTTCACTTTTAGAAAAAGAATTAGGGTTCCGCACAAAAAATAAAACGCATGAAAATGTGACCAAAAAGTCGGATTTGAAAAATTATTTTTCCATTTGGTAGCCAAATTCTCGAGGATGGTTATAGGATATTTAACATCATGCTATGACCCGTAGGAGCCAAGCAAAAAGAAAAAAGTTTGAAAGAACGCTAAGTGAAAACGAAGTAAAAAGCGCGGGCGGGCGATGCAACGCGTTTTATTACAATGTGGCTGATAGTTTAGTATATTGTGTATACTTACGACTTCCACCCGAACGAAGTCACGGGACATAGCTAGTAAGTAGTATATCTTGAAAATTAAACCATTTTGTAGATATCTTCCATTACAAGGAGTTTTACAACTATTACAAGAGCTTTCTTCCAACAACGTACCTACCACAATCGATCACACATAAGCGCTGGTAGTTAAAAACGTCACTAGGTATACGCCACGCGTGGGACTATGAGTAATGGCTTACGTATTACACAGTGGTTGGCTGCCTGCCAATATATTCTACACTGTCATCCTGTCAGCGCTGTCACCGCTGCACAAAGGAGGAGGATATCAATTATATGCGCTGATCGCTTTTTTTTTTTGTTTGGTGGTCGTTCATCAAGCGGGTTGCGGGTTGTTGCGTTTAGATAGCAATGTAAACTGATGAGAGCTGTTGTATTGTCTAGATTACTTTTTGAGAGCACCGCACATGGACGGGCCGCACCGCATAGCAAAAATATTCCTTCATCATTGTATTATTTATGTATTAAGTTCACAATTATAAGCAAGAACAAAGATGGTGGCTGACGCCGAGCGCTGTGCCTGCTTCTATAATGTACGCAACAATGTCGTCCTTCCATCTCGCCGCCAAACGACAGATATCTCGTCTTCCAGTCCTTGGACTCCACTCTGTCACAGCCTTACTCCACCGGTCATCACTGCGCCTTGATAAGTGTCCTGCCCTACTCAATTTGAGTTCCATAATTCACTTTCCGATGTCGAAGACCTTCGTTCAACTTCGGATCTCGAAGTTTGGAACTCGGTCTATTAGCCTCTACGTCAATCATCGACTACAGGCGAGCCGCACCGGTATTTTTTGTATTGAAAAGCGATGCGCTGCGACCCGGTGTGGCAGTACTGTGCTTCAGCTTTTACAGTACAGGCTTCAGACAGAAACAAAAGACAGCAAAACATTCCAAAACAAAAAAAAAACAAACAAACATTTTAATACAAAACTTTTGTAATAGTATCAAAATAAATCTGCCTAGCCTTTTCCCAACTATGTTGGGGTCGGCTTCTAGCCTAACCAGATGCAGCTGAATACCAGTATTTTACATGGAACGACTGCCTGTCTGACCTCCACAACCCAGTAACTGGGTAATACGATACTCCTTGGTAACTTAACTTTCGGGCTTCTGACGACCAGTAACGACTGTCAAAGATTGACGAATGACAACCAGGACCAACGGCTTAACGTGCTTTCCAAGGCACGGAGGAGTCTCGGTATGTAAAGATGGTCACCCATCCACGGACCAACCCCGGCAAGCGTAGCTTATCCTGATGGATCGACCCGTGCGGCTGTTATTACTTAGCCACGAGCTCCACTTTTTGTAATAGGAACCCACCACAAATAACCGCTTTTTCATTAATTTATTATCTGGCTATCATCAGCCTACAGCAGTCCATTGCTGGACATAGGTCATCTCGACTTTCGGCAAATCTTATCCAGCTGCTGCCAGCCACCCTGCGAAGGTCCTCGCTCCACCTTGCTGTTTCTGGTTAGATAATGAATTGTCCTTGTTGCACTGGGTAGGTTTAAGTTTCAGTTTTCATTGGATGTTCTCACTACCACCCCAAGGTTTGCGATTGCCTCCAGTAAATATTAGGGGTTAAAGTATGAAATTGCCGATTTGTACTGAAAAATTGAAATTCGTTTTTTTTTAAAATTTAACATATTTATTTAATCAAAATAATTACCATTATTATCTATACATTGCTGCCATCTAATAGGAAGGTTATATAAGCCTTTGCGATAGAACTCTCGTGATCTAGATTCGACAAACTGTGTGAAAGCATTTTGTACTGCCTCCTGAGAAGAAAACTTTTTATCACGTAGAAAATTGTCCAAATCACGAAAAAAATGGTAGTCCGTTGGAGCAAGGTCTGGCAAATACGGACGGTGACGAATGGTTTCTAATTGCAGTTCCTGTAGAGTTAAAACGGTTTCTCGTGCTTTATGAAGTCTCGCGTTATCATGGAGAAATAATGGTGAAGATCGATTCATGAGTCGGGGCTGTTTCACTCACAGAACAGATAAAGAGATCCTCTGATCCTGAGACCTCTTTATCTTTTCTGTGGTTTCACTGCTAGTTTTGTTATCATTGTTCGGAGTTTGGCACAGTAGACATCTGCCGTTATTGCTTGACCAGATCGAAGAAAGCTATAGTGAATAACACCATGCTGAGACCACCAAACAGGTACCATTACCTTTTTATTGGTAAGCTTTGCTTTAGGACACTGTTGCGGCGTTTGACCTTATGTCATCCATTGCATTTTTCGCTTATGGTTATCGTAAAGAATCCACTTTTCATCACATGTCACAATTCGATCCATTATTCCTTCATTTCTGTATCGATTCAACAAGGCAACACAAGTTTCAACACGCGTTTCTTTCTGCAGATCAGTCAAATCATGAGGCACCCATTTCTCATATTTTTTTATTTTATTGATTTGACGCAAATGAGTCAATATTGTTGGTAAGGTAACGTTAAACCATGCCGCTAATTCCTGGGTAGTTTGGCTCGGATCGGCTTCCACCATCTCTTTCAATTCATTGTTATTCACCTGTGTGTGCGGTCTTCCACGTGGTTCGTTCTTCAAATCAAAGTTTCCATCACGAAAGCGTTCAAACCAAAATCGCACGGTGCGTTCATTAGCAGTCGTCTCCAAACGCAACATTGATATTGCGAGCTGTTTCTGCCGCGTTAGTTCCGCGTCGGAACTCGTATTCAAAAATAACTCGAATTTTCGAAGTATCCATCTTTCTTGTCTAAGCTGAATAAAAAAAAACAACTGAAAGTCGGTAATCGAATGTTGCACATTTTTTTTAAAAGAAGAACTTCATAGGTACCATGTGAAAAAAGTTTCACTCAAAAATCCCAAACCATGAAGGTTCTATGTTTTATATTCGAAGTTCCTAATACAATAAACGGCAATTTCATACTTTAACCCCTATTACTACTATTATCTCTTCATTTATATCATGATCGATAATAGGAGTTCTTCGACAGTTCAGAAGGTGCCATTGTTATGCCACAATTGTCTGAATGTATTTATTTAACCAGAACAACATAAAGCCAATTAATTAATACACAGATTAGGTACGTTATATAATAATAACATGATTTATTACTAATTAGGTACATAATATCACAATAATGTTGACATACACATTACAGCATGCATAATTATAATAGTTACCTTTCCCTCTATGATATTTACCTCCACGGTTCATGACAATATTGGACAATTATTACAAAATATGTTTAAGCAGAACCACAGTTTGTTGACAGTGTCACAGAATTGCCTCTGCTATCCCGCTAGGGAAATCACTTTATTGATATTGTTACTCACAGCATAAAACGAAACTGACCATGCCTATGTTGAATTATTACTTTTTTCCGAACTTTTTTGCAATAGTTTTATTCTCAAGGGACAGGAAGGACGACTCATTCAGTATTGCTAAGTATTATTCGTGCTGATTGACCTCGCACCCCTCCCTCCTTACTTGGCACAGGTGTATCTGTCTAACTCCCCTGGTGTATGGCTGGAGGCTTTGAGTTCACCTTAGGCTGCCACAGGATTGACCGGTTAAGTAGACACGGCTTCTCAAGGTCTACTACGAGATGCCCTTCACTAAAAAAAAAAAAGAAAAATGTGATGTCACATATTTTACTTTTTAAAGAAAAACTAGTAATAATGTTGATAGAGTTGGTACTATATTTTTTAAATAATAGAGCCGCTAGCTCTATTATTTAAAAAATATAGAATGAAAAAACATCAAATGTTGGAAACATTATTAGTTTAATTGTCAAAATTACATCAAAAATCAAAATATCAATAATTATTTTTACATTGAAAAAATAATGGTTGATACCTCACAAACAACACAAAAACGAACATTAAAAACAAAACTAAAAATTTGTATTGCCTCCATGGGCTCTTCTCACAGCTGCCAGGCAATTGGGCACGTTGTTTACTAAGTTTCGTATAAGATCTTGCGTGATATTGGTCCATTCTTCCACTAACACATGTTTCAATTCTCGAAGTGTTGCTGGGGCGGGGCTTCGATTTCTTAGATACCTCCCAAGCTTGTCCCAAGCATGTTCAATTGGATTCAGGTCCGGACTTTGCGCGGGCCAGTCCATGTAATTGATGACAACGTCCTGAAAATACGCATTTACAATTTAAGCTGTATGTAAATTGAATTTTCATCCATATTAATTAAATGTGGGCTGCTCATTAAGAATTTCTTGCACATATCTTGCACTAGTTAGCGTACCATACCATTTTCTATAAGTACTAACTCCGTGCGACTCTCTGAAGAGATTTTAGCCCAATCCATAACAGATCCACCGCCGAACGGCATTTTTTCCTCAAAACAAGCTGGAATAAAACGTTCCCCTGGCCGTCGGTGTCGGTGCTGTTAGCGACATGATAGTAGTTCTATAATGATGGTGAAAGACGACAATGACAGTTTTTTATCATTTTGATTTGACAGATTGAATACAAAAGTGAACAATCAAAACAACCGCGGCATGAATTTATTTCCGAATTCGAGGTGTTTAAAATTTTAACTTTTTTTAATTACATTGTAGATCATCACCTTACCAGCTGATAGACTTGAGCCACTTGTAATAGAGCATCGAGCATCCGCCGTTTATATTACACTTGTAATAGAGCATCGAGCATCCGCCGTTTATATTAGGTCTTTACCTATGAAATTGCCGTTCTGCAGTACTGGCCATTTCAAATCAAAATAATTTTTGTTTGGCTAAGAATTCTAATTTCAAATTAATTTTATTTTAAAAACATGGTTTTTTTTTCCAAAAGTAGTCATTTGTTTATTGATTAGTGTTACATTTTCATCGCATTTCAATCTTTTTCGTCATCATGGATACGTTAAAAATTCGAGTAATTATGGAATATGAGTACCGTCGTGGCAGCAACGCGGCACAAGCGGCACGCAACATCAACGACGTTTACGGAGCTAACACTACAAACCAACGCACCACTTGTTATTGGTTTGCTCGCTTCCGTTCTGGAAATTTCGACCTGAAAAATGAACCTCGCGGTCGTCTGAAGACTTGGTCGACAATGACGAATTAAAGGCGATTGTGGAAGCTGATGATACACAATCTACGGCTGAATTAGCAGCAGCTTTCGACGTTAGCGTCAAAACAATATTGGTCCATTTGCGTCAAATTGGCAAGGTAAAAAAGCTTGACAAATGGGTGCCCCACGAACTCAATGTTCGCCAGCGCGAAGTACGCGTCGAGACGTGCCTTGCACTACTCAACAGACACACAAATGAAGGAATTTTGAACCGCATTGTTACCTGCGATGAAAAATGGATTCTGTTTGATAACCGCAAGTGCTCAGCAAGTTGGTTGGATCCTGGTTCAGCACCTAAACAATGCCCTAAACGAAAAGTTACCCCTAGAAAAGTGATGGTCACTGTTTGGTGGTCTAGCGCCGGTGTGATTCATCACAGCTTCTTACCAAACGGGGTGAGCATTACTTCAGATGTGTACTGTGAAGAACTGAACACAATGATGGAGAAGCTGGCACATCTCCAACCAGCATTGGTCAATCGCTCGTCTGCGCTGCTCCTGCACGACAACGCGCGACCTCATACTGCACAGCAGACGGTGTCCAAGTTGCAAGAACTGGGGTTGGAAGCTCTCCGTCATCCGGACTACTCACCAGACCTTGCGCCTACAGACTACTACTTTTTCCAGAATTTGGATAACTTCTTGGCGGGAAAAGAATTCAATACCCGAGAGGCAGTACAAAATGCCTTTGAAGAATTTGTTGCCTCCCGTCCAGCTGATTTCTTTAAGAAGGGCATCAATAAACTGCCACTGCGTTGGCAAAGATGCATTGATTGCATGGGTGATTACTTCGATTAATACAAATAAAAAATGCATGAAAAAAATTCGTTTAAATTTTCAATTTCATAGGTAAAGACCTATTATCAAATACGTAAATCTAAGATTTCTTAGAGTTCTTAGAGTTCTAAAAAAATCAAGCTTCTAAGTCAACGCAATAAAAAAAAAACTGACATTTTGCGACACATTTTGATACTCACAACTATCAAAGTAAATCAAAACCTATATGGTACTTCCCGTTGACCTAGAATAATGAAATTTGGCAAGAAGCAAGGTCTTACAGCACAAGTAAAGGGAAAAGTCTGAAAAACGTTAATTTATAATTCTGTCACATAAAAAAAAAATCAAGTCTATCAGTCTGTCAAGACCCTTTTTCTCAAGGACGCGTGGAGATATCAAGTTGAAAATAATATCAAATACGTAAGTCTATGATCCCTTAGAGTTCTAAAAAAATCAGGCTTCTACTCAACGCAATAAAAAAAATACGGCCATTTTGCGACACATTTTGATATTTGTAACTGTCGCAAGCAAATCAAAACCTATAGGGTACTTCCCGTTGACCTAGAATAATGAAATTTGGCAAGAAGCAAGGTCTCCTAGCACAAGTAAAGGAAAAAGTCCGAAAGTTGCAGTTTTATAACATAAAAAATATTTTTTTTGGGATCTATTGTTAAGTTTGTTTTTGGGATAAATTCTTTTCAAGTACGGAACCCTTCATTGTGCGTGTTCCGACACGCACTCGGCCGGTTTTTTTATGTGGTAGAATTACAAATTAACATTTTTCAGACTTTTTCCTTTACTTGTGCTTTGAGACCTTGCTTCTTGCCAAATTTCATTATTCTAGGTCAACGGGAAATACCCTATAGGTTTTGATTTGCTTGCGACACATTCTTGCCGAGAGCCTCCAATATGGTTAAAGCTTGGTCGCAAAGGCCCAAAGTAAGTGCGGTCATGGCTTGCCCTTTTGTCCAGCCATTTGCTTCTATGACAGCTTCAAACTGAATTTTGTATGCCGACCAGGAAGATGTTCCATCGAAGGGTGGCACTTTAAACCCGCGTACCAAAGGTGCAGCAACAGCAAAAGTCGCAGTCCCGTCTCCAGCTTTCAGATTTCCCAACGCTTTTCCCATGTCAGCGATCTGGACTTCAGCCACGGAGATACGCTTCTCGTGCAGCCGAACCTTCTCCTTCACGGCTGTCAAGTCCTTGTCAAACATCACGCGTAAATCTTTCATGACGAGCATCAGCTGTTCCTGGCGGTGGGTCTGCTCCTCTTTGTCACGCCAAAGCTGTTCCTCCAGCCGGCGGGCCTGTTCCTCTCGTCGGCGGGCTTGTTCCTCTTGTCGGCGGGCCTGTTCCTCCTTGTCGCGCTTGAGCTGTTCCTCCGACCGGCGAGCCTGTTTCTCCTGTTGGCGGGCCTGATCCTCCTGTCGGCGGGCCTGTTCCTCTCGTCAGTGGGCCTGTTCCTGCAGCATCACCATCAGAGCAAAAAGTTCCTTGGCTGCCGGTGCTGTAGGAACTCCAGATACTTTAGAAACTGGCTGCGTCGTCGTCTGATTACCACCTGATCTGACCCACCTCCTGCTAGCGCTGACTCGGTACGGATACCCGGTGGCTGGTACGGATACCCTTCGTGTCTTCCTTTGATAAAACTGGCATAATTTATCCCTTATTTTTGACACCAAATGTTACGAGCTGGGGTTCGGGATAAATAAGTTAATACCAATTTACACCAAAAACACACTATATTTAAGTAGTTCACTGTTAATTCACTGTAGTTCACTGTATCGCATTCCTAGCTGAATTGCCATACACCGCTGGCAACCATCTGTTTATATTATATATGACGAGTCCCTTCTCGAAAGTTCGAGGCCATAATTCGAGAACATTCTAGTACTTACAGGAATGATCTAGAATGCTGCAAAACGACACTAAAACATCTAGAAAATTCTAGAAGGGTTTAGAATGTTCTAGAAACATCTGTCACGAATTGACGTTTCATGTAGTTCTGCTATTCGATAACAGATGGCGTTAGCGTCTACGTAATACGTATCGTGTAGATCCGCTCCTCGATAACAGATGGCGTTAGCGTCTACGTAACAATATTTATTTCAACTTGATACCTCCACGCGTTTCTGAGAAAAAGGGTTTTGACAGACTGACAGACAGACAGACATACGGACAACGAAGTGATCCTATAAGGGTTCCATTTTTTTCCTTTTGAGGTACGGTTAAAAATAAAAAGAAGGATAGAAGATGGTGGCAAACTAATCTTTCGTCGTAGAAATGGAAGTGGAGGTGTGGGTGGAGAGGGACTGCAGCGGAACAATGACAATATTGCTCAGTTCAGCAAAAAACCCCAAAGCAAATTTATTGTCGTTTCGCTAGAATGCTCGCTAGGACGCTCGCTAGAATGCTCGATAAAACGCTTCTGTTTATTTTAAAATTCGCTAGAATGCTCATTACAAGTGAGTGTTCAAGTCTATCCGAGATTAAAATTCTCTGTAATACATAATTATATAGTTAGTTTCATGCATAAGCATTATTGCTTGCAAGATGCAAGAATTTTCATCATCGACCCGTACTATTTGACCACGAGTGTACCACCACGAGTGTATACCAGAATCACAAAAAAAAAAACTTCGTCTTGTTGTTATTAGGTGTATAACTAAACTTGACACAGGTGTATTTAAAATCATCTCATTTATCGTCAGGGTAGCCCGCGAAATTCAAATCTAATGTTTTTTTGCAATTTGCAGGTCAGTATCAGGTTGTATTATTCCAGTCCGTATCAAATATTAATTTATAGAATTCTAATCATAAAAACCATCAATATAACTCTCTAAGTTATTCTAACTTCGAGTTATATTGCTGATTCTAATGATTATAATTCTGTAAAGCCATATTAGTTACGGTCGCCAATCATAATTATAATCAATATACAACCTGACACTAAACTGAAAATTGTAAAAAATGTAAGATCATGTACTCTTATGTTTTAGCCTAGTCATAGCCTGCAACTGTGTGTAATCTCGCGAATATTTGCGGTGAACACCTTTTTAATCTTATTACTTGAATTTCACGCTACCTTAGCGCATTCCCCTTAATATATTTAACTAAAATATAAAAGATCCTAAAAATAAAATAAAACAAAAGAAAAACAAGCGTACAATACCGTATTCATTTCATGTAAGGTAAAGCTGCATTATGTCCATAATGATGAAAATTACCTTCACATGACTCATTACGTTTCACAAAACAAACAAAAGTCGTACACAGGCAGCCAGTGACACTTCATTCTGGATACACTTGTGGCCACGATAAATGGTAAAGATAGTATAGTTGTTGTTCTTTTTAACCGACTTCAAAAAGGAGGAGGTTCTCAATTCGTCGGAAACTTTTTTTTGTTCTTTTTTTTGTTATTTTTTTTATGTATGTTCCCCGATTACTCGAAGATGGCTGGACCGATTTGGATTTTTTTTTTTTGTTTGAAAGGGTATACTTCCCAGGTGGTCCCATGATCATCAAGTCAGAATCTGATGATGGGATCCTGGAGAAATAGAGAGAACTCTTCCAATTTTATAGGCACACTTGAAGCGATTTGGATAGTTTTTGGAAGAGTACTTTCTTGGAGTGGTCCCATTTCAATTTGGTGACGATCTGATGAAGAACTTCTGAGATAGGCAACGGAACTCCTCAATAAATGATAGCAAATGGACTGGGATTGCTGAAATCTCATGTCTGTTTGTTGTTCACACCAGTTCATAACATAAAATCACGCCAGTACGCTGTGAAGGGGTAAGTACATGTGAACCACTAAAAAGTGAAAAATAAAAACTTTTTTACAAAAAAATACAACCGACTTCCAAAAACAACACTACAAAGTGAAAAATAACTTTAATTTCGGAATTCGGTGGCAAAAACGAAAATACATTTAATTAGACACCGACTTCCGAAATTAAAGTTATTTTTCACTTTGTAGTGTTGTTTTTGGAAGTCGGTTGTATTTTTTTTGTAAAAAAGTTTTTTTAGATTATTAATTTAGCATAAAATCGGGCTGATTTTGCAATAGTCAAATTACACTTAGCTGAAGAATAAATATGACAGTTTGACATATTTTCAATACAAAAGCTTTAAAATTCAAATATTTATTCTTCAGATATGAATTATCTGACTACTGAATTTGCCCTAAGATAACTTTAAGTTATTAATCCTAGTGTGATGCATAAGTTAGAATTTCATTGGCACTTTTAGGGTTTGTTTGCTTAAAATTTCTGTCATCTGTCAGGCAGGATGACACAACAAAACTTTTTGGTTCTTTTCAATTTAAATGTATTTATTTAGAAAAATTAATTGAGTCTCAATAATATTGCAATGAATGTGCGCAATATGGATGGAGTTATGGAATTATGGAGAAGTGTTTTGACGCTGCGTGACAGCGTAAGCGTGGGTGACCCATGGCCGCCCGTTCGATGTCCACCGCACACAGTATGGATGGAAAGCAGCACATGAAGTAATTTTTTGCTCCTTTTGTGTAATTGCTGTATGGCGTTCCAGTTGGAGGATAAATAAATCTACATATACTAATATTATAAAGCTGAAGAGTTTGTTTGTTTGTTTGGTTGAACGCGCTAATCTCACGAACTACTGATTCGAATTTGCTATAGAATAATCAATCATAACAACTTTTTTTAATTCAAACTGGGTTTCACTGTGTGAGCCTGCAGCTGTACACACGGCTACACATCAAGCTATACATTTCTAGTTTACACTGACCTCTCACTCTAAGGAAATTCTATACATGCGAGATCAGCTTATACTGGATATGGATTCTCCCAAGATGGTCACCTTTATTATGGTGAAGATCTGACAGTTGAACTCCTCAATAACGTACAGTAGGTAAACGTACTGTGATTTGGTTACTGTACAGAAATCAAAGAAAATTACTGGTTAGTTACTATCCGTGGTCAACTAATTATGGACTTCGAAAATAAGTAGGTAAATACCTACTTACCCCATGGAACTCCTCATCGACGAGTAGTACACATTATTGTGAATAAACTACATGAATTAAAAACAGTACAAATTATGTGTTAATCGTACTGAAGATGAAACACAGTAGGTTAAGTACTTACCTAACAGTGGTCAACTAATCATTGCTGAGTATCAATTCAAAGAAGTAGGAGCACAAATTAGGTAGGTAGGTATAATACGCGCCACGAAAGATGAGACTTGACGAGCGCCGTACAGCGCCGCCCGCGCTGCGCGATGACGCCCGGTCTCTCCCCGTCTTTACCTTTATATCGTCTAATGTGCATGTCAAACTACGTGGTGTGTCAAGTCTCATCTTTAGTGGCACGTATTGTACACACGTCTACATATCAAGCTATAAATTTCCGGTATAAACTGATCTCGCTTTGTATAGGATTTCCGTACAATGAGAGGTCAGCTTATACTGGAAAAGTATAGTTTAATATATAGCCGTATGTACCATAATGCAAAAGACGTTTAATTATTAGTATTTATTAAAGATCTTTACAGTTTCGATAATTTCTTGCTAAGTACTTCCCAAATTAAAATATTTTGCACTTTGCAGTGTTTTTTTATGGAAGTCAGTTTTATTGTTTTTGTAATAAGTTTTTTTTAACGATGGGCACATAAATAAAATACTGTAGGTATTAATTTTAAAGCGGGGGTGTAATTTTTACTGTTTTCGGGACTAAAAAAAGGTATAAATCAAAAATGGTGTAGGTACAAAATGTTCAATAAGGGGGTGTCATCTTCATAGCTTCCGAGGGCGCTGCTGGGACGAAAATCAGGAAATTAAAATCCAAAATGGCGACCATAACCAGAGATGGATCTCAGTAAATAGGTTGCTTTTCAGTTTACACGGACAACTGTAGCTCAAACATCGTCTACTTTCTTAATTAAAACAGGTTTTTAAGAAATTTATTTGTTTGTTTGGATCTCCAACAAAGGTTACACATACAATAGAAATCACAATAATATTATATTGATAATTTCATAGTTGTTTTGCGTGTTTTCTTGGGAAATTTTCAACAGCGCTCTTAAAGCGTGATCCTTCTTCACCATGATAACACTTCAGCACACTCCGCCAGATGGGCAGTCGATTGAGTACGGCGGTGCACAGTTAATGAGCAGGTGCCTTGATATTTATGTGGGAAGCACCCCACCAGGCAAGATCGGAACATTCTTCATTTTCATTGGAGGAGTTTTAAAGGATATACCTATTCCTTATCTTTTCTTATTCTTTTCCGACATGCACGCGAACAAAGTCGCGGGCACAGCTAGTAAATAAATAAAATAACCTAGATCAGCCAAAATCACGACAATAGAGCAAAAACACGAAAACGGAATCCAAATCGTTCAAAAATGAACATAATAATATTAAGTACACAAAAGTAATTTATTACACTCGTCCCCACTCACATAAAAATACGAGCACACATAAACTTGCTACAAAGGGACCGAATTACACTTACTGACAGTTTGATGGATACATTTTCCGTGTGTAAAGTGAATTTTTACCCATTCACCACCATCTTGAAAACGTTCAGCTATTATGTGGCGGCGATAAAACCGATATCCTTGATGGATTGTGTCAGTTATCTGGATTGGGTTTATCGAAAATAAAATTGGTGTGCACTTTACTTTGATTCGGTAATTGCACTTGTGAGGGAGAGGCATTGATATCTGATCTGGGTAATGTGACAACCGGAGGGAAAAACCAAAGAAAACAAACGAGTGCTCACTGAAACTAGATAATTTTGTTGTTTCTTTTGGGATATTTCATATTTGTTTTTTTTTTTTTAAGAATTGTTCGTCTACCATCATCATGTTAATCACGAATCTTCAATCATCATCATCAATGTTAACTAAATGAGGCAAAAACAAAATAGGTAATAGCATTTTTTTATCTGAGTGAATGTTTTATGTGAATATGAAAAGCTAGTTAGTTTTAGTCAATTATGTTATAATTCGATTATTAATTGGTGCAGTATATATCAGATATCAAAAACTCGTGTAAATAAATTTACAAAATAATAATGCTGTCCTCCAGTGCACTTGAAAACAATTTGTATGCCACATAACGTCTGTTTTGTTATCAGCATTCTGAGTAACAAGTGAGTCAAACTTATTATGAACTAAATTACCGTGATTCAGTATCGGTCAATATAGGTATAGAAATGTAAATGAGTATTGAAATTATAACTCAAAGGAATTGGGATTCTTAGAAAATTACTAACAGAAAAAATAAATACTTTACAAACGTATTATGATCATCTAGGTAAGTATAGGTGCTTACCTACCATGCCTCATCATACAGATAGTACTAGCTGGTGCCCGCAGCTTCACCTGCGTGGATTTCAATTCTTCCCTATTTGAATCGGATTTTGTTCACAATTTCATGGGTTTCAATTTCTTTGCGCGGAACCCTAATTCTTTTTCTACAAAAGTAGCCTAAGTTACTTTTTAAAACATCAGCGGTCTGCCAGTAAAAGTTGCGTCAAAATCGGTTTAGCCGTTTCGGAGATTAGCCGGAACAAACAAACAGACAGACGAGATTTTTTTTAGAAGTGGGTACCGTATATACTTTCATGTGCATTTAGTAAAAAGCTGTTATTTTGACATTACAGACACTTCAATTTTATTTATTTGTATAGAGTATAGAACTATAGATGTACCTATAGATTTACATTCTATTGATACTTTCCTGCTGCTAAGATAGTAAGTGGAATTTACCAGCAGGAAGGTATCACGTCATCATCTGAGATTATACCTTCTTGCGGTAAATTCTACCTACTAGGAGGAGAAGCATCCTCCAATCTTATGTTTCTATAACAAACAGTGATCACCAGTCCAGTCTACTACGAGTGGTGATTCTTCGACTGTTCTAATTTTCCCTTTGGTTAAGCTTTGGCCACATCGGGCGGGAAACGAAACGCAACTACTCTCGTCTTTTGTTTTGAGCGGTATCACACCTCCGCCGCGAACCATAGTAGCAAAACTGCAGTAGTTCAATTCAACTGACTCGTTTCAATTCATTGACTATATACACCCTATAGACACACTGGAAATATTAATGATGTTACCGTTGATACCGTCGCTGACTGATTGACTTTTGTGCTCCATACCACAGGTTCACTTCCCTCACGGAAAAAGAATTTTATAAATATTTTTATCTATACTCATATCGTAAAGTTCTGATTATCAATTTAATGACAGACTTTATGCATGTAAAACTGAAATAAAATTGCTGATGTCATTCGTGGATCTATGACAGTCGTTACGGGTCGTCAGAAGCCCGAAAGTCTGACTACCAGTCTTACCAAGGGGTATCGTATTGCCCAGTTACTGTAAAGTACGCTCCATGTAAAATACTGGTATTCAGCTGCATCCGGTTAGACTGGAAGCCGACCCCAACATAGTTGGGAAAAGGCTAGGCAGATTGATTGAACTGAAATAAAATGTAAAAAAAAATATATGATACAGATTTCTTAACAAGATAATGATCTAAAATAACTTTTTATTAAAGTAAACTTCGGATCGACCAAGGAGTTTTCAATTTGATTTTTATCATTTTATATGTGGACCGCGCTAGGGCGCATGCGCGGTTGACCGATGATAGCTCCGTAACCATAGTAATATAATCCACGTCACAATGGTTTTCTTCCTCTTTTTCGTATCTCTTTTAATCTGTGACGGTTTCGGAGCCATTACTGCGTTTTTTTTTAATTTTTGCTAACTTTGGTTTTTTATTTATAAATAGGTAACTATTACCTTATCGCATTAGTGTAGGTAAAGTAGTGTATGAAACTGCACATAACTACTATTATATTACTTATTGAGCTCTAAATAATGGTGACAGAGCTTTGAATTTGTAAACACAATCATATAAGTACTAAAGAAAGTTCCAAGGGCAACCATGGGGCAATGCTTACAAAAATGAAGTGGGTTTGGTTACCTATGGTTTTATTGTTTCTATTTAACAAAATAAAAGTAATTTTAAAGGAAGTTCCCACGAGTAAAACACCATAGAAGTTCCATTTTAAAGCTTACTTTGTGAACAACTATAAAAATTGAATAACTTAGACTACGCGCAAAAATTAATACCATCCATTCTAACCTTCGTGGTAAGTAAAAAGCACACATTCTCCTTGCAAGTTTTTAGTTTAGTAGGTCACAGCAATTTGCAGGACACAGACAGGCAGACGCCGAATGCATAACATCGTGTCTTGGAAGAAAAATCATAAAAACTAAGTGTAACCTTAATTTCGGCGAAAATTTTCAAAGATCTTTGTACTGTTTAATTTTTGCAATTTTTCTTTAGTTTAGACATTTGATACTCCATAAAAACAGTTTTAATACGTAGTTCGTTATTTCAGGCACCTGTTGAAATTCGAACTCACGACATCTCGGTTGCACGTCCGCTGCTTTTACCGTTGAGCAATTTCTATCTCGATGTAAAGCTTGCGTTTCCTACGACAGTAGTGGCCGCCACATAACGGCCACAGTGACGACCGATGGTCAGGATAATTATATCGTATATTATTACTCAGTTACTGAGTTGTAGAGATCAGATAGGCTGTCGCTCCATGTAAAATACTGGTATTCAGCTGCATCTAGTTAGACTGGAAGCCGACCCCAACATAGTTGGGAAAAGGCTAAGCAGATGATGATCATTTCGAGAGCTATATTGACGATTTAAATTAGGTATTATAATTTAGTATTTTTTTTTATTTTATCATTATTTTGATCTGTCGATCAAAATTGATCAACACACTTACAATGTAAATCAGTGTCGCAATTTGCAATAAAAACGTAAGAAGGTTTGCACGCCCCCGATTTGTGAAGTAAAAATTTACTTTTATGCTTAAAAATATCATAATCCAAAGGGAATATACAGCTTGCCCTTGTTTTATTCCCAAAATAAACAATCCTACGACAAGTCCCTTATCGAAATGCAGCGTGAATATTAAGTCAGAGCACGACCAAAACTGTGGTTTAAGTTAACTTAATCTATCGTTTGGCACGGGGCGTCCTGTGTAAACTTAGCGACGATAGTAAATCGATACGGTAGATTAATTTAAAACTGCTCGCTTGTTTTAGAGGTTCAGTTGAAAGTAGCTGGAGTAGGTGGCAAAGTACCTATAGTTTAGCTCTGAATTGTTTTTTTTTGCGTTTATTTTTGAAATGAAGAGTTCGTCTAACCCAATCGTCTAGGATGAAAGGAATCTATAATTTTTCACGGAGAGGCTTTCAGACAATAGATCGGCTGCTGCCGGTCTATTCTGTAAAAATCTCACCGTGAAAACTTAGGTGAAGTGATCTTAAAGTGAACTGTCAATAGTGTCAACCCCTTTTTTTTTTTTTTTTTTTTGTGGATGGGAAATCATCAAATGACTTCTCCCGCTCTGGGCAGAGGCGGGAGGGCGTGTCAGACTTTTACTGACTAAAACCCACCCATGTTCCTTCAGCTGCCCGTGCCAGGGCCACGGTATCTCTTTCGAACTACCCGCGACCCCGGCGGCATCGGCCCAATTGACCCCGTCACTGCTGACATCTCTTTGAGGCGCGCGTGGAACACAACGCGCCGTCGACCCGGGCCTGGTCCTTACCGGACGGCGAGCTGCCCATTACTCGTCGTCCGCAAGCCCGCGCCTACGGTGGCCGGGAATCGGCAATCGATTCCCGCCGCCCAGGGCGTCTCCTACGGCGGCTAGGAGCGCGAGGGCGCGGCTGTTGCCTCTCCCTCACGCGTTCCGCTTCCTCCTTCGCGAGCATTACTGCTTCGCAGAAGGAGGTGACGGCTTCCCATGCACTCTCGCTCCGCACCATGGCCTGGACCAGGTTTGGACGCGAGAGATCGCCGCCGCCGATCGCCTCCGTGAGAACACGGCGGTGCTCCGCCCAAGCCGGGCAGACCTCCACTGTATGCTCCACCGTGTCCTCCGGGCGATCCACACAATGGTGACACCCGGGCGTTTCCTCCCGCCTTATCCGAAACAGGAACCTCCCGAAACAACCGTGTCCGGTGAGGACCTGCGTCAGGCGGAAGGTGAGGACGCCGTGGCGCCTCTCCAACCACTCCTCAAAGAGGGGACTTATCGCCGCAATTGTGGCGTGCCCAATAGTGTCAACCCCTAGCATCAGGTGGAATGGCAGCTCACTTCACGCTGACTTCACCTAAGTTATCACGGTGAGATGTTTGCAGAATAGCATTACAGTTCTTGTCTCTGTTATCCTACTCTTTTACAGGCTCTAAGCAAGCGTGAATACCAAATATTTTCACCAAATTATTTCCAAGTTGAGTTTTACATCTTTATTTTCTTCAAGCCCTCAGGCTAGTTCTTCAAACCCACGTTATTCAACATAAGTTATATAGTATATTAAAATAATATTTCAGCAAATGAAGTAAAATTAAAAACGAGTACTTACATAATATTGTTCGCTAGACTTTCAGTGATCATCAGTTTCTTTCTAGTTTATTAATAATTTTGAACAATAGCCTGCTAAGAACCCCATTAGATCTTGTGAAATAATAAATGGTTGTGATTATACGGAGCTTTTTTGCTTTCTTATTCTGTTGCTAGAATGTAAGTTTTGTGTGGGTTTGCAGATTTATGTCTAAAAAGTACAATGAAGTGTGAGTTTACACTTCGGTAGAGTCAGTATACATTCATGTTGTTACTTGAATATAACAACAAAGCGACTATATGAATATTTTCAATATTAGTTTTTTTGTTACATAGTAATCAATATCATTATTTTATTCTTTGTTCAATTAATTGCTCATCACATTAAGTGCGAAATAAAAACTTTTTATTACCCTACTACAAAAGAAAGGTGTAGTCTCGCAAAACTTTGAAATTAATTACAACAAGAATAGTTCTTAACACATTACTTTATCCGACTACTAACAAATTAAATATTTACCAGCTATTTGGTACTAGTGGGTAATTTACATTTAGTTTTAGCGCCGGTTTTCAATATCACAGTCCGATTAAGGGACCTGTCCTACCGCCGGGGATTAGCGAGAAGCGAGTAGAGGTAACAACTAAAAACGAGTTGTTTGTTTGACAGAATTCGCGCTGGTGGTGTGAACAGTTGGCAATTAACTAAGACTAAATGTATATGCTTAAATCATTTGGATTTTCCATATGTGTCATTTGACTATATTGTCTCCTGTTGTAGGTACTAAAACCGAAACACACTTGTAATTTTTTCGATAGAAAAAAAATCCAATGTAGCACCGTCTATTTTCTATTTTATACGAGTATACGTAAACAGTTCCTTACTGTGCAATAAAATTTGCTTTAAATCAAAGGTATTTAAATATGTTAAGAACTTACTAAGCTAAAAATTTATCTAAGTATAGCATTTTTTCATAAATCTACGTTAAAACGAAGCGCGTTTAGTTCCGGTTCGCGTGAGAGACTTCTATCTCGCGCGTCAAACTAGACAGCCACAACGCCATTTCACTTACACACTGACCACGCTTCGACGCGCACTAAACCACGCTTCGACGTATCCTCTTAATATTATCTTCTTCTTAGCGTGTCGATGGCAATCTATATAATATAGTCAGCCCAGAATTTGGCTACGAGCTTGGCACCTTCATTAGCGTCCATCAGCTCCTGCGTGCAGACAGCAGGACAAGCTGGACACGATATTAAGTGCCCCATTGTTTGTGGGACAGCGCCACATTTACACTCCAGAGCGGAGTCATCTGTGAATCTCCACCTGAGCAGGTTTTCTCTTTGCTTCGGCCTACCTGTGTTCGGAATCTATTTAAAGACTTCCAGGTAAGCCAAGGCAACTCATGTAGGTACGGTCAGCATCAGAATTTGGTTAAGACTGCTAATTTTTGACATCATCTAAATTAACACAAAATGATTACACTGATACACTGATTTTTTTTCATTTAACTGTTAAGAGTTAATGTTCTTAAAATTTTAAGTACTTCTGTTCCAATTTGAATTAAATATTTCGCTTAATAATTAATCGACTTCTGTTGCTGACTGTACAGGTGGGAGATTTTCAGCAGGTGGAACGAAAGGGTTGGATAGGGAAGCACTATCTCACCACAGCTTTAGACTTTCCTTAGACAGTTCACCAGATTAATATAATTATTTATCTCTTTTACTGACACGAGACCTACAACCTATTGTACGTTTCTTGAGCGAGAAAATAGTCGATAGCAAGTCGCTTCCTCGTCGGCTGTGGGACAGATGCCTTAGAGGTGCTAATATTTTATTAGTTACGGGTAAACAATTTTAACAGCGCTTGGAATAAGTGGTAACTAGCGTTTTAGTGTGAATTGATGCTAAAGTCTATTTTGTTACGTAGTTTATTGTATTCCTATGTACTTATTTAGCTATAGGTAACGGGATTTTACTAACGATACAAAATATGTAAGTAGACAGCCAGACTTTTCGCAAGTTAGGCCTATTGAAGGCTTTCTGCACCCATGTGTGCATAAGGAAAAACTCTTTACATAATAGGTATATAAGCTTATATATTATATATATACGCGTAAAAAAACATCATCCGATGGAAAAAAATCATCCGATGTAGTTGCGAACCTCATAGGTTCACAACTAACCCCCCGCCTCCCCCTGGGGGTTTTGGGTTTATAAATTAGTATATTGTATCACCTGAAGAGATAATGATTCCCGCATAATTTGTTGTTTGATTAGATATTTACAACCGCGATGGTACATGCCATACATATTGACGCAGGATCGTGTTGAGTGGAAAAAGGGAAGGCCAGGTCTTTGTCCTGCAGTTGGACAACACTGGCTGATTTATTTATTTATTTATTACTAGCTGTGTGTGTAAATGCGATGTGTAAATCCAGGGTATAAGCTATCTACATACAAACACACACTCACAAATTTTTGCCTTTATAATAGTACTGTGATTAAATAAATTATAACAAAGAAAACCGCCATAAAAACTTTAGAGTGGGTATTATAGAACCTAACATTCCAAGCTAACTTCCGCATAGAAAACGAGCAATGGAAATAAAAAATCTCAATGCAATTCTCCTTTGATTACAGCCAGCGGTTGAGAGTGGCCGCAGATGCACTGCCAGTAGACTAGAGTGACCGTTGTTGTACGGTAAAGAAAGATATCGATGAAAAATCCGTGTTTATGTCAATTATACGTCTAAGGGTTTAGGAGTTAAAAAAAATTCACACCACAGAGATGACGATGCTACGCTGGTCTGGTGGAGTTTCTAAAATAGATAGAGTTAGAAACGAATATATACGTGGTACTTTTAAAGTCGCTGAAATACGCGAGAAGCTTAGAGAAAACCGCATGCGCTGGTACGGATATGTGATGAGGCGAGATGATGACCACATGACTAAAAGAGTCATGAATATAGAAGAAGGAAAAAGAGGCCATGGACGACCACCAATGACTTGGCTACGAACAATTGAAAATGACATCATAGAGAGTAACACAACTGTAGAGACAACCCGCAACCGTACGGTGTGGCGCAGAAGTACTAGGAGGGCTGACTCCAAATAAATTGGGATAGTAGCCAGGAGAAAGAAGAGGGCTTAGGAGTTAACGTCAAAAGTTAGTATAAATTTAAATGTTAAAAGTATTAAAGTGGTTTCCGATGCTACGGACAGTACCACAGTCCCGATGATATGGTGTGAGATTGTGTGATACCAAAAAGCAGATAATTTACAATACAAATCTGATAAGCTAATTTACCCAGAATCTCTACATTATTTTGTCGGTAAATCACATAAGTAAAATGCTCAGTCAATTTGGAAATTTGAAAAAGGCAAACGAATGGAAGCGTATTGTAAATGGGAATTTCATAAAGTGGGTAGAATGGTGGAATGCTGGGTGGGTGTTTTCTTTTTTTATCTTTAAGCCGTCGTTCCCAAAGACGCAAAAATATCGCGGCAAGATTTCATCGCGCACTAGATTTTCAACTCTCGGCTCTAAGTAGAGCATTGAAAATCCAGTGCGCGAAAAAAAATCGCCGTGATATTTTTACGTCCGTGCGAAAACTAGATACTACTAGATAAAACTAGATAAAGTATTGATCCAATTACAAAAAATATTTCACTGATACAAAGCTACACTATTGCGGAGTACAGTCAGCAACAAATGTCGATTATCACTAGCAGTTTTTTAATCTTAATTACTAAGCGAAATATTTAATTCAATTCGGAACAGAAGTACTTAACATTTTAAAAACATTAACTCTTAACAGTTAAATGAAAAAAAAACCGGCCAAGTGCATGTCAGACCACGCACAATGAAGGGTTCCGTAGTTGGGATGAATTTATCTTAAGAACAAACTTAACATTGTAGTTGAAAAACATGTTCTCCCATACATTCCAACTGTAAATGTAAGTTTGTACTCATAATATTGATAGATTTACCATGTTATTTTAAGACCACAGACTTCTTACAGGTTTTCTTGTAATCTACGGATAAAGATCTATTTTCTGTATTTTTTTTCAAAATTTTAGGCTCAGTAGTTTCGGAGATAAGAAGGGGGGGGGGGAATGGTCAATTTCGTCTATTTTCTTAAATAACTTTAAAACAATTTATTTTCAAATTATAAAAAAATATATTTGAGACCCTCGTAGTAACCCCTTTCTTTTGACATGCCACATGGTGTAGTTTGCAAAACTTTATTTTTTTATTTTTCTTATTTGCCCCCCAAAAGTGACCTCTATATTCAAAATTCATTTATTTACTTTACTCGTCCGTGTATGGGTCACAGAAATTCATATGTGTACCAAATTTCAACTTAATCGGTCCATTAGATTCGGAGCAAATTGGCTGTGACAGACGGACAGACAGACACACGAGTGATCCTATAAGGGTTCCGTTTTTTCCTGTTGAGGTACGGAACCCTAAAAAGCAGTTTATCGCATAATTTTGTGTTAATTTAGATGATGTCAAAAAGTAGCAGGTTGCTGACCGTACCATGAAATACTAAGGTATTTAGGGTGGCAGTAGGGACATCGACGCACAACTTGTTACCACAGTTGTTACCATGGATTCATGTTCATGATTCTGGACAACGATTAATTTTATTCCGGTTATTAAAAAAAAAAAATGTGTTGTTCCATATATTTTGACCACTTAGATATTGCACTTTAGTAGGTCGACGTCCCTGCCACTCTGTAGTTGACTTCCACGCGGACGAAGTCACAGGCAGAAGCTAGTACAATATATAAACGCTCCAAGTTGATTTCAGAACCATCCCAAACAACATGCCTCACACGGAACCATTGGAAAATCAATCGGAACATTCACAGTTTCCTCACATTTTTCAATATTCCGAACAATGAGACCCGACGCTCGAGATAGCTCGAGAACCATTCTCGAACGTTCGAGATTAGCTTTAAATTCAAATATTCAATGGTTTTAAAAGCAGCACATTGCAGAGCGTTATTTTCAATTATTCTTTTCGAGCGGGTATGTGGGACGATTTGCGGTGAATCCATCTGTGTTCGCAGCTGCTGTTCAATAATCAGAATTGGAAGTTTTGTTAAGAGTATTGTAAGGGTTAATCGGATTGGATCTCTGTTTACAATGAAAGGTAAAAACAAGAGTTTTAGAAAGTGCTTGTTTCAATGTGGATACATTTTACAAACAATATCAATGATATTATAAGTAGTAAGACCGCAGATTAATACAGATGGGACACTCCGCAGTTTAGGTATGAATCTACAAGTACGCGGCGGGCTCATCTCACTGGGTCAATTCAGTGTGGGCTGCCGCGCACCGGCCGGTTCGCACGTTAGTTCGATACTCATTCACGCGCCACGTCGTAAAATAAGACAACCCTAACGAGTCAGAAGGTATAAGAGTTACGCGATAGAAAGAGAGGCAACTTATAGGTAGCAAGAGTCGCCTTTTATTTAAATGATATTGCGGAGTGTCCCATCTGTATTAATCTGTGGTAAGACGTAGATAGGTTACTTACCCATCATTCGATGTTCAAAAACGGCCAATGTCGACCTATTAGATTAAAAGTGGAAGTAGGACGGATGTTGCAATTATCGGGAGCGAAAAAGAGACAAGACGTCGAAAATGTGGCTAATTAGCCAGATTTTGACTTGCCACTTGTGGAGCGTGTATATGTATAACCAATCTACCTCCTTTTACTTATTATCATTGAACAATATCAACAATTATCATCACCGGGGTAATTGTGTAACATACAGAAATATTGGCAATCGATCGCAATGCTTTTATTTTGACATCCATTGCTGCATATTGACGTATTCGTCCGCTCAAAAATGTAAATAACGCAATGAAAGTTGCTGCATTGTCAAAATGAAGCGCATCGAGATTGATTGCTATTTTATGTGTGTTACCCAATCATCCCGCACTAAGTTTGACAAACTAACAATTCCTTATTATGAGTACTTTTGAAGACACAAAACAAAGAAAATCACCCAGTCAGGAAAAATATTATCGTATGGTCTAGAAGTGGTCGCTTGTAGTCCTTTTGACCACAAAATTATTTCTGCATGCAGGAATCAAACACACGACCTTTAGCGTAAAAGTCAATCACTCAGGTACTAGTACATCTTCTAATAGGCTACTATAAAGCTGGCTTAATTGATTGATTACTTTGGGGTATTAATCTTAAATTAAAATGACAGTATTAAATTAACGTCAGCGCCAGTGCGACGTGACTTCATCAGTTGCTGTCAACGCAGTCTGACGTTATGGTCAACTTGACGTTTGTGGCTTCATGTTGACTTGTTCTTAGGCTCGCATGCACCACAGACCACTATACAGTCTGGCCGACAAGAGAAACTAGTACAGAGGCCAGCACATCAAGCTACCCCAATCTGTCAAATTTTCCCAATTGAATATGAACCTTTTTCCTTTGTTGTAAAGTTGAAAATCCATCAACGAAATTTGACAGATTGGGGTAGCTTGATGTGTTAGCCTCTGTACCTAGTAATAAGAAACAAATTCGCAAAACACATATTCGTAAGTATGAAACTGTCACTAACTAGATGTCACGAACGCATTCTCTCGACGGCCGAACTGAAAATTCATTTAACGCTAAACATACAAACAAAAACACAAAACATAAACAAAAAAAAATAAACAAACATATTAATAAATAAACATATTTAGAACATCATGCTGTCTCTATCTCACGATTGATAGAAATAGAACGATGTTTCCCGTTAAACGCAGTTTATAGTTTGTTGTGCAAGCGGGCAATAATGTATGTAATTAAAACAATATTTTACTTAAAAAAGCAAGGTAATGAAGCACTATTTTGATTAGTGACCCGTACGATCAAATAAAACCATGCCAATCTGTGCCAGTGACGGTTTTTTGTTGACTGACATCGTCGAGCAACAAAACGGCCATCAAAGTAAATTGCCAATTCAATTAAAAGTTAAGGTCAGTAAACCGAAAAACTAACAATGCAATTGTTTTCAACGAAACTGAAGTAATATTTATATAACTTTTTAATATTTCTCAGAAACAGCTTTTTCAGCAGTCACATTTCAAAAAAACACCCTGAACGCGTAAAGCCAGTAAGATTCAAAACCCTTCCATTTAGCTTTGTCGGTTATTAATAATAATTTCCTTCTCAACTAAAACATTACTAAGCTGACAAGTGGTCAGTTCGGTTGAGAGCAAGCTGACGCCATTTTGACGCTGCGGTGTAAATCCACAAGGACTGGTAGACGTAACGAATTGGTTTAGTGCAGTCATAGTTATTTAGAGTGCCTGCATAAACATACAGGTTTTCCAATCCTGATTTGTTGGTATAGGTCGGTACTGGCAGGTACAGATCAACACATGAGTGTCCGGTATGGAAGGTTTAGCCGGTACCGATAAGTTTAAACCTGTTTCTTCTTGGAACATAGTTAGACTCGCCCATGAAGGGTTCCGTAACAGCAAGTAACATGATATAAAAGTTCTTGTAGTTCGTTTGATTGAATGAAAGGTAAATTGCGGCTTACGATTTATGACGTATTAAAAAAAAACTCCTTACTAGATCTCGTTCAAACCAATTTTCCGTGGAAGTTTACATGGAAATGTACATCATATATTTTTTTTAGTTTTATCATTCTCTTATTTTAGAAGTTACAGGGGGACACACACATTTTACCACTTTGGAAGTGTCTCTCGCGCAAACTATTCAGTTTAGAAAAAAATTATATTAGAAACCTCAATATCATTTTTTAAGACCTATCCATAGATACCCCACACGTATGGGTTTGATGAAAAAAAAAAAATTTGAGTTTCAGTTCTAAGTATGGGGAACCCCCAAAATTTATTGTTTTTTTTTTTCTATTTTTGTGTGATTATCTTAACCCGTCGCGCGCTAATTAGCAGACACAATTGAAATTCTATTGTTATCTGTACACATGGTGTGCAATCGACATTTTAAGAGTTAATGCGGTTTACAGAATACATCTACTTACCAAGTTTCAGCAGTATAGTTCTTATAGTTTCGGAAAAAAGTGGCTGTGACATACGGACGGACAGACAGACAGACATGACGAATCCAAAAGGGTTCTGTTTTTTTCCATTTGGCTACGGAACCCTAAAAAGTAACTCTGGACACAGATAATATAATACTACGTAGTTTCATGCCGGCTCTTCTCCATAGGAAACGACCAATTGGAACCGTGCACCTAGCTTCTGATGTTTCATATGTGCCCATGTAGGTTATGGGAAATAAAATATTTTGAATTTGAATTTTATGGGACTTTTGCCAGCACATCGGTGCGGATCGGTACCGATCGCACCACCGATCCGTTCCGACTTGCCTGTACTGGTAAATGTCTCTCAAGCAGCCTTACAGTGGTCTGGTCTTAATTGCAAAGACGTTCGGAGAACTGCAGCTAAAAAAAGAATTTAAAAAAGAAAAATTAAAAAAAAAATGAAAAAGATAATGTATATTACTACTAGCTTTGCCTGCGACTTCGGCCGCGTGGATGTCGGAAATTATCACACGGGAACCTACTACTGGGATAAAAAGTATCCTATGTGTTAATCCAGTTTATAAACTATCTGTTTGCCAAATTCTATCCAAATCTGTGCAGCCGTTTTTGCGTTAGTAACAAACATTCAAACTTTCACATTTATAATATTGGTAGGATATTAGTAGGATTAAATTATCGAATATTATTATATTTAATTGGATTTCAAGGCATTTGACATTTATGTAATAAGCATTAATAGGGCTCCAAGTGATGACTAGGTATCTCAACATTACCTATACTTATACCGATAGTCCGCAACGACTCCTGACCTGAAGGAACTGTAACTTGTGGAGGTCAGATAGGCAGTCGCTCCATGTAAAATACTGGTATTCAGCTGCATCCAGTTAGACTGGAAGCCGACCCTAACATAGTTGTGAAAAGGCTAGGCAGATTAATTTAGTTATTTACGTAACAAGTTCGATAGTTTCGCGGACTGTGGTCTGTGGCTTGATGCAGATGCACCCAAACTATAAACTTTACAATAAGCTGCACCAAGTTTGCCTGGAAGCTGATGCTAAGGATATTAATTTACTGTGGAGTTAATGTTGAGATCAGGCAATAACAGATGTTTATGTCTGTGTGTTTTCGTCTTTAGATAAACTGCAGCTTCAAGCTAGGCTTTGTTAAAATACTAACAAGCTGTTTAATGTTTTATAATACCGAACAGTTTGATGCTAGTTCGCCTATACCCCGCATGTACAAGCTCATAAATGAACGCAGCGACCTGGTTGACGTCCACGCAGACTCAATATCGACGTTAGTCAGACGCAATTAGTATTAGTATTTAATATAACTATCTAGAATTTAAGTACAAGTCTTTATATATAATAATTAAATTTATAATTACAAAGAGCAATTTGCTTAAGGTTTTTGCTTGTAATTGGTTGTGCAGTTAGATTTAAGACATATCTGTAACAACTGTTGGTGAACCTTAATTAAATAAATACATGATTTTATTATTACTATTATGTCTAACAGCGTTCCTCTCTGCTTAAAAATTTAATCCTTCCATAATAATTTCAAGTTAAACTTTTCTCTATTCTTGTTATTTTAGTTTAGGTAGGTACTTAAGTACTTAGTTCCATTTGCTTGAGTGTTTAAACTCAATCAAATACAAAATTGCAACCTAAACAGTATACAAGATCGCGACGACTATACGACAATATGAAGCTTCGTACGAACGACGTTCCCAGTCTGCATATGAACATTCCAATCAAATATATCCCCCAACATAATCACTGTAGCTAGTCGGCCGATTGGAAAAACCCATTTACCCATCACTACTAAGTAATAGTTTGTATGAAAAACTTAATTTCGATGTTAGAATTTATTTGATAGTTTCAGAATAATCCTATGCAGTAGTGATTTTATTTATTGTCGTATTATCGTCTCCACGTTGTATAGATAACTTTTCAAAACAATCTAAAAAGCTCTCAATTTCCATTCCTTACCATCAAATTATTGAGCATTCCAAGGGCATTCCCAAAACAAACGATCCATTACGAACCAAACATAAATCAATCAAATATCGCCAAAAACTATGTCGCATCAAAATTTAATTTCCTGAAGACGGATGAGCATGAGATAAATCATTTATCAATTTTAAATGCAAATTTGTGAGTTACTTTGGCGGGGTAAGTTCGGGGAACGTGCCAAAAGGCTGCATTGAGATCCCCACACTAATTGGCTGGCATCCATAAATTTTGTCGCAAATCTGCATTTTGAGCTAGATTTTTTGTCATTTTCTGAATGTGATCGTTTTCATTGGCAATTTAGGATTGATTTACTACCTAGTCTTTACCCGACATCAAAAAAGGAGCACGTTATATATGTTCATTTGTATTTTTTATTTTTATTTTTTTCGTTAATTGTGAACCGATTTTATTCGTTTTCATTTGTTAGAAGAAGCTTGCGAGGTGGTCTCATATAAATTTAATTAACTTGGCTTGGGTATTTTGTGAGTTAGCTTCGACAATACGTATTTAATCCACTGTGTATCTTGATGATGTTATAATACTTCCTATCACTGTTGTTTACATAGCAAGTAGTGATATAAGAATTGGTGTGGTGCCATAAAAAGTGAAAAACAAAGATTTTTTTTCAAAAAAAAAATCAACCGACTTCCAAAAAAAAACACTACAAAGTGAAAAAAAACTTAAAATTAATTTCTGAAATCGGTGGCTAAAAACTAAAATACAGATCCAAAGACACCGATATCCGAAATTAAAGTTATTTTTATTTAGTTAGTTATTATAACTTTATGCACAAGTAAAAAAAATACTGCACAAAGGCGGACTTAATGCTCGAGACATTTTCTATCAATCGACGTTAGGGTGAAGCAGAGACAAAACATGGCAGGTGCAACATAAGGGATAGATAGATAACTCAAAATAAAATAAATACTAAATACATAAATAAACAGAAGAAACTTTATTATGGAGAAATAACGATAGGTAGAGGAGAAAACAACTCCAGCAAATCAGCGCTGGGATAATCTGCCAACTTCTTACGAATATTTTCACGTGCCCTAACTTTGAAAGATAACCGACTCGTTGCCATCTTTATATTCAGAGGGAGCGCATTCCAAAGAACTATCGCCTGGACAAAGAAAGAAGAGTGAATAAAGCCAGAGCGTTGAGAAGGACATCGTAAAAGTTGATTTATGGTGGATGAAGATTTTTATTATGGGCAGAGCATAAGTATTGACCATGGAAAGTCAGGTAAGAAGGAGAAGTGGGTTTGTCGAGAATAGAATACAACAACAGAGTCCTTAGCTCTCTCTGTGTATGGGTAACTAATTTAAAAGCAATCTGTGGAATCTTCCTAAACAAGTATGATCATGTGTCTGCCACAATCACAAAAACGAATCGAATGCAGTTACTTAGAAGGCGGTCAAGTTTATTGAGGAGATCAATCAAAGTGAGTGAGAGAAGAGGAGAGGAGATTGAATATTCAAGTCATAGTAACACACGTCACCACAGGGAATGTGTACTTTATGTCAATCAAATCAAATCAAATCAAAATATTTATTTGCTAGAATATGATACATAGGGGTGTTAGGTTGTTTAATTTCAGCATATCCTGCCATAACGTGGTGTGCAAATGTATTTAAAATCATGCAATGTCAATTATTCTAAGATACAAATTACAGATTCTATTGATTGTCTTCTAAATAGTCCTTAATGGTATAATATCTTTTAAATAGTAGTAATTTGAAAATTATTTGGTAAATGATTGTAAATAATAATCGACATGCAGTATACATTTTTCTTAAATAATTTTAGTTTTATTGGTGGCAGCCGAAGTCTGTCTTTATGCCTTGTTCGGCTATTTGGCTTGTCGGTGCTAGTTTCAAATAAATTATAATTTATCTTAACAGAAATACATATTTCAAAAATATATAAACATGGCAAAGGTAGAATTTTAAGTTTTTGAAATAGTGGCTTACAGCTGTCTAAAAAATGAGCTCCACAAATTGCTCGGATACATTTTTTTTGAGCTTTAAAAACTCTGTCATTATCTACTAAGTTACCCCATATTACAATGCCGTATCTAAGTACGGACGATACATAACCATTGTAAGCCAGCATTGCAGTATCAAAGTTTACTGTTTGTCTAATTCTTCTCAAGACATATTACGTTGGGGAAAAAGTCTTTTCGCATAATAAAGTATGTATGAACTTAAAATAAAATCTCTTTGGCTATACTATTTGTATCTGGCTGGTTTTGGTATCATTGAAAAGTTAAATTTTAACGAACATAATTCCAAATTCAAATTAGGAAAATATTTGGATTTTCATTTGTTTTTCGTACTGTCAAGATGAGTGAATCTAATGAAGAAATTCGATACATTCTAAAATTTTACTACAAAAAAGGTAATAATGCAAAGCAAGCCGCGAAAAAAATTTGTGATGTTTAAGGACCCAGTGCAGTGTCTGTGTGAGTAGCACAAATTTGGTTTAAGCGTTTTCAATCCGAAAATTTTGATGTCAAAGATGCGCGTCGCTCTGGTCGCCCTATTACGGATAAAATGTATGCCTTTTTTGAAAAAGTGGAGCAAGATCGGCATATCAGTAGTTCGACGTAGCTGAAGAACTGGGAATTGACCACAAAACAGTTTTGGCGCATTTGCAAAAAATTGGGTACACAAAAAAGCTCGATATTTGGGTACCTCACTAGCTCACTGAAAAAAACCTAATGAACCGTGTACTCATTTATGATTCTTTATTACGACGTAATGAAACCGAACCATTTTTGAAGAAGCTGATAACTGGTGATGAAAAGTGGATCACGTACGACAAGAACGTGCGAAAAAGGTCGTGTTCAAAGGCCGGTCAGGCTTCACAGACTGTGGCGAAACCCGAGTTAACTCGCAACAAGGTGATGCTGTGTGTGTGGTGGGATTGGAAGGGCATTATTCATTATGAGCCGTTACCACCAGGCGGGACCATCGATTCTGAACTCTACTGCGATCGACTGATGAGATTAAAGCAAGAAGTTGAGAGAAAGCGGCCCGAATTAATCAACAGAAAGGGTGTGGTTTTTCATCATGATAACGCTAGACCTCACACATCTTTAGCCACTCAGCAAAAATTAAGAGAGTTTGGCTGGGAGGTGTTAAAGCATCCGCCGT
This sequence comes from Cosmia pyralina, assembly GCA_946251885.1. Classification (NCBI taxonomy): domain Eukaryota; kingdom Metazoa; phylum Arthropoda; class Insecta; order Lepidoptera; family Noctuidae; genus Cosmia; species Cosmia pyralina. The sequence continues at coordinate 29,012,691 of OX276343.1, forward strand.
ATAGTCCTGACCTTGCACCTTCAGATTTCCACCTGTTTCGGTCTCTTCAGAATTCTTTAGGCAGTGTCAGGTTAACATCACGAGAGGACTGCCAATACCACTTGTCGCGGTATTTTGATCAGAAGTCCCAAAATTTCTATAGCAATGGGATCATATCCCTACGTCCTACAAGATGGCAATAAGTTATCAAACAAAATGGTACCTACATACTTTAGATAATTGTAAATAATGTATATTAAAAAATGTTTTGAATTTTCTTAAAAAATGCGAAGAAATTTTTTCCCTAACCTATTACATATATAAAACGATCTATTTTTACAAGAATTATATATATGTGCGTTTTCCAATTGCAATTTTTATCGATCGTTTTACCCACGAATACACAATTATCGACAGTGGTAAATTGAGAATCTTTGTAATGAATGTCTAGTCTGAGTTTGCATTGTATGTCTGAAATTGTATTTAGTCATATTTATTTTATGTTGTTCTTTTCTAGCCAATCGATTGCATTATCCAGAGCTTGGACGATTTCTTGTTCTAAATTTTTGTTATTGTCACTCTTAATCATTATTGTAGTGTCATCAGCGAATAGTATGCAATCATTACCTATCGCTTCTGGGATGTCGTTGATGTATACTAACTATGTATGTCGTTGTGTAAGAGTAGTGGGGATACGATACCTCCTTGTGGCGTGCCATAATTATTTTGTTTGAACTCCGACCTATAGGTTTTTTTTTCATTTTGACAATTTTCTGTTATTTCCACGCATTGTACTCTTTCAGAAAGATAACTTTTGATCCAGTCGTTGGCCTTACCCCGGATTCCATAATACTCAAGCTTTGAGAGTAGTGTTTTATGGCAAACAAAATCAAAGGCTTTTGTCATGTCAAGGAACACGCAACTTATCTTGGATTTTTGATTCAACTTGGATGTGTGATGGGACAAGGTTTTTCAACCGATAGAGTGACCGCAACTTTCTGGTGACTATTTTACTTACAGTCGTGACCTGCTTTTACCAGTCAAGACATGTGTCGACATGCAGACCAAGATCCTTAATATTGGAGCTAAACGGGATGACTGAGTTGTCAAACACACACAGTTAAGCCAATCAGCTACCTCATACTGTGGGGGCTCCCTACAATGATAGCCTGACATTTGGTAGGGTTAACCGCCACCCCAAATTGATTAGACCAGCTTTCAACTACACCTAGATGCTGATTTAGCTCCTCAATCGCATCGGATATGTTGTCAACACTTGCCTGGAAGTAAAGCTGCAAATCGTCAGCATAGAGATAATACGCAGTCCGAAGGTCGGTGGTAATGAGATTAATACGAAGAGTCTCCGGCACGAACAGACTCCTGACGCCCCTCAAGATAAGAGCTAAAGCATTCCAATACCTCCGGAGAGACTTTATGATAGAAAAGGATGTATAAAAGGACTTCGTGACTGACGGTATTAAAAGCATTGGAGAAGTCAATTAACACCAAGACTGTAACTTTAGTGTCTTCCATTCCCCGCCTTATATCGTCAGTCACTTTAATGAGAGCTGAAACGGTACTATGCCCGGGCCTGAAGCCGGATTGAAATGGACTGATAAGAGTGTTGCGGTGAATAAATTTGATCTCGAGTACTTTAGATGGAAAGGGAAGGATGGAAATTGGACGAATGTGATTAGAAAGAGAGGGATTAGTTAGATTTTTCTTTGTAGTGTTTTTTTTTTTGGAAGTCAATTGTTTTTTTTTTTTTAAGAGCGTGCACTGCATAAATTACTTGCATTAACGAAGTCGCCGGAATGATTGTAATTTTATCCAGTTCCTTGAATAAATTCGCAAGAATAACCGTAAGTCCGTAAAGCTAATAACGGCTATTATTATTTACCATATTAGCTTATTAGCTACGGTAGAATGGGGTTACTTTGATAACAACTTTCGTCTTATGAAAAAATCTATAGGTAGGTATAGATTTTTGGAGGCATCAAAAGTTTTTCTTACCTTAAAATGCCCAGTAAACGGTACACCAACAAAACCTTATTCACAGACCGAATAAAATAGTTATTCGTAAGTCAAAAATTGTTGTCAAAGTAACCCCATTCTACCCTATTAATATTATTATCACGTTCGATTTTAGTTTGTCATTTTTATATATGTACATAGATAAGAACCACCCTATCGTCTTGGGATACCCTATAATGACAGTTTGTGTTGGTAAAGAAACAAATTCAAGTGGTACTTTTTTAGCCAGAATCCTTTCGACACACACCAACACATCTGCCTAATCCTCCAGCACTTAGCATAATGAAAGGCTCTTTAATCAATCAAGGTCTATTAACGATACAATTTTCACTATACCCAAGTGATAGTTTCCAAACTTACGATTGTTTGTGTTAATTCAGTTACGCTTGAAGTTACGATTTGACATAACAGTGTTAGCGCAACTTCCATGAGTTTGTTTGTTAGTTTGTACGAAAACTATGATCTAGTTTATATTGTGCACCTACCTGATTGGGGTTAAATAATAATCAATAAAACGATAGTGTTCATTCTAGGGCACTGAGCTTTCTGCTCAATTTTCCAATGCCGAAACTTACTGACTCTTCTATTACAATTTGTGAGAAGTTCATTGTATGTATCCTACAAAATACAACGTGTATGATTTTTTTTTTTTTGTGAATAGGAAACCAACAAATGACTTCTCCCGCTCTGGGCGGAACGGGATGGCGTGTTAGACTTTTACTGACTAAAACCCACCCGTGTTCCTTCAGTTGCCCGTGTCAGGGCCACGGTATCTCTTTCGAATAACCCGCGACCCCGGCGGCACAACGTGTATGCCTGATGTGATTTTCCACAGCAAAAATTACGAACTTACAAACTTTAATTTCTCAGTTAACCATTTCACTTATTTAAACACCCGACTTAACCCACTGCTGGCTTCCCTTTTCTTGTGCCAATTCCCACGCTCCTGCGGCAGCCTCATCCATGTTCTAGCCACGATGGTAACAATGTCGTCCGCCCATCTCGCCGCCGGACGACCGACACGTCATCTTTCAGGTCTTGGACACCACTCGGGCACTGGTTTACTCCATCACTGCGCCTTTGACCACTTCAGGGGATGAATTTTCAAAAAACCTTCCTTAGTGTTTAGTAGTACTTTCGTTATTATAAGGAACACTTGAGAAAAATTTCATGCTCTTAAATGTCGTATACTATGTACGAGTAGGTAGGTTATAATAGGACGGTGGCTTGTCATAGTATGAATAGTTAGTTTGTGGGTAATCAATAAATATCAGTCTTGGTCAACTCGTCTTTCATTTCCTACATACCATAATTCATTAATTTTTTATTTATTTTTTTTATTTTTTTAAAGACCCAGCGGCTTAGTCTATGCTTTGTCTGTCAATGACTGAATTTAAGAACTTTATTAAAAAGATGTATGATTTGACCTATGTCCAGCAGCGGACGTCTTTCGGCTGAAATGATGATGGTGATGACTAAGTAGATAGCCTTGTCAATTATAATATAATAGTTATAAGCATTTCTTTATCTCTCTTGGATCCATCACCTGCACAGAAACCCTTCCTAATTGAGCTATAATGTTACTAAATCAGTAAGATACTTGATAGAGGAAATTGATAAGGCAGTTTCTTCGGCGCTAATGGCCGGAAAACTTCCGGAGGAGCCCGGAATTAGATCGGAAGAAGAAAAATAATCTTGATGGGCAAAAATAACGTGGTAGATTATGAACCAACTCGTTTCTTAAATACATAGGTACCTACAGGGATATTTATTGCAGACTTTTGAAGTTTATTAATACACTTCTGGACACATCTTTTGGCCCACCTTGTATTTTCAGTTTCGTTTGGTCCTAGCTAAAATTTTATATTAGGTCGAGCAAAAAGTTTTTATGCAGTTTTGAACCTGGCACATTCACAATTTCATTCAATAGTCTTTTTTTGAATTTCGAACACAGAATTTAAAGAAACAAAAGACAATTTGGAGCCTGTTTGTTGATATCAAACAATCGAATACTAAGAAAACTTGGTTTTATTTGTTTACTTGGATTTAATTCTTGAAAAAGTGATTGATATCTTTGGTTTTGCAACAAACATTACTTATTCTTAACATTAAGGTGAGGTTCTATCAATAATCTATGGATACTTCACCTGAAGTCGCCGCCCAAGCTGTGGCACTTATTCAGGCCGGACACAGCCAAAGAAACGTGAGTGCTCAACTTAATTTAAGTCGATCTGCGGTCCGAAATGTTTATCGGAGGTACCTAGAGACTGGCGGCTTTGTTCGTCGCCAAGGAAGGCCACGATCTCGGGTCACAACTGAAAGGCAGGATCGATTCATCGTGACGACCAGCTTGAGAAATCGTCACCTTACCTCCATTGAGATACAAAACCAACTTCGCGACTTCCACGGAGTATCTGTGAGCGCTCGAACTGTTCGGAGAAGGTTAAAAGAACGCGATATGGTACCACACAAGCCAGCTAATGGCCCCAAACTAACGCGAGCCCACCGAACAGCGCGCCTTCATTTCGCACGCAGTCATTTAAATTGGACACAGCAAGATTGGAGCCGTGTACTCTTTTCTGATGAGTCTAAAATTGTGTTACATGGCAATGATGGAAGGAAGAAGGTCTACCGACGTAAGGGAGAGCGTTTCGCACAATGCTGCTTTGAAGAGAGGGTTGCTTATGGCGGTGGCTCATGGACTGTCTGGGGCGGTATATCCGCGAGCGGCAAAACTCAACTTGAGGTTGTTACAGGACCACGGCTGCCAACATTAAATGCTGAAAAGTACATTCGTGAGTGCTTAGAACCTCACGTGATACCATACGCGGACTATGTGGGCCCAAATTTCCGTTTTATGCATGATAATGCAAGAGCCCATGCGGCCGGCATCGTTAGGGAATATCTTCGGGATGTGAACATCACAGTTATGGACTGGCCAGCCAGAAGCCCAGACATGAACCCCATTGAGCACATGTGGGACGAGCTAAAAAGACGTGTTAGGGCTCGTCAGCCAGTTGCCCAGACGATGCAGGAGTTGAAAACTGCCATAGAAGAGGAATGGGAGATGATCCCTCAAAATTTCATAGAGCGGTTGATAAACACTATGCCTAATCGTATGAGAGCTGTGGTAGATGCCCATGGAGGCAACACGCGTTATTAAATTAAACCTTTATTTGATAAAACATGTTTTTTATTCAAAAATCAATTGCCTTTAACAAGGCGCATATCCGACTTGTTAGGCGTAGCTCCATGTCGTATGGTATTCTGAATTCAAATTTAAAACAATACGATCGAAAAAGATGGTAAAATGTATCAGGTTTAAAACTGCATCAACAGTTTTTGTTCAATCTAGCAATCATATTTCGGTAGGGGCCATCGAAACCTAAACTCTAAGGTGGGCCAATAGATGTGTCCAGAAGTGTATTAACTCTATTATACCTACTTAGGTGCATCAAACACGTAGCCGATAGATAAAATACAAGTAAAATGGGGTTATTTTGATAACAGCTTTCGTCTTATGAACAAATCTATAGATAAAGATTTTTGGAAGCATCAAAAGTTTTTCTTACCGTAAAAATGCCCAGTAACCGGTACACCAGCAAAACTTTATTCACCGACCAAATAAAATTAGTCGTTTTTCATAAGTTGAAAGTTGATATCAAAGTAACCCTATTTGACGGTACTCTCTATTATTATTTATAATGCTTGCTTAGATGGTTCTACTCGTAGCATGTCATCCTGTTGCTTCTGATGCATGTAATCAGTGTTGCTATAAATTGTAAATTCATAATTGGCTGTAAGATTGGTTTTATCTATTTAAGTAATATTGTTAAAGAGCTGTGGATTTTGTAATAAATAAATAAATAAATTATGTTACATCATAAAAATTACAAATTTTTTTTCGTGCCCATTTAGATTGCAGTCGACACGCTAAGAAGTGAAATTGGTGCAAAACCTGTCTTCACTTATGTGAATAATTATGAATCGCAATATTATGCAGCGCTACTGCTAAGCATGGGTTGATGGTAATAGGCTCCCATGGATCGGCGTAATGTGAGTGTACTATAGGACACCTCTGCCTAACCCTTCGCCGATTACAGGCGTGATGTTATTTATGTTAAGTCTTTGATCCCTACAGTCTCAGTCTGCCTAGCCTTTTCCCAACTTTGTTGGAGTCGGCTTCCTGTCTAACCGGATGCAGCTGAATACCAGTACCTATTTTACATAGAACTACTGCCTATCTGACCTCCACAACCCAATTGCTGGGTAATACGATACCCCTTGGTAAGACTGGTTGTCAGGCTTTCGGGCTTCTGACGACCCGTAACGACTGTCAAAGATCCACGAATGACAGCCGGGACCAACGGCTTAACGTGCTTTCCGAGGCTCGGAGAATTCTCGGTATGTAAAGATGGTCACCCATCCACGGACTAACCCCGGCAGGCGTAGCTTAACCTGATGGATCGACCCGTGCGGCTGTATTACTATTACTTACTATTACTACTACTTAATTTATAGTAGTCTTTGATTCCCACATTCTACACATTATAATTTTATTACTTGTATACCTAGGCACTTCTGTCTTCACCATGTTCACATACATCGGGGCCCGTGAAACGAGTTCCAAAGCAAAAGTTTAGAAGCCTCTTTCCAAAGCCTTCCCGAGACACCCCGACGGCTTTTAATATTAATAGAGAAATTCTCACTTGACTTCAGACTATTTTATTTTTCTCTCTCAGTGTCTCATTCTCCAGGTAAAAAATAAAATCTAAATCCTTAAATTAGGGTCTACGATCGATTCAAGTGCGAATTTTCCTAATATTAAAACCGTCTTGCTCCTAAACTACAAAGTAATCGCTGAACATACTTGGGGGTATTACGAGAAGTCTTTGTAAAGAGGCTGCTAAAATTTTGCTTTGGATCTCGTTTCATGCCCCACCCTGTATATGTATCCCTTTTTTGTCAATTCTTACGACCTCTCTACCCTTAAATCTCTTCTTCTTAATCTTTTTAACCGACTTCAAAAAGGAGGAGGTTCTCAATTCGTCGAAACCTTTTTTTTTTTTATGTATGTTCCCCGATTACTCGAAGATGGCTGGACCGATTTGGATTTTTTTTTGTTTTATTCGAGAAGGTATACATCACAGTTGATCCCATATAAAATTGATTAACTTTGCTTTGGTAGTTTTTGAGTAAGCTTCAAGAATACGTATTTTTTCCCCACTTTTATATGGATGATGTTCTAGTTTGTTTTGCAGATAGTGGTATTAGAATTTGTGTGGGGTAGGTACCACAACTAAAAAGTGAAACATAAAAACTTTTTTACAAAAAAAATACAACCGACTTCCAAAAACAAACACTACAAAGTGAAAAATAACTTTAATTTCGGAAGTCGGTGGCAAAAAACGAAAATACATTTAACTAGACACCGACTTCCGAAATTAAAGTTATTTTTCACTTTGTAGTGTTGTTTTTGGAAGTCGCTTGTATTTTTTTGTAAAAAAGTTTTTTAAAATACTATCTCCGCACGTTACAAATTTCAACTCACCAAGGAGTTAACAATCTGACCTAGATCCTTATTGATATTCCGTTCAACACGAACATAATAATATGGATGACATGATCTCGCTTTTATATCGAGGAAACTCTCAAAGTGTATCGATCGATATAAGATAATAATAATTATGTAAGTCTTAAAGTCACGTCTTCCAATAACGAGGGTATCTAGAACATCATGAGGGATTATCACGATGATAATAAACAAAGCCAGTTCCCAAATAGATAAAGGGATTGAATTAAACCAATCGGAAGGTTCCATGCCCCAGGGTCCATGCCCCAGGGTGTTTGAAAAGATTACCGTCTGTAAACACTTCTGAAAGATGAAAATGTTCTTAATGCTAAGATATGAAAGCTTCGCTTCAATTTTAGCGAAAATAGGAAAGCTCCAAGTGAAATAATAACTAATGACAGTTGAAAATGAAATGAGAATCTATTAAATTGACAATTATTTGTAATTTTTTTACAAATGACATATTGAGGAGCTCGTGGCTAAGTAATAACAGCCGCACGGATCGATTCATCAGGTTAAGCTACGCTTGCTGGAGTTGTCCGTGGATGGGTGACCATCTTTACATAACGAGATTCCACCGTGCCTCGGATAGCACGGCTGTCATTCGTGGATCTTTGACAGTCGTTACGGGTCGTCAGAAGCCCGAAAGTCTGATACCCAGTCTTACCAAGGGGTATCGTATTACCCAGTACCTAACTGAGTTGTGGAGATCAGATAGGCAGTCGCTCCATGTACCCTTGTGTCTCCGTGTACTGGTATTCAGCTGCATCCGGTTAGACTGGAAGCCGACCCCAACATAGTTGGGAAAAGGCTAGGCAGATTGAATTAAAAAAACGTATCTCCCTGTAATTTAAATGGTGTGCATAATAAAGAGTATTCTATTCTATTCCATCTTAAAAAAAATATAATAACAAGGATTTTAAAAATATTGGTACCATATAAAATTTAAGCACAATTGTGATATGTTATTTAAATATTGTAAAATCATTAATGTGTTTGATAAAGTCAACATGACCTCTGATTATTCTGTTTTTGTGAATAAGCTGCAGAAAACAAACAGACCAAACTTTGTTCGTAACCTGTCGTACTTGCCTCTATATAAGCTGCCAAAGGTTAATAATGTGTATGGTAAGAGAGCCTGGACGTACGCCTTTCCTAACATTTTAAATAAATGCCTAAGGAAATGGTCGAAAAATTAGAAAAAAAAAAATTGTCAACAAATTAAAAATATCTTAAAAGCCTACTTTACCGTGGGGAAGTTTGGAATGGAGGAGGTCTGCGTGTAGGTTTTTAGCCTTTAACTATAAGTGAGCTAACTCTAAAATAAGTTAATAAATAGTGCACATAATCTTATTGTTATATCCAAGATTGAGCGCTATTGTAACGATAATGTCCATGTCAAGTTTTTATGAAATAAATAGTTTTAATTTTTTTTTGTTAATTGACAAATTGACAATTATTTGTCAATTTCTTACAGAAATCGTTTGGACACCTTTATAATCTAATTATTAAAATTGGCTCACGTTGCTGAGAATCTCAAAGTCGACCATGATTAGTAATCCACAAGCAGAAAATAGCTATCTATAACGTAAATCCTACGAATAGAAAACTTCACCTAGCCAAGAAACTTCGAAAATACTTTTTCCAAGCTAATAAACACATACACACTACTTCCCAAACTTTCCACACACTAATTACCGTCGACAACTACGAATAATTAATCAAACAAATGCTTAATCTTATTATAGTGGAACACTAAGAAACTCCAGCCGCTAAACACGGCGCGGGCGCAATGAAACCGGGAACAAGAAAGAGAACTAAGTACCATTAATTAGAACAACTCCAGGATAAAGCTGCGAGTTGATCTACACGAGCGAAGTTTGTTCGCGTAATGCTGCGATGATTAATTCGGCCACTCAGGTCATTGAAAGAAGAATAGGAAGAAGCCTCCTAGTCGGAACCAGTGCGGGACCGCGCTGGCAGGACCCAATATGCTGCGTCCGGCTATACCTACGACGCAGCTCTATGTGTCCCGATTACATTACACCACGAAGGTTGAGGAGATTGTGGAGTATGTTCGAGCGAAGACCAGCTGGATCTTAAGGGCCGAGAAGTTGGCGTCGCGCCACAACACGAATTTCACGTCGTTCGTGGTGCGTGTTCCGACTCAATATATTGAGACCGTCCTCAAGGAAGAGTTTTGGCCGAAGGGTGTCGTGTATCGGCGATTCCGCGGAAGGTTACGCGACACCACGCAGCGCAATACGACGCCGTCACATCGTATACAATAGTTTTAATATTTTGTGGTTTTAATAAACATGTATGATATAGTCTGTAAGGTATTTATGTTATGGGTCATTGTTACCCGAAATAAATGATATATTATTATTATTATTTAAATTGTCTTTGACATATCTCGGGACCCTGGGGTCCCGGACCTTTGGAAGGCGTACGAGGAGCCGAAGCCAACTCGCAGAGGCCTCTGAGACAATTTTAAATGAAAAGAAGGCACCAGCCGACGATTATCCCTGTATGCACTATGCAATTGCACCCAAGGACAACCCCCGGTTGGTGCAGAACTATTGCAGAACATGGAAACAAAACACATTGGGTCTATGGGTTTGGGTGGCTATAGTGGATTGGGTACCTTGAACTATGGAAGAACTATGTCCCCTTTTTTTTTTTTTTTTTTTTTTGTGGATGGGAAATCATCAAATGACTTCTCCCGCTCTGGACAGAGGCGGGAGGGCGTGTCAGACTTTTACTGACTAAAACCCACCCATGTTCCTTCAGCTGCCCGTGCCAGGGCCACGGTATCTCTTTCGAACTACCCGCGACCCCGGCGGCATAGGCCCAATTGACCCCGTCACTGCTGACATCTCTTTGAGGCGCGCGTGGAACACAACGCGCCGTCGACCCGGGCCTGGTCCTTACCGGACGGCGAGCTGCCCATTACTCGTCGTCCGCAAGCCCGCGCCTACGGTGGCCGGGAATCGGCAATCGATTCCCGCCGCCCAGGGCGTCTCCTACGGCGGCTAGGGGCGCGAGGGCGCGGCTGTTGCCTCTCCCTCACGCGTTCCGCTTCCTCCTTCGCGAGCATTACTGCTTCGCAGAAGGAGGTGACGGCTTCCCATGCACTCTCGCTCCGCACCATGGCCTGGACCAGGTTTGGACGCGAGAGATCGCCGCCGCCGATCGCCTCCGTGAGAACACGGCGGTGCTCCGCCCAAGCCGGGCAGACCTCCACTGTATGCTCCACCGTGTCCTCCGAGAACTATGTCCCCTGCCTGAGCAATGTTATATAATATACACAGATAAATTGGCAGGGGGTGACTTGCACACTCAATAATGGGCCCCCGGAAACGGTCGCTAGCACATAGTGACATAGCGACAAGGGGCAACATGTCCTGAGGTGCTTGAGGAGTGGAGAGGTATTCCACGGCTCTCAGAACAATCCCAGAGCCCGGAAGATGGTCAAGATCCCTACAAGCACTTACTAGAATACTTCCTTCCTCCGAGCACGTTTGCTCTTGCGAATCTCCACTCAAGCCGGCCAGTAAAGGCAAGAATGAGGTGGGAGCTCTGTTCCCGTCAGTGTTCACTCCAGCCGGCCAATAAAGCAAGCCAGAGGTGAAGAACAAGACTTCTCCCGGGAAATAGGGTCCGTGGGGTCGCTACTGCCCAACAGCTCGCCACAAGCTGCCCTGCGGGTTCACGTATCTCTCTTGGTCTGGCTCCTCACCCTAGACCTGTTTCGGCAAAGTAAACTCCATCGGCACAGACCCAGAGTTCGGAGCGCGCAAGCCCCACCACGACGTCAACGTAGAGATACGGCGGTGGGGTTATTATTATTATTATTATTGAACTGTGTGCTTGCAAGTTTCAAGTTGTTATGTAAACTATAATTATGTTAATGCCACTGAAATCCATGTTTTCACTATTTCTGGCGTCAGTTTATCAAAACGTAGTCCATTGACATCATAACAACATTCTCAGACAACTGCAACTTAAGGGGATACATCGATAAATTTTGTGTTTTTAAAATTCCTATAAAACCAAATACATATGGTTAAATTAGGACTTTCCACATGTGTTATTTGACTATATTGCTTACTTCTGTACTAAAACCGAAACATAGTCTACTTGAATTTTTTTCGAAAGAAAAAAAATCCAAAGTAGTAAGTATTCCGATTATACGTAAACAGTTATTGTGCAGTAAAATTTTCTTTAAATCGAAGGTATTTTAATGTTAAGAACTTACTAAGCTAAAAATTGAAATTTTTTTTTCTCTGACAAGTCATCGTTCGGTCGGTTGAGTGTGAAAGTGTTTTTTTGCGGCGTTCCCGCTCGCGTGAGCGGTTATGTATAGCATTTTGTCATAAATCTACATTTAAAAACGAAGACCGTTTAATTCCGGTGCGCGTGAGAGTCTTTTATCTCGCGCGTCAAACTGGACAACCATAACGCGACTTCTCTTACACACCGAGCAAAACCACGCTTCGATGTATCCTCTTAAGATAAAAATACTAGTTCCACAACAAGCTACGTATATAAATAAACTTTAAAAATCTAATAGACATTCAACTCCCAAACGCCTTTCTTCTTACCCTTTCAAAACCGAGTAAAAATAATGTTTCTTTATAAATGAACTCCTCGGTAGCGCTAGCCGCATTTTCAATGGAGCATTAAGGAAATTACCCGGGCAATCAGCTATACTATGCGGCCTAACTATTAGTATGCAAAGCGAGTGCTATTTAGGTGGGCAGTCACCTTATTGATGACGTCAATGTTATGTTGTTATTGTATTGTGATTCGTAATGGTGTTGATGTATTGTAGGTTTTTTTTAGAGAAGTTATTAATGAATAAAGGCTCCTTCAAACAAGCGCGATACGCGTTGCGAATCACGCGCAACTTACAGGCACGGCTCGTCGCGCGACACGCGGTGCCTGTGTGTCTCTTGCGATTCGCATCGCGTGTCACGCCTGTTTGAAGGAGCCTTTATTCATCATAGAATAGAATAGCACACCATTTAAATCATCATCATTATCATTTCAGCCGAAAGACATCCACTGCCATCAGTGGACGTTGAAGTGTCGGTGCTTGGGAAGCCTATGCCCAGACATAGACCGCCCCCAAGCACCGCCACTTCGACCGGTTCTGTGTTTACCGCATCCAGCGGATACCTACGGCCTTCACCAGGTCATCGGTCTACCTTGTGGGAAATTGAAGCGGCGAAGGTCGCTTTGTAAGTAATTGCGTCAATTAAGGGTTCCGTAGTTGAAAAGAATTTATCGCAAACTTAACATTGTGGTTGAAAAACATGTTCTTCGATACATTGATATACGTCACGGTCATTTCTGCTACTGTAAATTTTAGTTTGTAATCACAAAAAAAAACAGCCAAGTGCGAGTCGGACTCGCGAACGAAGGGTTCCGTACCATTAACTATAAAAATGCAAAAAAAAACACGATTGTTGTATGGGAGCCCCCTTAAATATTTATTTTATTCTGTTTTTTAGTATTTGTTGATTATAACGGCAACAAAAATACATCATCTGTGAAAATTTCAACTGTCTAACTGTCACGGTTCATGAAATACAGCCTGGTGACAGACGGACGGACGGACAGCGGAGTCTTAGTGATCTTACCCTGTGGGTGCGGAACCATAACCTATGTGATAAAATTACAAATTAACAATTTTCGAACTTTTTCCTTTACTTGTGCTGTAAGTCCTTCTTCTTGCCAAACTTTATGATTCTAGGTCAACGGGAAGTACCTTTTGATAAAAATTTCGCGTAAATGGTATTCTTTTATTGCGTAGACTTAGAAGCTTGATTTTTTTAGAGCTCCAAGGGACTATAGACTTACGTATTGGATATTAATTTCAACTTGATACCTTCACGCGTTCTTGAGAAAACGGGACTTTACAGACTGATTGACAGACAGAGAGACAGACGGACGGAAAACGAAGTGATTCTATAAGGGTTCCGTTTTTCCTTATGAGGTTCCAATTTTGGCCGTGCGGTAAAAGATCCTTGTACAGTTATACCGTGTAGTTTTTGTTTTGTTTATTCTTTGGTTCCCTGCCGAAGTTCAAAAGCCTCTTGTGCAGTCATTTAAACAATTATTTACATGATCATTGGTGCCGATTCTCTTGTACACCGAACTAAACTAACTAAACTATCACTAAAATTCCTTACTTTGGCTTTTATCTTAGAGCTATTCTGCAAAAAAAACCTCAGAAACAATTTTGACACAACTAAAATCGAGTTTGACAATCGTGACTCCGCGTGGTATAGTGCTAGTAGTATATTTGACCCGGTGGCTTTAATTGGAACTAACGAAATCACTATGAAAACTGAGAAGGCTTATCATATTTTGTTTACCGACAATCTGACATCGCCGCCGTTACCGTGTCAGATTATATTTTTTTGAGCTGGAGGGGGACAGGGAGGGGGCAGCTTCAACGTGTTTTTGTAGATTTTTTTTTTTGGTACTTACGTGTTGAGGTTTAGGGGTTTAAGGGCTTCATAAAGGGGGGCCAAATTTTCATTATTTTTGCGATAGGACACACCGTTTTCGAGATATATGGAAAAGAAAAAAAAATACAGTACTGTTTTTGCCACAGGACACTATTACTCCTAGCGGAGGTTTTTGCACTTGAAGTCAAGGTGTTGGTGTGAATTGCGTGTGGCTCATGACAACTAATCTTATTCCACACCTTTTTAATCGCGATTAAAAATAGTCTGAGGTAGTTTGACAATCAAAATTTTAGGTGAAAAAACGTCAAATACCTACAGAATAGCAAAATTGCCATTTTCACAAAATTATTATCTCAGTACAATCTTAGTGCTGTCAAACTAAAATTTAGTTAAGTTATGTCATTTTAATCAATTTCAGAATGGGAAATCGTCGTTTGACAGGAATAAACTAAATTTTAATGATTTTTAGTCTAGTTTACAGGCTTTTGTGACAAGAGAATCGGCACCAATGTCATACTTAGTTAAGCTTATTTTAGTTAGTTTAAGTATATATCTTTATTGATATTTGTGTAAGTCAGTTTTTAGTTCTTTTTTAGACTTGAGTAAGTCAAAGCTGTTTTGTTTATAATTTTGTTTTTCATTTTAATGAATAATAATATTAATTTTAATCATTTAATTTGATATAATTTACGAAGGTTGCTTTGTTATAAGTGAATGTCGTGTACACCTGTAATTGGTATATACATAAGAACCCATACCTGTTACTGTTTTGTATTTAATGTACAATGTATATGCTGTTGGCGTACGTATTTTAAATAAATAAATAAATAAAAAAAACATGTTAATTTTGTCGTTTTAAATATTTTTTTTTTAATTTTTGTATTTCCTTTGAGTATCTCAAATAAAATACATAATTATGCTTCTTTCTTTATTTTTTCTTTCTTCAGTGGGCTTTTAAAAACGTAGTTAAGTACTTAATTTGGATGAAAATTCCACAGAAAATGCTCCGAAATCCATTAGGTAAGTACTGGCGTCTTAGATAAAGCTAAAAGAAACATGAAACGTTCAGATCAAGACGCCTGCATTAATTAGGTACCTACCCCTCATGCTTACATTTTTTTTTATGCAAGGAGTAGGTTCATTATGCTCCCAGCCACGACACTAGAAACATCTCAACATTTACGAGCAATATTACAAATTCAAGAGCGTAACAATATAATTTCTCACACTTCAAATATTTTCAATCCAATCTTCAGTCGTCATTACCAACAGCTGGTTTGAAAAAGCTGTTCCAAGCTATCAGTATTACAGTAGAAGCAGAATTTAATAAAACTCCAATATCCAATAATGGTTCAGAACGATACAGCAACACGAAAGTCTCGATGTGAAAATTCACTGAAAATTTTCTTGATACAAAATCATTCCTCGTTTAAGTGAACAGTTACAATTGTTGGGAGTGGGGTACACGAGCGGATTATTAGTGCAAGCTTATGAAAACTTAAACCTTTTATTAATAAAATCTGAGGGCTACTTATGGTACAGACATAAGTTCCGAATGAAATTCTGTAATGATCCTAGAAATAAAGTTATAAATATTTATTAATTTTATTTCGACTCTTCAACTATGAGTGCACTATTACTTTAAAATTTGTACATTGCAAACTTCATTCTCATTGCTTATTAAAAAGCACAGCATGCACTACATTATAAACAGATAACACTACGCAGAATACACAATAATCTATCATGTTATAAATAGGAAAAAAAAGAAATTGAAATTTTGACAGGACAACGTTTGGCGGGTCAGCTAGTACAATATAAATCTTAGAAATAGTGTAGATATTACAAAGTTTGATACCTGTAGGATAAACCTGTATACACGTGGCATGAGGTCTTACAATTAGAGCCATACCTCACTGGGATGTCATGGCGGCGTGGCTAAGTCGCGTCGCAAACAAAATGTATGGTTGGCTGCATAACCAGCTTACGCCAAGTGAGCTACACAGCTCGACCTGGTGAGGCCAACGTCGCCATGGCGTTTTGGTGACTAAGGGTAGGGCCCTTAGTCACAAAGTTGATTGATTTATAGTGCCAGAACAATTCGATAACCTCGAAATAATTTCGAGTTAATATTTATTTTATAAAAAAACTGTGTAATAAAGAAGCCTCAGCTATTGATAGATCTTCTTTATTACAAGCTTGTTAGGGTTCCTTACCTCGAAAGGAAAAAACAGAACCCTTATAGGATCACTCGTGTGTTTGTCTGTTTGTTTTTTGCTTTTCTTGAATTGGAACTGTAGCAATATACTCAGAAAAAAAAACATAACTCTTGTTAGGCTTTATTAAAATTAATGCATTCCTTCGTGTGCGATAAGGAATATAGAAACGTGTGAATTTAGTTCTAAATGAGAAGTTATGTGGAAAGATAATTAAAATGGCTGATGAAAGCGCGTTTTTTGATCACGCATTCTTATGAGAAAAAATATCTAAAAACCTTCCTGCGAAAGGAGATTAGGGAGAGTATAATTAATCATTATAATAAATTAAAGTTAGGGGGCGTAGGAAGTGGACAACAGTCGTAATGCAAAAGGGGAAATAATTTATTTAATACGTTTTTATAAATAGTTCTAAAAACCGGGAACATCAATCTTAGTCGTTTAACGTCCAAATATTTTTGAATTCAAAAAAATTAAATCATTCCAAATTTTGTGCTATTTCCAGTCATCAATTAACTATAAATAAACTGTATCTGAAACTAATATAAATAAAATATTGCTGTAATACCCGTGTTAATTGTGAAACAATAGCCATAAAACTAGGTAACGACCAACAAATAAATCACGACGGTTGAGTGCTAATAAATTGTTATCAGACAACAGACTTTATTAGTGGCTGGCTTTGGGTCATTCTTTGGCATCAGTGGCTTTATTGGACAATATTATAATACATGTTTTCGTGGAGACGTGTGAAAATAGGCCCATTTGGTTGTGGACTCACTTCGGTATAAAATATTTTGTAAACTGAAAATTGTACAGACAACGCGGCAAATCAGGTTATACCAAACTGTCTTTCTCCAAATGATTTTAAACCTTAAAGTGTTGATAGTTATGTTCAAAATCGAATGAGAAAATTTGACAGTTTCTAGTAACTTGACGTGCTGGTGTGTGCACTTTTGGTTTCAAGTTTCTCTTTAATGCAACATCAATCATCTTACTTCTTATTTCGTGTTCGCAACAAGGTATCTTCCACCATTATTAAAAAAAGATTATTTACCGCTTTTGTATGCCAGCCTTAAAAGCTTAAAGTACCTACCTACGTAAGCGCTTTTGCTTCAAACGTCATCAGCGATTTTCCATCATTGTACTCCTTCCTAAAGACGCAGCGAGATTGCGGAGTAGTTTGCATGCAGGTGTTACTGCGATGGAAATGTACCTAAAACGTTTTAAAATTGAATTTTCGAAGCGAATTCCGTGGGGCAAACATTTTTTTGACTATTCATAGGTAGAACGCTTTTTTTTAATAATCCAGTTGCCAGTGACGGTTACTTTCGGAAAATTTTTGCTTTTTACCGTTTTTAGTGCTGGCAACTTTGATGTTGAAGTTGTGCGGAACTGTGGGCTGTGGGTAATTTGGGAGTTGGGTTAACTTTTGGAATGTTAAGTGATAACTTGTGAGTGGCGTGGGCCGTCGCCACTGCTTGGTTTGATAATACGATTATAACCCATTTGCCCCGTTCGCTGACATAACTTTAGAAATAGGTAACCAGTTTAATTGGGAAGACAAAAAGTAATTTAGACTCTGCATCATTAGAAATTGCTATAACTGCTGTAGGGTGCAAATGCAAACACACCCTAGCATTAATTGTAGAATGTCAGTGCAATTGTCAGTGAGTGCCAACGGGCTCGAATCAGGAAATAATAAATTTACTTTAAAAAAAATAAAAACCTACTTCAAAACCTAAAGCGAATAAAATAGAATAGAATAGAATACTCTTTATTATGCACACCATTTAAAATACAGGTATGAATGTTGAAATTTTACATAGGGTGACACAATGGGCGGTCTTAACTGTCATAAAAAATTTAACAGCTTCTGAAGTCGGTGTCAAGCTAAGGTGCATTGAAGAATGGACCGACACCGACTTCAGAAGCTGTTAAGTTTTTATGACAGTTAGGTATTTTATTCGTTTTAGGTTTTGAAGTCGGTTTTTACTTTTTTTAAAGTAAATTAATTTTTAAATTTTTAGTTGAATATACAAGTAGGACAGCAACATCAGCCCAAGACGAACGAAAAGAAGAATCATCACATAATCCGCTTAGAAATGTTGAAGATACAGCACACATTTATGCATATAACTTCGTACATAAGAATTATTACCTAATGTATTATTTACTAAAACCTTCCTGTAAGTATGTAGATTACGGTAGTGAAAGAATCATCAAAATTGATTCATTATTCATTGAAACAAACATTCATATACAATACATAAATACATACATACGGGTCGAATACAGAACCTCCTTTTTTGAAGTCGATTAAAAAAAAGCAAGTTGTCCGACCCAAACCGCGTCTAATTGAACACTAAATTACCAGTAATATTGGTACAGAAATCATCATCCGTGTTCTGCATGCTGCTGCTGCATGATTGTCATGCTGTCTAATGTAGGTCGCGCGTGTAAGTGCAAAGATGCTAGCCTACTTATTGCACAACGCATTGCTTACTACATAATTTTAAAAACCATGACGTGCACCGTACAACTGCTAAACTCATTTCTGTACATACCTTACTAAATGAGACCGCTGTGCTTCGTTAGAGTTTCAGGACTCACTTTTAAAACCATCAGTTACCACTAAAAGTACATTCAAAAATGTCATGCAACAAAGTACAAAACAGCTGGCACATAGCAATTTTGGAGGAAATTTTATGCGCAAACACTTTATTTCGGAGAGAGAAACATGATTTACAATGGAAAATTATACGCTCACGTTACAGCGATTAGCTCCCGGTAGCAATTTATGTGATATTATGTGTTTCCCCCACTCGTTGATATTAAATTTAGTACAAGGAAACCTGCGGTTAAATCGGCTATTAAAGTATGGTAAGTAATTTTTTTTTTTATTTGAGAAGTTTATGTCTAGACGACAATTGCAGCCATTATTTTGATGATTCCGGCATAGCGAATAGAGTAGACATAGGTAGCCAAACTGCACATGTAGCATGATCACCATAGAAACGGGTTTTGTCGACGGAAGAATAGACAAAATTAGAGATTGTAAAAATATTTGTACGTATTCTAGGCGTCTAAGCATGGCAATGTGTCATTTTGTCTATTCTTCCGTCGACAAAATATCGTATACCTACTACGCGTGCCGGTGAGTTTTTGTGAGAAGCCACTTCTAAACCAGAAGTGGTTTACGTGACTTTAAAAAAAAAAAGGAAAAATAAAAACAATGAAAAAAATAAATTAATTAATGTGAAATTATGTTTGTAGCAGAAGTGCTACAAACATAATTTTGGTTTAATACTCAATGGTAACGCTGAGTTTGACAGTCGTTACGGGTCGTCACAAGCCCGAAAGTCTGACAACCAGTCTTACCAGAGGTATCGTATTACCCAGTTACTGGATTGTGGAGGTCAGATAGGCAGTCGCTCCATATAAAATACTGGTATTCAGCTACATCCGGTTAAACTGGAAGCCAACCCCGACATAGTTGGGAAAAGGCTAGGCAGATGATGACTCAATGGTAACGGTGAAAACTATATTTTATACTCCGTGTAATATCTAAATACAGCCTTAGTACTTGAAATACCATAATTTTGTTTTTCTTTCTCACAAAAGAGTACATACTAATTCCATGCTCATAACTAGATAAGAAAAAGAAAAGTTAAAATATTCACAAATAATAATGCTGATGAACTGTCTATCCAATGCAAATTTGCATTTAAGGCGAAAGCTCCAGGTAGCCCGGGAAATTCAAATTTTCTTACGTTTTTTTGCAATTTGCAGGTCAATATGTTGTATGTTCTGTGTTGATTCGCGACCGTGAGAAATCTGTATTTATAGAATTATAATCATTAAAATCATCAATACAACTCTCTAAAGTTCATATAATACTAATGATTGACTACTTTATGAAATCTTGACATTTAGGATTATACTAACTTAAAGAGTTCTACGAAATTACTGATTCTAATAATTCCTATGATTATAATTTTGTAAATACATATAGTTACGATCGCGAATCATATTATAATCAACATACAACCTAATACTGTCTTGCGAATTGTAAAAAAACGTAAGAAAATTTTAATTTCGCCGGCTACCTGGAGCTTACCCCTTAATTATATCATCAATTCAATTTTGCCTATTTTATAATAATATGATGTATGCCTCGTTCTTTTAACTTTCCTTTATTCATAACATTCTTAACATTTTTAGGGTTCCGTACCTAAAAAGGAAAAAACGGAACCCTTATAAGATAACTTCGTTATCTGTCTGTCAGTCTGTCAAGACCCTTTTTCGCATGAACGCGTGGAGGTATCAAGCTAAAATTAATAGCAAATACGTCTATATAGGTCTATAGTCCCTTGGAGCTTTAAAAATATCAAGCTTTTAATTCAACGCAATAAAAAAATATGGGCATATATATATTTTGATACCCGCAAGTAAATAAAAACCTATACTTACCGTTGACCTAGAATCATGAAATTGGGCAAGAAGCAAGGTCTCACAGCACAAGTAAAGATAAAGGTCCGAAAAACCGTAATTTGTTATTTTATTGCTTTATAAAATATTTTTTGGGATTAAAAGCATACATTTTTGTAATAGAGTATTTAACGGTTTGTTTTTGGGATAAATTCTTTTCAACTAAGGAACCCTTCATTGTGCGTGGTCCGACACGCAGTTGGCGGGTTTTTTTTTTCTTTTAATATTCGATATTCTCTTTTCGAAAGCGATACTCAGTGCATGACACATTTTGCAAAAACAAAAACCAAAACCGATCAATCTTTTTGCTCGAACCTGGACTTGAACTCAGTACAAATATTCCAAGTTCACTGAACTTACGAGTATTACGCAAAACCGAATCATCGGTTTACTCACTGTTACCAAAAATAAAAACCATATTTATGGTCTAATCGAACTACCTTCAGCACTTTTTGCTTTCAATAAAACCTTTTATATGAAATCGACCCCGTCCTTTTTTTAATCGGACATAAATATTATAAGGATCAAAGCGGGGTCATACTTATGGGGTTTCGGGTTTATTGACTGCTTATAATGTTGTTTAATGCAATAAAAAATGCTGAAATTTTATTTCTTTATCAGCCATCTTAAACTGATGAGTCAATTTGAAGGGTTTATTACCTTTTGCAATGTTTCTTCTAATCATTTTTGATTTAGCCACAAGTTTCTAATTAAATGTTTATTTTTGAAGGTAAATGCTTCATCTTTCGTATCGTTACACCAAACATAAACTTATTCATAACTTATGCTGTGGTAAAAACACTAGACTGGCTGAATGTGGTGGCGTGGCTGACAGACCAAGATGTGCCAGACGTACATTAAAAGTATCGCTATTCAAACTCAAAATTACATAAGACAGTCCCCCAAAATGCCTACCCTTCACCACTTCCTAGTGCTTCCCAGCAGCACAGCTGGCTGTGTCTGTGCCAGTTAGATAAACTTGATTACATAATAAATTCACGGAGTCTTTACTTACATTCATAGAATAATCCCTATTATCATTACACTACCCGACTCACTCTCAATAATTGATCACTCATTTATCTATCAAGCCTTATCCCTGCATACACATTCACTCTCACTCGCACAGTTAAGAGGTACACACACACCCCCATACTCACCAATCATACACACACATACACATACTTGTTCTCTCTCACACACACATTACACACCGGCACATAAATGTATGACTTAACCGCCCTCGCGCTAAACACTGGCTGCAGATATACCTACATTATAAACTGCCCTGTATGGCCTAACACTGTCTCCTAATATACAGGACTACCTGGTTTAGGAGACAGGGTTACATGATCTGTGTAAATTTATGTATATATCCGTGTTTTGTTGTTTAGTACATCTGCTTTTGTGTACCTATCATGAATCTTGTGTGTGTAATAAATATTATTCTTATTCTTAAATTAAATTTGTGTGGATAGGCTATTTTAATGCACCCCAAAGTGCATCTATGGTGCATCAGTAGCATAACGGCTATATTTTACTGCATATAGGGCGATAATTCATATTTCCATACAGTAATAATTAATCATCATCATTTCAGCGGAACGACGTCCACAGCTGGACATGGACCTCCCCCAAGCACCGCCAGTTCGACCGGTTCTGTGCTTCCCGCATCCAGCGGATTCCTGCGGCCTTTACAAAGTCATCGGTCCACCTTGTGAGAGGTCTTCCAACGTTACGTCTTCCGGTACGCGGCCGCCACTCCAAAACCTTCCGGCCCCATTGGCCATCTGTTCTGCGAGCAATGTGCCCTCCCACTGCCACTTAAGTTTGGCAATTCTTTAAGCTATGTTGGTTACCTTGGTTCTCATGCGCATCTCTTCATTTCTGATTCGATTACGTAGATAATAAATATTAAATTTAATATAAGCAGGTAAATCCGCCTGACATAAACGGACTGCCAAACTGTTGCAGTATTTAAAAGAAGAGTGAAAGAACACTATCTTTCACTTCGTCATAGTTGTTAGTTATCTTAGAGATATTTATATATTTATTTATTTATATGTACTTTATTATACACCACAAAAATACATAACAAAAAAAGACATAATCAAACACTACAAAATATACAATGGGCGGCCTTATCGCTTTCTGCAATCTCTTCCAGGCAACCTTAGAATGGACAGTGATTTGTGTTGTGATTTGTGATTTGTGTAGTGATACTAAAATAGATACATACATAAAAATAGATACATAAATACATACATACTAAATATAAGTAACGAAAACAAATAAAGACTAAAGATATGTACAGTTACGTGAACACGATCACAACGACAAATAATTACGAGATATTTATTTAGAAGTAAGTATGTATGTATTAATATTATTAATAATACTATGCGGAGATTGGAACATTGACGCGTTAAAGCATAATAATAATTATAAAGAATTAGAATTTATCTTTCATAACTATAATATTTCGAACCATATCACGAAACCCACAAGAAAGTCATCATGTATAGATCTCATCGCAAGCGACATACCTCATGCTCAGCCTCAAATACATATCCTTGCATTATCTGATCATGAGACCGGTCAGTCCATTTGTTTCCATTCGTCTGTAGATACTGCAAAATGCAGAAAACAATTTTGGTTTCAAAAAAGAAGAGATTTCAGTCAAAGCAACATTGAAAAGTTTATATCATGCATATCATCTCTTTCCTTTTCAGAAATATACGATTCAGATGATACTGACATAGCATTCAATCACTTTCATGACACCCTGTCCCTTTTTTATAATCTCTGTTTTCCAATCCTGAAAGTAAAAATTACAAACAAACCGTTAAAAACAAAGTGGATAACAAAGGGAATAAAAAGATGCTGTGTCAGGAAAAGAAGTATGTACCTAAAATATAGATTACGGAATTCTAACAAAAATCAACACCTGAAGAACTACCAAAATTATAATAGAATATTAAGACGATGTATATTGTATGCTCAGAAAATTGATAACACTCGTTTTATACTTCAATCGAACAATAAATGTAAAGCCGCCTGGGACATTATTAAAAAGAATAGTACAGATATAGATAATAGCGCTGAAATTACCTCTATCAAGATTGATCAGTGCACATACACTCATGCAGATATAATTGTTAACAAATTTAATGACTTTTTTTATTAACATGACAAACAAATCAAAAATTCCTAATTCTGACACACACATTGATTACAAACATGTCGTCACTGACATATCAGATAGCATTTTTTTAACTCCAACTAATGAAGAAACTGTGTATAAAATTATCAATTCTTTAAATTCAACTAACGCAACCGGGTATGATGACATTAATACAAAAATTCTTAAACTTTGCTCTAAATACATATCCTATCCACTCGCTCACATCATTAATCTATCATTTTTTAAAGGAGTATTCCCCACTAGACTAAAATTTTCTATAGTCAAACCATTATACAAAAAAGGAGATAAAAACGACATGAATAACTATCGTCCGATTACTCTTATACCCGTAATTTCTAAGATTTTTGAAAGAATTATGTACGATAAACTGCACTCCTTTATAATAAAACATTCAGTTTTAAAAGAGGAACAGTTCGGTTTCAGGAAAAATAAATCAACAACTCTTGCATGTTTTTCTCTTGTGAAAATAATTACCTCTAGTCTGAATGAAAAAAAGCCAATATCATCAATATTTCTCGATATGTCAAAAGCGTTTGACTTTGTAGATCACAAACTGCTTCTCTACAAATTGAATCGTTATGGCATTAGGGGAAACGCGTTACACTGGTTAGAAAGTTATCTAAATAATCGCCAACAATGCGTAGAGATATCTAGACATACATTATCAGAAAAGAAAACATATAGATCCGCCTATCGTCAAAACTCCTGCGGCGTTCCCCAGGGCAGTATAATAGGATCCTTTTTGTTTTTGCTGTATATCAATGATTTGCCCAACGTAACCCCATATTCATGCATTCTGTACGCCGACGATACAACCCTTAGTATTGAACTCACCGATACCAATATCACCAAATACGAAAACGAGATTAATGACACGTTAAACAAAATAATAGTATGGCTAAAAGACAACAATTTACATGTCAATATTAGTAAAACCAAACTTATGCAGTTCCAAACTTACAACAGCAAACGTCACCGATTAGACGTAAGATATGGAAATGACGCTATAGAAGAAGTTGATAGTGCTACTTTTTTGGGGATAACATTGGATAAATATTGCAATTGGAAAGGACACATTGACAAATTATGCACTAAACTGAAAAAGATTTGTATTTGTTTTATACAGAATAACTCGCGTAGCGGGTATCAATGCAGCACTTTATGCCTATCATGGTTACGTAGCATCAATTCTCCGCTACGGCATTATAATATGGGGCAATTCTGTTGACATTATTAAAGCATTCCGAGCCCAAAAAAAATGTATCCGATCAATAACTAAAGCCCATCCATTAGAAAGCTGTGTCCCGCTCTTTAAAAATTTAAAAATTTTACCACTACCATCTTTATATATATTTGAAATCTGTGTCTTTGTACACAAAAACATAGCTTTATTTCAAGTACATAATGATGTTGTAATAAGAAAAAGTCGAAATATCTACAGATTATGTGTACCCCAACAAAGAATTAAACTATTTTCCAATAATGTTTACTGTATGGCAATTCGTGTTTATAATAAATTACCTAATGTTTTTAAAAATCTTAACTTCATGACATTTAAAAAGAAATTATTTAACTTTCTATTGCGTAAGTGTTACTACTCAACAAATGACTTTTTAAATGAAAAATTTGATTCAACATTTAAATTAGATGACGACTTGACCCTGTGTTCCTAAAGAGTTTTAATTAACGATGACATTGTATTGAATAATTCTTTAAATTGTATTTAATCATTCTTGGCATTATATTTAATTACCCATGAAGTTGTATTTAATAATTTTTAACATTATATTTTAATTATTCTTGACATTGTATTTGATAGTACCTAATTAACGTTTTCCTTAACCTTAACATTGTATAGTTCATCATATGTAACATCTAATTTAGGTATAATAATATTGTTTCAATACATTTAATTTAGATTCTGTAAAATATTTGTACGCTGGAAACAGCAGAATATTATGGACGTCATACTTTGTGTAACACCTTTACAACAATATTCTAACAAATAAATAAATAATTATTATTATTATTTCGTTTATTAA
This sequence comes from Cosmia pyralina, assembly GCA_946251885.1. Lineage (NCBI taxonomy): Eukaryota > Metazoa > Arthropoda > Insecta > Lepidoptera > Noctuidae > Cosmia > Cosmia pyralina. Next base: position 29,038,712 of record OX276343.1, read on the forward strand.
TTTTTCTTCTTATCAAATACATTTTTAAATATTTCTTAAAAAATATATAAAAAACATTTAAAAATATAAAAAATAGTAGCCCACCGGTATCAGGAACAGGGTCCAAGCTACCGGCGGTCAGGACTCCAGAGAGAGGAACCTCCTAACAATGCGGGCCGTGTCCAGAAGTACTGCTTTCTGAATCAAGCCCTTGATCCAGCCACCTAACGAGAGCCTCCTTAGGTGTTGGTTGAGGCTCTTGGCAATTAAACCATTGGCTGATACAACTATCGGCACAATGATTGCTGAGTCCACATCCCACATGTCGACAACCTCGCGAGCCAAGTCAAGATACTTGATTTGTTTATCTTTCTCGGCTTTCACGAGGTTCCCGTCATGTGGGACTGTTATGTCAATAATCATTGCGCGCCGCTCTATTCGATCCACCACCACTATATCAGGCTTATTGGCTGCAATAGTCCTGTCAGTGATGATGGATCGATCCCAGTACAATGTGATATTTCCTTTTTCGAGAACTGGGTCGGGCACATACCTGTAGTACGGCACTTCCAATTCCACAAGGCTGTATTTAAGAGCAAGTTGCTGATGGATAATCCTGGCTACAAGGTTGTGTCTATGCAAGTACTCTTCGTTAGCTAGACGAGAACACCCAGAGATAATGTGTCGAATTGATTCTCCCGGTCGGTGGCATGCCCGACAGATGTCAACCGTTCCGTCTTTCACAATAAATCTCCGGTAATTGTTCGTCATGATAACTTCGTCCATAATTGCACAGACAAAACCTTCGGTTTCTCCAAAGAGGTCACCGGAACGCAGCCAGGCTACGGACGCTAGCAAATCTACATCAGGTCCATGTAGGGCCCGGAAAAAGCGCCCGTGAAGCTCCTTACTCTGCCATACCTCCCTGCGATCGTTAGTGTCAAGCACTACAGGTTTGCGCCAGTTCTCTTTAGCCAAGGAGAGCGGAGTGAGGCCCTTGTCCACCGCGACCACATCTCGATGCATCCCCACGTCGGCTTCTAGGAAATATTCCCTGAGACTGCATATCTCGCGATTGTGGAGAGTCTTAGCGTTTAAAAAGCCTCGGCCTCCACACTTTCGCGGGATATACAGTCTCATTACCGATGACCGTGGGTGATGCATTCGATATGCAGTCAACAGCGTACGGACCCTCCGATCCAGGGCGTCGAGTTCAGTCTGAGTCCATTTGAGTACGCCGAAAGAGTACATCAAAACCGGCATGACCCAACCGTTGAAGGCACGCACCTTGTTTCCGCCTGATAAAAGACTATTAAATACTTTCTTCAGGCGGCCAAGGAAGCGCTCCTTCAACGATTGCTTCATGTCAGCAACGTTGATGCCCAACGCTTCCGACATACCCAAATACTTATAGGTTTCGGATGCGGAGAGGGTTCTAAGGTTTATGGAATCCGGGAGTTGCGTTCCCACGGATTCCACAATCTCCCCTCGCTTTACATGCATGACCGCACATTTGTCTACACCAAATTCCATCCTGATGGCGCCACTGAAAGTTTCAGTTACTTTCAGTAGCTCCATCAGTTGCAAATTGTTGGGGGCAAAGAGTTTTAGGTCATCCATGTAGAGGAGGTGGGATATAACCTGACCACCTCTCCTCAACCGATAGCCTAGACCTGAATCCTCCAGCAGTGTGCTTAGAGGATTCAAGGCTAAGCAAAACCAAAGCGGACTCAAACTGTCGCCCTGAAATATGCCTCGCTCGATCCTTATCGGTTCGCTATTCCTCTGGATATTTCGACATCCTGGATAGCGAAGGACTGTCCTCCATTGCCCCATACACGACATCAGGAAGGTGCGCAGAGTTGCATCTACTTTATACAACTCCAGCACCCTCATGAGCCATGTATGTGGCACCGAGTCATAGGCCTTCTTATAATCTATCCAACATGTCGATAGATCCTTTCGGGAACGACGAACCTGTTGGCTTATGGCCATATCAATGAGGAGTAGCTCCTTAGTACCGCGGGACCCATTCCTACATCCATTTTGAGAGGCAGACATGACGGAGTTGGTGTCTATATGTTTGTTAATTTTAGCTCTCAAAATAGATGTAAGAACTTTATAGACCGTCGGTAAACACGTGATCGGTCTATAATTTTTGGGTTCCGCGGTGCTACCCGATTTATGGAGCAGGTGGGTAACTCCTGTCGTTAGGAACTGGGGTAGCGAACCAGATTCTAAGGCAGACTGGTACTGAGCTGCCAAGCGAGCGTGCGATCCAAGAAACCATTTGATCCAGAAGTTGTGCAGTCCGTCCTGCCCTGGAGACTTCCAGTTAGGCAACGGACGGACTGCACGAGCTACATCTTGGGGACAGATGGTAATAGCCCCCATTTCTGGTATTGGATCGCAGGCTCGCTCGACTTCCCGAGCCCAATCACCTTCGGTGTGACTGACAGGCACCGACCAGATATTACGCCAGAAAGAACACATGGCATCATCATCCGGCAGGCGCGTGTCAGTCACACCTTGGTCCGATCGCTCCCAACCCCTATAAACCCACCTTTCATCGCTCTGGAAGGTGTGATTCTGAGTGTATCGGTCCACTCGCCGCTTATACCTACGAATACGGTTTGCCCATGCATAGATTTTCTGCTTCAGGAAGTCGATGCGCTCTGTGACACGGGACATATAGTCCTGAGGGCTGACATCAGTCCCTGAGAACGCCCGCCTCACAAAGCGCATCACTCTAGGGCGAGTATTGCCCTCCCTGAAGCAGGTTAGTTTGCCGATGAGCGCTCTGGCCCCACCAATACGGCGTTCAATTCTGCACTGCCAAGCTGGTACGGCTGGTTTCGGTCGTGTAGCTCTAGAGTCATTAGCAAATTTGACGTGAGCTACACGACATGCCGCTACAGCCGCGCAGTAGAGAATCGAATGAGTATCGGTGAGGTCTTCGCAGTCATCAAAATAGTTTGACAACTGCGAATCCAGAGCCGCCACAAGCGCCCTATTTTTGTTATGCATGGGCAAACGAGGTAAGCGTGGTCTAAGTTCGGGAGACATGAATCGGTATTCCAGAATCGCACCTTCCAAAGCACTCCTCAATTCTTCATTGCACTGGGTACTTACGTTTGTAGCCCTGTCATCACTTCCCTCGTCAACTTGGTTTATGTCGGACTGTGGTGGTACTATATTAGTCTGCGACGGCGGGGGGGCAATGACATGGCTACTCTGCATTTCAATTCGCAGGCGATCAAGTACAGTGTCATCCAACATATGATTACGCTGGATGACCCGCACTTGATCCGATAGTCGTTGTGCCGAAACGTTGATAGCTGGCTCAAGCACCTGAAAAAGAGAGAGCATCCGAACACGGTACGCGGTCAGATTGTTTCCTCCCTCTGTAGCTCCATAGTATGAGCGCATGACGTTCTCATTAATGGATGGGGTCCATCTCATGCGCTGCACACTTCCGCCGGGAGCTGGGACCCATTCAGAGGCCGGTGGGCCTCGAGGTCCTAAGCCATCCGGCGGCCGGCGTCCTCCCCGTCGGCGAGCAGGTGGTGGCGTCGTGGGCGGGGAGAAATACTCGTCGCTCGAGCTCGACACAGCTACCGCGGCCGGTGTTGTCACAGCGCTTACAATGGAGCTGGGTACCGGCGGCGGCGAGGCGGAGCTGAGCGAAGAGTCCGGAGGTGGTAGGCGTGCTCTTCGTGCGGCTGATCTTGTCAACATATTTTTTCGGAATTTTTCATTGATGTTATTTTCGGAGATGACATGACAGATGTCATCTCCTATTCGATAGTTTTTTATTCATGTCGAAATGCTCTTTTTGGATTGAATTGATTGTAGGGATTGTAGGTTTATTGTTGGGTTTTCTTAAAAGCACTTATAAAATTCAAAATATTGTTGATAATCGGTAAAAATATTTGTATATTATAAAATCAAATTCCGAGACGTTTGTTGACGTTGGTGTTGCCAGCCGTTTATTTATTTATTATTATTATTATTATTATTATTTAATGAGTTAATGGTTTTTTTTTTTGAATTTATGTATTTTATTTTCTCTTCTACTCTTACACACGTTGTCTACATCTCTTTTTATCCTCTGTCCTATCGCAGGTATCCTGGAAGAGATTTCTTTCGAAATAAGCGTCACCGTATTTTACTGTTCCTTTGTTGTTGTCTGTTTATTTGTGTGTACATAAATGGTTAAATAAATTTTATGCATCTACCCACTACGCAAAGAATCCAAGTTTTTTATTTTTTATTATTATTATTTTTTTTGTTTACCCTCATTTTACTTAACTACATGCAATGACTAGTAACAATAATCTAACATTCTTTTATCAAAACTGTAGAGGGATTCGCACTAAATTGCACACACTTTACACCAATATTCTCTCCTTGTCGTTTGACGTGATCATTTTATCTGAGACATGGCTAACACCTAATATATTGGACAAAGAATTCATTGATGACCGCTACTTAGTTTTTAGAGACGATCGTGACCGCATTGCTTCCAACAAGTGCGAGGGCGGGGGTGTTCTGATAGCCGTGCTGCGCGGGCTTCGGCCTGTGAGGATATTAACTTATCCTTCTCTCACTGGCATCGAGCACGTTTTGATCCAAGTGCCTGCGTCGCGCTCCAACACTTACCATGTCATTAGCGCTGCCTATATCCCACCACGCACACAGGACGATGTTTATTTGTCACATCTGTCCGCATTAGAAAATATTCTTGCGGCTCCCAGTATTGAATCATTTTATATAGCCGGTGATTACAATCTGCCCGAAATTGAGTGGTCATGTAGTACTAGTCATATGAGTACTCAGCCTCAAAATATTGTAGGTCGATCTTTGTTGAATTTTATGGCTGTTACGAACGCTTCTCAGTACAACACAATTAAAAATACTTTAGGTCGTGTTTTAGACTTATTCATTAGCAATACTGAATGTCAGATACAGTCCGACATTTTACTGCTGCAGCCTGATAGTCACCACCCTCCATTTTCTATTTTAAGCACCTTGGAGATATCATTTACACCCATGAAGCGTCATTCTACGATAAAATACAATTTTTATAAAGCTAATTACCAAGAAATTAATGTAGAACTAAATAAGTTGAGCTGGGACGAACTGTTTCTTAATCTCTCCGGTGAACAGGCCGTGGCTGCTTTTTATGATTATGTATATGGAATCATCAGACTACATGTTCCACTGTCACGTCTAAAATCAACTATTTTTCCCGTTTGGTTTAACGCTTCCCTAATTAAAACTTTCAAAAATAAAGAACGTGCGTGGATAAGATGGAAAAAACTGCGTAATTTATCTGATTATGAAAAGTTCTCTATTCAACGTAAGCGTTTTAAACTACTTTGTGAACAGTGCTACTATAAGTACATGCAAACTGTCGAAGATAGCATTCCTATTAATGTCAAGCACTTCTGGACGTACATCTCTAACCGAAAGAAAGGCTCGGGAATCCCAGATGTCATGCAGTACAAAAACAAATCTTCTAACTGTCCCGCTGAAATATGTTCATTGTTTTCTGCCTTCTTCTACTCGGTATACGAGCCCTCAACCTTTGACCCGAACACCTGGACACCCCCAGAAACTCTTGATGATAATTCTGTATGTATTCCGGATATTTACCTTGAAAAGAATGTCATACTTAAGGCACTTACCTCATTAGACTTGGATAAAGGAGCTGGTCCGGATGGCCTGCCCCCTTCATTCTTTAAAAACACTGCACAAACCATCTGTGTCCCATTACACATAATTTTCAATAAATGTCTTAGGGATGGGATTTTCCCTTGTGTTTGGAAGAGGGCCTTCATCACGCCTGTTTACAAAAGTGGTGACAAAGGAAACGTTGAGAATTATCGACCCATATCTATCTTGTCCACCTTGTCTAAGCTTTTTGAGGGTCTAGTGCACAGCCACTTATTTCCGCAGCTAAATCACCTTATTATACCTGAGCAACATGGCTTTGTTAAATCCAAATCCACCACCACAAACTTAATCGTTTTTACGCAATTTTTGTTTGAAAACATGGACATGCGCACACAGGTTGATGCTGTATATACTGATTTTCGGAAAGCTTTCGACAAGGTGGACCACAAATTGCTTCTCGATAAAATCGCTTTCAATGGCATAAGAGGCAATTTGCTCAGATGGTTTGCTTCATATATATGTCATAGGACTCAAAAGGTTGTCATCAATGGATTCGAGTCTGATTATGTGGTCGTCGAGTCAGGTGTGCCTCAAGGTTCAGTCTTAGGCCCATTGCTTTTTATCTTGTTTATAAACGACATAAAATCCTGGATAGTCAACTCTAAATTCCTAATGTATGCCGATGATATTAAAATCTATAAGGCTTGTGTGAGCTCTCAGGATTGTTTGCTATTACAAGATGATTTATACAGGCTTTCTCAATACTGTCGGGTCAATAAACTTCATCTCAGTCTTCCTAAATGTCACTTCATTTCTTTTACTAAAAACAAAAATACTATTAAATTTCCATATACCTTGAACGACATAAAATTGAATAAAACTGAGTGTACACGAGATCTTGGCATACTACTTGATTGCAAATTACATTTAGACACCCATATTGACAACATAATTAACAAAGCCTTTCGGATGTATGGTTTTGTCATGCGGTCTTGTAAAGACTTCAAAAAGCCTTCTACTTTTCTCTTCCTTTATAAGACACTAGTCCGTTCTCAGTTGGAATACGCGGTGCCCATCTGGTGCCCTTATTATGATAAATATAAACAAGCAATAGAAATGGTTCAGAAAAAATTTCTTCGTGCCATGCACTACAAGTGCTTCCATACAAGGATTCCCTATGCAGATTTGCTAAAGCACTATAAGATATTAAACTTGGATTCCAGACGTTCATTGATCATGGTTATGATGCTGTACGGTATATGCAATAACAAATTTAATTGTACTGAGCTCACAAATGGATTGTGTTACGTAGTACCTAGAACTGTTATTCGGCGAGAGGTGCGCGTACCTCAACTATTCTACACTGCGCGATGTAGAACGAAGGCTGGGGTGCGAGCCCCTGTCCGCCGACTTTTAGAAACCTATAACTCACAATTCATTGGTATTGATATTTTCGCGTTGCCGCAATCTAAATTTAAAAGACTGGTTTCACAATCTCTTGCAAGTCGCCAATAAGACGGTTGCTTATGTCATCCGCTTTCTTCGATTCGTCGGTATAATTATAGTGTTTTTCTTATAAATATGTACTTTTTATTATTTTCTTATTTAACATGCGTTCGCTGTCATACTTCAATGTTATTTCGTGGACAATAGTGTGGGTTATACGTTTTTTTCGATTGTATAATTTAACTACTTTGTTAATGCTGTAATGTATAACTGTTTTTTGTCCCAAATAAATAAAATAAAATAAAAATAAAAATAAATAGGAGAATAGAGAGCCACCTGGAACGGTGTGGAGGAGGCTTTTACCGCAAAACGGCCCTTACACCTAACAATACTAACATTAATTGAGTACAAAACAAACATTACTAACACATACATAAATAAGTACACAACACGAAATAGTAGACATGGGACAAGGGATATAAAAATAGAGCTAATTTAAAAAAAATATGGTTATTTGACAGCCATTTTGTAACGTTGCCAGCTTATACAGGGTGTCCAGTAAATAGCACGACATACTGCAGGAGGTGATAGCTTGGGTCAATACCTATCAAAACAACACAATATATGTTCAGCAAAATCTTATGGATTTTTTTTCTCCACTGTAGGTTAAAGTTATGCGAAAAGAAAATCGTTATGTGAAAATTTAAACAAAAAATACTATTTCTTGAAAACATTCTTGTTTTTGATAGAAAAAAGACTTATCAATGAGTAAAGTAACTATTCACGAATAATTTGATGTAAAAAAAATAATAGAAAAGGAATGTTTCATTACGAGATGCTTAAAAATCTGTTTCAAGGTAGAGATTTTTCGATATTTCGGAAAATTTTGTAAAACTGTAAATCCGTAAGATTTTGCTGAACATATATTGTGTTGTTTCGGTAGGTATTGACCCAAGCTATCACCCCCTGCAGTATGTCGTGCTATTTACTGGACACCCTGTAGAATACACGCTGTGATTAGTCTTGCGCACCCGTAGCACATTTTGTTTAGCTAAACTGTACATAATCATGTGCAACATTGTAAACTCATGTGTATCGTTGATAAACATCACCGTATAGAATCCCGGATATTAATCTCCAACACAACGTCACACAATGTGTCAACTTGAAACTGCATCTACATACTCTCATCAATTTCGTGTATACACACACTACGTGACAAGACGGCGAAGTGTGTTCAACATGAAAAATTACCTTACTACGTGCAGTATATGGCTAGCTTTTGCCCTCGGCTTCGCCCGCGTGGATGTTGGAAAATGTCCCAAGGAAAAGTACTACCGGGATTAAATGTAACATAAGTGTCAATTTAAGTAAACCTTCTCGCACTGCTTTTAAAGTATCCGAGGAGCGGCGCGCGGGTTGATATATTGCTGGAGGATAAAAATCCTAAAACCTAACAATAGTAACGGAACATATATTGGAACGTAAAACTACCAACTTGCATGCCTTTGAAGGTAACTCTAAAGTGAAAATATAAATCCTTTTTGTTCCCTATCCCGTGGGAATTTAGAAAAAAATAGTTAAGGCTAAATGTTACATCAAGATACGAACTATGCCTATATTTCCAATCCCTTCGATCTCTTAAAAAGAGGTACTTACACAAATGTTATTTGTGAACTTGAAAATCAACCCCTAGTTTACCCCCTTAAGCGATGATTTTGCTAAAACGCTGAACCACTTATGTCTTTATTTTCTACCAGAAGCACAAATTTAAATTTTCATATCCCTAACTTAGGAATTGCTGGGCTTCCCATACAAACTTTCATCCCATATATCAACCACTGTTGGATTATTTTTGAGACAAAAAGTAGCCTATGTCCCCCAGGATGCCATCTATAGCCTTGCCAAATTTTATCGACATCTGTTCAGTGGTTTAGGTGTGAAAAGGTAACAAACAGACAGACAGACACAGACAGACAGAGTTACTTTCGAATATATAATATTTTTTTATTTATATTTTATTTCATATTTTATATTATATATCAGTATGGATATGAGAGTGTCTCATCATCATCATGTCTGCAGGGTTTCGCTAGCTAATTTAATTTTACTCTGTATTTCAGGGGATATAGCCACTCCTGAAGGCTTTTTCTGCAACCATTGACGATATTATGTATATTACTAGCAACCCGGCCCTGCTTCGCATGGCTTTTACGACTTGACAAAATATCAAGATTTATTTATTATAACTACTTATGTAAGTTTGATATTGATGTTGTTTATACATAAACCTCCCGGAATAAATTCTCTAAATGATAGTGAAAACCGAATCAAAATCTGTTGCGTAATTTAGAAGAACAACCCGACCACAGACAAGAAAAGCGACTTTACTTTATTTAGGCACTTTAATACCAACCTAATTTTCTTGATAAACTGAAAATATTTAGTTTAGCGTGTAATAGTTTCTTGAAACATGAACCCACTTCTAACCGACCACCGAAATCCTTAGGTTACAAAGGATTTCTTAGTAAGATGTTATTATTATAATAGTTAGGGGAAAGTGAAAAGCGCCTTGGATACCTTATAAATCTGGTTAGTCTATTATTTAGGAAGGTAGGTACTTCAATTTGTTATTATTTTAAAGTTAGTATAAATAATAAATAACACTTCAATGAAACACGTTTTCCATTTTAGATCCTCAGCGGAACAGTAATTAATTAAAAAATAAAAAACAAAGACAAGTTTAACCATACACAAAACTGGAAATAGCTAAAGCAAAGCAATGAAAAAAAATCCGCCTAGCCTTTTCACAACTCTGTTGGGGTCGGCTTCCAGTCTAGCCAGATTCAGATCTGAATACCAATATTTTACATGGAGCGACTACCAGACCTCCACAACCCAGTTATTAGGTAACACGATGCCCCTTGGTAAGACTTTTGGACATCTGACAATCAGTAACAACTGTCTAAGATCTACGAATGAGAGCCGGGACCAACGGCTTACCGTGCTTTCTGAGGCACGCAGAGGTCTTGATATGTAACAAACGGTCACCCATCCACGAACCAACTGCGGCAAGCATAGCTTAACCTTCGATCGACCTGTACGTTCTTTAACTTTTTGATTGATTAACTACAAATTCCAGGATCGGGCCTACGAAATCGGCTAATCTATATCTATAAAAGGAAAGCGTGACTGACTGACTGACTGATTGACTGACTGACTGATATATCAACACACAGCTCAAACCTCTAAACAGATTGAGCTGAAATTTGGCACACAGATAGCTATTATGACCTAAGAATCCTCTAAGAAGGGGTTTTTGGAAATTCGACCTTTATAGGGGTAAAAAGGGGGGCTATTGTTTGTATGAAAAATCTTATTCCTTGAGTTATTAAACTTGAAACTTGGCACGAATATTTATCTAAGTAAATTATATTTTTTGTGATTATTTGTTTTACCCCCTAAAGGGGAACTGATTGGTTGTGGCTGGTTGGTTGGTGGCTGGCTGGTTGGTGGTTGGTTGGTTGGTTGGGGGGCTGGTTGGCGTGGTGGTGGCTGGTTGGTTGGAAAAAGTTTAACGCGCAATCCGATTAACTCAAAACTCAGTATTTATACTTAAAACCAAAAATAAAGAATAATTTATATCAGGGTTTTTCGAAAATCTATCTCTAACGGGGTGAAAAGGGGTAGTCAATTTCACAGGGCAGAATTTTACTGCGTGGCTTGATTAACTCGAAAATTGGTGTAAATAATCTCTGAGTCAAGCTATGGAAACATCTCAAACGATTTTTTAAAATTCCATCTCTTGGGGGTGAAAACACGAAGTACAATGTACATTATACATTTGGTTAATTAACTTAAAACTTGGCACAAATGCTTGCCTAACTAAGTAAGTAATAAAGTTTGTCATCATTAGTTTTTCAAAACTACCCTTCAAAGAGAGGTTTAGGGATGTTAAAGTTTGTATGGAAGAATTTTAAAGCACAGTCCGATTAACTCGAAACTCAGTATCTAAACTTCTGACATAAAATTAACATAAGATTTTGGATTTTTGGAAAATCGATCCCTGAAGGGGCAAAACGGGGTAATTATTTTTTTATTGGAGCATTTTACTACATAGTTTGATTTACTCAAACAATTTAATCTTTCAGTCAAGTTTGGAAATTAATCAAACCAAAATCCAAACGAATTTTCAAAGTTCCACTCCTGTGGGGGTGAAAAGAGGGTATATGGTTTATATTAAAAATCTTATTCCTTTGGTTAATAAACTTGAAACTTGGCAATATTTGCTTCAGTAAATAATAAAGATTGACACTTTTAGTTTTTTAAATACAAACCCTCACAGAGTATATTTCAGGGGGTGTCAAAGTTAGCAAGGAAAATTTTTAACGCGCTATCGAATTAACTTGAAACTCGGTACTATACTCGTACATAGTCCTGGCAGTTTGAGTACTTTATGCGGCCTGCACAAATGTTCTTTCTTTGATATTGTTCGTCGAGTCGTTGAGCTCCTTAGGTACTGAGTTGACCTGAGTGTGACAAATGCTTGCACTGACTGGACGGGTCCACTCCAATTTGTGTGATTCTTTTCTCAAAAAACCATTTCTGACGCTAATCTACATGGTTCTCACATGATCTGACCAAGATTATGTCGGGACTTTGAAGAGAGACTTTGATCCCTGAGTTGGTTTTGCCATTTCTTCTCAGGGGTAGTCAGATAGGAATTATGTCGACTCCATCTATCTTATTTTTTCTTTCTTAATATGACTTTCAAAAGTGGTTCCGATATCCTGTTTACAGAATAAACTTCACTATAAATCCATACTAATATTATAAATTCGAAAGTAACTCTGTCTGTATGTTACCTTTTCACGCCTAAACCACTGAGCGGATTTCGATAAAATTTGGCAAAGAGATAGATGGCATCCTAGGAAAGGACATAGGCTACATTTTGTTTTAAAAATAAACCTAAAGGGAGTGATATAATAGGGGATGAAATTTTGTATGGGAAACCTAGCATTTCATAGGTTAGGGATATGGAAATTAAAATTTAAGCTTTTGGTAAGAAATAAAGAACTACGTGTTTCAGCGTTTTTTCAAGGGGATAAAATAAGGGATCATTTTAAAATTCACATGTAATATTGATAATTTTGTGTAGGTAATTACCTATTTTTAAGATATTTAAAGGATTGGAAATATAGTCATAGTCCGCAGCTTGAGATGACATTTATTTATTTATTTATTTAAATAATATGGGAGACTTACAGCTAAAACAAACAGATCAAGGACAGTACATTAATCAGAAAGCCAATAACAGGTCTCCACTTTTAAAAAACAGAAAAAAAAGAACCTAAATTCTAAGGACATTTAGTTAACATTTAGTCTTTATTTCGTTAAAATCGGTATACTCAGTCAAATGTTATTACAATTTACAGTCATAAAAGTAACTTGGCTAACACGTCACACATTTACTTTCGGGCGACGGGGCCAATGGTAGTCAATCACAAAAATCAATTATGATCATATTAAAATGAATAACTATGATTTTAGGCCCACTAGTCCGCAAATCACATAATATGTTGAGCGCTAAACGAATATTTATCATTATTCTATTTCTGTTAATTTTGAAGTTGTCAGGGATGGAATGATGTTAAACATGTTCAGCACTAACTATATTTATGGTTTTTGGTGCAAGCGGGCCTTGGAATCATAAAAACCTGTTTTATGTCTTTAAAAGATTATTTGAATTTATTATTTGTCTCTCTGTCTATTTGTTACCTTTTCACGCCTTAACGGATGACCTGGGGTCGAACATAGGATACCTAATTCTTATTCCAGTAGTACGTTCCCCTGGGATAATTTCCGAGTTACACGTGAGCGAAGCCGCGGGTAAAAGCTAGTTTAATACTAAATGTTGGTATTACCCGTGTTTGATACATGGCTCCTCAATTCATATGGACACGAGATTTTTATCTTAACCTTTACATAATTATAAAGGGTGTGTGGGATATGATGTCGGAAAATTAAGGCTGTGGTACAGACCATCAAACTGAACAACTTTCTCTCGGGGAGCAACATCGTAATCGCGCAAAAATTATCAGTCGACCCATACTCGAGGTCGAGCAGGTATTGAAGTTTTGTATGGGACGACTGATTTTTTTTTCACGATTATGGTGTTGGTCCCAGGGAGAAAGTTGTTCAGTTTTGTACCACAGCCTTAATTTTCTGACATCATATACCAGACACCTTATAAAGTTATTGGTCTAACTTAATTAAGGAAGCACACATGATATTAATGGCATTAATGCTGAAATGAACCTTTTTGGCGCAGCCGTGAGGCACATACTATAATTGTTAAAACATTATTTTCACATTTATTTTTTTCGTTTTTTGTGTTTCACGAACTATTTCCAAACAAACGTTTTTCTTTATTTTCTTTCTTTCTTTTTCATTATTCATTATTCTCGCCTTCTGAATGTGAATAACCTTAAAAATATACTCCAACAATCCTACACATCCCAAAGTGCACTCTCAAATCCCGTATCATAACTTACAAAGTTAACCCCGACGTAGATGTTATATCTCTACCCACCACCAAAGACAAGCTTAACAATATGAACGAATTTACAGCGCACCTTATTAAATTTCTTATTACTTTCAACAGCAGGTCTCATCTTTATGCAAAATTCTGTTGCCATATGGTCAGGTGGTACAGTGCAGTGATGAACAGAAACCCACTCCATGCATTCGACAAATATTACGAGTATAAGCCGCGTTTCTTTGTGAGTGTCCTTGAAGACTTCTGTGGTTATTTCTAGAACCAGAGCAGCATGCTTTCATCAACGTCATCGTTTCAGCCGAAAGACGTCCAATGCTGGACATGAGTCTCCCCCAATGACCGCCACATTGACCGGTCCTATGCTTCTCGCATCCTTGCTAATTAAAACAATCCGTATGTCAAGCGCGGGTTGGTCAGTATCGCTTATGATTACTGATTTTTGCGGTCATTAACGTACCAAACAGCAGTCTTTCAAACAGTAAATCTTTGGCCAAACACTAGTACTTCACTTATGTAAAATCATTTGGTTGTAAACTTTTTGAGGAACTTGTGGCTAAGTATTATTACTTAACCTGATGGAACGACCCATGTGGCTATTATTAGCCACATGGGTCGTTCCATCAGGTTAAGCTGCGCTTGCCGGGGTTGGTCCATAGATGGGTGACCATCTTTACATACCGAGACTCCTCCGTGCCTCAGAAAGCACGTTAAGCCGTTGGTCCCGGCTGTCATTCGTGGATCTTTTACAGTCATTACGGGTCGTCAGAAGCCCGAAAGTCTGACAACCAGTCTACCAAGGGGTATCGTATTACCCAGTAACTGGGTTGTGGAGGTCAGATAGGCAGGCGCTCCATATAAAATACTGGTATTCAGCTGCATCCGATTAGACTGGACGCCAAACCCAACATAGTTGGGAAAAGGCTAGGCAGATGATGATGATAAAATCATTTTGTTAGGACATTATTTTCAAAAGATGCTAAAGAATTCAGAGTCTTTTCCTTTTTTTTTTTAATTCAGTTTTATCATTCAGTAGCTGTATTCTCTGTGTTTCTCAGTGGTCCTTCTGTTCCTGTTTACTTGGTATGAGGTCAGAGATGAGTGCCATACTATTTTTGGAACAAGGAAAATTCCTGGCGGGATCCCACCGCTCTTAAATTACAGATAAAATATGTCTTGCCGGATTAAAACAGACGTTCGTTATGTTGTGATTTTGTAAAGGACGTTTGATTTGTTTTACTTGAAATAATGGTGGATACAGAATGTATGTAGTTTCGAATATTATAATCCGTTGGGTGAGTGTTGACTATTTCAACCAGGGACCACTTTGGTTACCCATTGAAAGGGTTTGGGATAGGGGTTTTTGTAAGCAGTTAAACAAGAACCCATACGATGTGGGTAACCCTTTTAAATGGTTTTTTTTTTCTCCTAAAGGTCCTAGTGTAATGTTAAGTATCCTATAGCCTTCCTCAAGAATTGGTCTATCAAATGCAAAAAGAATTTTTCAAATCCGACTGGTAGTTCCAGAGATCAGCGCGTTCACACAAACAAACTCTTCAGCATTATTATTAATAGATATAGATTAATTTAGGTTGTAAAGTAATATATAATAATATAAAAGTACCTAATCAAAACTCATCTTCGCACACGAGTGTTAAACAAAATATTTACTGGCTAACGAAAGCCCTTTCAATATTTTAAAGGTTTTCGTTCTTGTCACTATTTATAACACTAACAAGTCGAAGTTTCTTAGCACATCACTTTAATTTTTTCTCGGAAAGAAACCATCAGGACCCTCATCTTTGTAGGCACTTAAAAATATATTAAAAAGGAAAGTTTTGCGTGCCGGAGATTTATCAGACAACAAGGTTTTTTTTTTTTTTTGTTTACTTGACAACTAAGCTAGACATGCATATTGCATGTGCTAGGGTTCATGTTCAATAATAAATCGAGAGAAAAGAAATGAATAAATTCAAACAAAATTACGACCAATCAGTCATTAGTGTGGGCCATTGTCACTTTATCATTAGGGCGAGAATACACATGCCTGTAACTAGCAAAAAGTATGCAAGTAACTTGCCTGCCGTGTACCATAACTACTTCTGATTGGTGAATGTCACAATGGCATGCAAGCTACTTGCATGGTTTGTATTCCCACCCTTACATCCCACATAGCCAAATAAATCCACAACAACTTCGCAGGAAATAAAATCAATTTAATTAACAAACCTTCAGTACATCCAATAAACAGCTTTAATCCTTAAAAAGCTATATTAAATCACGCGATGTCACTCTGCCAAAGTGACGCGGATAAACCGTTAGGCTATGGTCATATTGCAAAATGAGCGAAAGTTATTTGTCCAGATATTTATGCAGAATGGTCTTTATTGGCGTTCCCACTGATTGGATTGCAGAGATCAGGCCACACTGCAGTAGGTTCATATAAAATATTATTATTAGCCTCATTTCCATATTGTATTCCGACAGCAAACTAACTAGATTAGTTTAACTAACTAGATTAGTTTGCTGTCGGAATACAATATGGAAATGCGAGATGATGAGAATCACAGCTATTCACACGGTATTAGGTTCTATTACGCTCGTACCGGTTGAAGCTTTACTAAAAAAAACTCATACAGAAGCAATACATAGGTGACATGACTGAGCTGTCAGAAAGGTAATGAGGCTGATATGTGTTGGATAATCATCACAAGTGAAGAAGAGCTCCCAGCGGGCCACCAACTACCATAACCCACCTAGAAATCTCTTAGCCGACTAAGAAGCCAGGTGGGTCACTGCAGGTAATATTTGGGTGGGGGTACTCCGATGAGCCATAATGTGACTGTGTAGCTACATCACAAATGATGCCTCACCTCTTATCGTGCGCGTGTTGTTTCTGTGTCAAACACCTGCACTATGGAAGAGCATAAAATTTAAAATTAATAAAAGAGAATCAATCAACGATACGATGAAGAAGATCACAGGGGAAAGATCCATGCATCCAAAAATACGTCATCGTGGTTTTCATCAAAACTATCATCATAAAAACATTGTGTACCTACCTAAACGAAATTGATATACCTAATAAAAACGCATTGTCTTCCTTATTTTCTTATTCATGTATTACCCCTCACAATCTACTTTCCATTCATACAACGCCTCCCTCGCTCATTTTCCGATGGAACCGCGCCCATATCAGTCAATTTATTGTCACGGAAAATAAAGCAGCAAAATATTCAATTAATTTTTTTTCGTATACAAAAATAGGCACGTCCAAATGTGTATTACATCCTTCTCTTTTGTGATCAGTCTGATGAAAAGCAATTTGTTTATTCTTCAGTCTATCAGTAATTTGTGTTGTACTGATCGTCACCTTAGATATTAATGGGACTTAAATTCAAGGTAAAATGAAAATCAGTGAATGATATTGAAAATTGAGTTGATGATACAACGGGGTACACCATGTATCATCAACATTTCAATTTTCAATGCAGTTCAGCCATGTTCATTGCGTTATTTACGTTGTTGAGTAAACGCTTTTTCAAACGTATGAAGCAATGGATTAGGAATTTCTTTCAAAACCCTCAGATTATGATTGATAGTGTGTACACAACTGGCGCTGATCTCCTTGATTAATGAAAACAATCAATAATAATAATAATAATGTTTATTTCCAGTAAAATGAACAAGGTTACAAGTACAACATATTAGTATTATGATACAACTTAAAGTGCATACAGTATTATCTCCTGGCACTCAAACTAGGTTTATAGCCTGTGACTTGGGTACCAGAACAATGAACTGAGACTTCACTTCTGTGGAAAAATCAAAAGTCAATTATTCAAACTAGGCTGAGAATCAACACTTTTTGAACATAAAAATCAATCAATCAATCAAGACAAATCAAAATCAATCAATCAAGACAGTCCCCCAAAACGTCCGCTCTTCACCACTTCCTAGTGCTTTAAATAGCTGGGAAGAAGTAGCGCAACAAACTCCCCAGCAGCACAGCTGTCTGTTCAAATCAATCAATTGTTTTTAACGACTATCCGATGCTTTTCATCTCCAATCCAGTTGTTATCGGTATGTTTTGAAACGCTACAGCAAAATGACTATTGGTTCATTAAAAGTTTTCAAAACTGGAGACCAGTCTACGTAGGATGGCAAATAATGGCGATGCAGAACTGTTGCCAACAGTTTTGAAACGAAATGAATACCGGATACATGCAACTTTTAATGAATTAAATAACAAAGCCGATACTTTGTCCTGGCTTTTTCCGTACCACGAAACCGTGTGTAAAGTTGTTGAGGAATAAAAATGTCATAACAGACTTCCATAGCAAACGGTCTTCGTTATAGGTATGTAAGGATCAGTTTCCATCAAACGAAAAAATTCACGCGGCTGCTCGAGCACTTTTTAAATTTTACTGAATTAGCAAATATAAAATTCGACGCACACATCACACTTGATAAATGCTTGATGTCTGTGTCGAATTTTATACTTAAAGTCAATAGTGATCATCATAATCAGCCTATAATGTTCCCACTGCTGGCGAGTCTAGTGCGGGTTGGTAGATGTTACATGTCTTCGAATTTTTGGTTCTAGTACATGCCGGGTTCCTCATGATGTTTGCCGGTGATGAAATAATATACACAAGGTAAAGTGCCGGTCAGGGTTCCAACCTACGACCTACAACTCTTAAGTCGCGGCTGTTATCACTGGGCCGCCATTGCTCCTGCCAATATTAGTTCATATTGATACAGTTAAATGCTCCCGTTTAGTGGGAATTGATCCTAAAGGTCTTGGCATACATATCATCACATTATCAACTCGAGCCGTGCAGTATTCTTTGTATGAAACTCTCTACTGCAACGCACACTAATCGGAACCATAACGTAATCGCCTCGCCTCGGGACAAGCACACGAACCGCGGCGATACGGTGACGATCCCTTTCCGAGTTGATATGTGTGTGTGTGACCTTAAATCGCCTCTTAAGACCACTACCGTAAAACATTACTTGATTTCCTAAATGTTCTATTCTGCTGTTAGCTACTAGTGGGAGATTGCTGCAGAAACCCAAGAATTGCATAAAACTCTGATTAAATTATTTTGTATCCACGGTCAATTACAGTTGCAGATTTTAATTATCATCACAATTTCAGCCAAAAGACGTCCACTGCTGGACATAGGCTTCCCCCAAGCATGGCCACTTCGACGGGTTCTGTACTTCCCGCATCCAGCGGATTCCGCGACCTTCACAAGGTCAGCTTCTCGAGAAACTTGCAAAAAAGCGTCTCTTATACCAATACCATTTACGCAAATAAATGAACGTTATTCGTACAATTTTATACGAAATTCCCGCCTTACTAATAAATACGAGTGAAGATACAGTAACATTTAGTCCAATTTATTCCTTTCCTTGTTTCCTTTACCGATCATATTTTTACAGCAAGTTGTCTCCAAACATTTGTTATTCCGCTAATATTATCTTTTAGGTTTTTTTTTTTTTGTTCTAAATGTTTAACATTTTTCTGTTAGGCAGGTTTATTGAAAACTTCTATGGAAAATTAAAGTCCTATTTCTTCAAGATAACAGTTATTTTTTGTGTAATACGTCTATTTACTATCTTCTATCTATAATTCATCTTCATCTGCCTAGCTTTTTCCCAACTATGTTGGGGTCGGCTTCCAGTCTAACCAGATGCAGCTGAATACGATAATTACTTAAAGGACGGCCTATTTGAACTCCACGACCCTTTTACTGGATAATACGATATCCCTTGGTAAGACTCGTTGTCAGACTTTCGGGCTTCTGACGACCCGTAACGACTATCAAAGATCCACAAATGACAGCCGAGACCAACGATACGGCTTAACGTGTTTTCCGAGATACGGAGGGGTCTTGGTATGTAAAGATGGTCACCCATCCTCGGCACGATCGACCCTTGCGACTGCTATTACCCACAAGCCCCTCTATCTATATAAAATACATAATAGGTAAGTAAAAATCTATTGCTGAATGTATGTACCCGCATCACTTCAGAACGGTTGCACATATTTGGCGAATTCTTTTTTGTTGTGTTTGTAATTTTCAGGACAAGGTTTGTATGACAGTTTTTTTTTTTGGAAAATTCACCGGAAAAGTCGCAAATTTGGGTGGTATTTTTATATGAAAACAGACTACTCACAGCCTAAATCAGCCTAAATTCACAAATTTTCAGGCATTCTTCAGATTAGCCCAGCGGGTAATCCTGCGAAGGTATTTTTTAGCGGTCGGGCTACCCATGCGAAGCCGGTGGGGTCGCTTGATAACAATAAAGTTCATGTTTCTGGTGAAATAATACAGTAAGTACACCTGTGCCTAACCTTTCAAGGAATCCAGGCGTGATGTTATTGCGAATTAATTATTGTCTTCTTTACTTTTGTGATGTTTAATTTATTACCACTCGATGTCTTGCTATGATTTTGATAATAAAGAAAGAAAGAAAGAAAACGTATTTATTGTGACTTTTTGTGTTGTGTGTAATGTAATAAAGAATTATAAGTAGGTACACGAAAAGTTTTCAAGCATTGCGCAAATTTTCACAGGGCCAACTTGGAAACCACGAAATAAAAATCAGCTATTTCATACATATTGATCGAGTACCTAGGTATTGAACTTTTATATGAAACAGTAGATTTTTTTCGTGGTTTCAGAGTTGGTCCCATAGTGAAAGTTGTTCACATTCATGAGTGGAACACCCTGAGAAAATTTGCGCACTGCTTAAAACTTTTCCTGTATACAGATAACCAAGTAAGCGATCAGTTTTGTAAATCTTCACCAAAGGATAGCAAATACATTACGTTCCAAAATTGCATGACTGTGAACAAACCAATTTTTAATATCGCTATGTACATATAGTTTATCAGTTATAAAGGGATTAAAACAAACACAAATAACATTCAATCGTTTGATTGATATTTAAAAACTTTGTACAAATGTGGCCTGAAATATTGGGTGCGCTTTATTTTTATTTTTGTAACGTTATAAAAAGTTGAATGCAATGTTGTTTACCTACAAAGGGGTGCTTAAGACTTTGGCTCGTAATTTTATGAGCAATTATCCACTTCTTTTCAATAATACTTACACCATTAATAACTATGATTCACCAGATAGTGCACTCGGCTACATATCAAGCTATAATTTCCAGTATAAGCTGACCTCAAATTGTATAGAATTTCCGTACAACGACAGGTCAGCTTATACTGCAAATTATAATTTGATATGTAGTCGTGTGTACAAAGCTTTCCGACTAAAGCAAGTAATTATAACACATACACATTACTAAGAGCTCTGCTAACCCCTGGGAATAGTAGCGGTACATACTACATAGCCATATATTAATTAAAACGTTAGTAGAAAGAGGAAATTACGCTTGGGGAAATACTCCAGCAGGATATATACGGTAAAGTGGAAAATATAGTGGCTTTAGTCTGAACTAGCTTATGCTAGCGGCTTCGGCCGCGTGGAGTCGGAAATTATCCCACGGGAACCGTACATTTTTCCGTTTATGTGCTATTCCAGACTATAATCTATCTCTGTGCCAAATTTCATTAAGATCCGTGTAGCCGTTCTAGTGTGATTGAGTAACAAACATTCATCCATCTATCCAAAGTTCGAAACTGTCGCATTTATAAATAGTAGTAAGATTAAGGCGCGGACTGACTACGATTTTAAACGACACACAACCGCATAATCTATTGTCACCATTAGCTGCCTTGAAATAAGGTTAAAAATTGAAAATAATGTTTGTGTTGCCGAGATGTGACTAGGCTGCGAATGTGCATTTATTTTCCGCGTTTTTTTTAGATTATTCAGAATATACACAAGAAATTAAATAATTGTCCGGTTAAAGTTAAAAAAAATGCTAATTCTATTACATTCTTTAAAAAAAGACAGCCGGGACTAACGGCCTAACGTGCTTTCCGACGCACGGAGGAGTCTCGGTATGTAATGAAGGTTAGGTCACCCATTTACGGACCAACCACGGCAAGAGTAGCTTAACCTGATGGATCGACCCGTGCGGCTATTATTACTTAGTATAGATAAAGAGATGACTACATAAATAATATTTCAAAATGAAAAAGCTTTATATACAGGGTAAAAAGCACGTAAAATTACACATAAAATGGTCCTAGCTTTCAAATAGTCTAATCTTAGATTATGATCAACAGTATGATTGAGTGCGTTCACGTCATGATTGATTACGGTTTTACATATGGACGTGTTGCGGGATTGCTTGCGGTAAACTAATTAGTTTTGGACTCAAATTGAGGCGAGTTGGAGTAATATTGAGTAATGTGTAGTAATCCCACGAGGTTGACCGTGAAGGCTGCAGGAATCCGCTGGATGCGGGAAGCATGGTACCGAAGTGGCGGTGCTTGGGGGTGGCTTATGTCCAGCAGTGGACATCTTTTCACTGAATGATGATGATGACAATAAGTAGTAATCAATTTCCTAGCTGTTAAAATTCTACTGAATATTATTTTAGGTATAGTTTAAATTGAAAAATGGAAAATTGATTGGAATATCTGTTATAATTTTTTCAAGAACAAATAAGCACCCCAATTGAGTAACGCTCTTTCTTTCACAATCCGAAGGATTTTGATGGAAATTCCTAATCCATGGCTGTTACTGTTTGTAAAATTTGTCTGCCCGACAACGTAAAGACCGCAATGAAAGTTGTCAAATTGTCAAAATGAAAGACATTGCCACAGGGATGATGAATAAAAATTTGTTTTCGCCCGTCATGTACGTTATTAAAAAATATTAGACACGTATTTTTTCTTTTTTTACGTAATCAAAGGATTACGGCGATACATTGAGTTAAAATCTGGCATGACGTCACTCCTGATTTTATACGTAGTTTGTTATAGTAGTGACGTAGCGAACCCCCGCGTTTTATCTAAGTATTTTTTTATTCATATAATAAAGCAAAAAATACGTATGTAATATTTTTTTGTTATCTGACTGACGAACTACAATATTTTTATTTTTACCCTGGCATTATTAGGCCTCGCAGGTCTTTAGTTAATTTCTACTATCTACTTTCAAATTCCCAATTGACATTACAAATTACCATCAGGGGGCCAACCACCACTTCTTAAAGCAGTATTATTTTAATGTTACTTCAGTGTGAGAAAGAGATGGAGCTATACAGGACGTCTAGCTCCATCTCTTTCTCACACTCATGTAAGATTAAAATAATACTGCTTTAAGAGGTGGTGGTCTAGCTCCTGTTATGTTAATTGATCTGGAACGGAACAATAACATAATTACCAGTAAATGAATTGTGATTACAATTAAAATTAATTGTTTGGTTATTATCATAATTATTGCACGAGCTTATTACGTGGCTTCAGTGGCAAATCCATGATTAATATAATTAGTAATAAAACAATCTTTAATACAACATATACCGGTGGCGGTGGGTGCTGGAGACTTGAGTTTCAGATTATTAAATATTTTATGAGAAATATCGTGAACAAAGCGTGAATCGCGAGAAAAATAAATATATTTGGTGAAAAAGATTTTAGCCAACTAGGTGAGAGATTGGTCAAAGGGATCTAGAATCGCATAATAAGGCCTCAGTCAGGAGTAAATATTGGTCTAAGGCAAAGTTTAGCTGGGAATACAAAAAAACATGAAATAGTCATGGCTTATAAGAATAAAAACAAAAACTTTGTGTTCTTTGGTGCAACACGCAATTAACCTTTTTCCATTATGTGGTCACTGCTAGAAATTGGTTTTATTAATAAAAACAACAGCGTACTGTTCCTTAATTTTACCCATTTTACATACAAACAAACAATAATAAGTTATAATTCCACCTGCTGGATCAATAACTAATTCTAAAACAAGAATAATTTCAGAACAACTGCAAGTTCCTTTACTATCAACTTTGACTTCCTTATTTCCATTTAACTGTTCTTGCATAATTTTCTTTTGAATAAAACTTGTACTTAGATACTTTTTTCTGCACGACACTGTAATAATATTTGGCAATTTTCTGATATTTATCTATGGTCTAGTATACCAATAGGTTTATTTACTTTCTATCTAATATTCGAGTATTCGGGCCAATTAATGCAGTTTCTGTTTTATTGGCGGTGCCGCCTATGTTTGTTTAAGAGATTCAAGTTTTGCGTCGAGCATATTTATGCTAAGAGTTCGATAACCTTCACGTTTTGACCTTGACATTGTCATTACCCATTACTTGCTTTATTGACTTGATGCTAGAATACAAACTTCTTCAACGTACCCATAGTCCAAAGCTAAGAAAAGCCACATGTTCTGAGGTCACAACTTAGAAAACCTCAAAGGGCGAAAATATAACAACTTTATTGGGAGCTATATGTTTGAGCCGTTTGGGGTTGAAACATGCCATGGCCATGGGGTCCGAGTGCTCATCAAGTATTTCGGGACATCGCCAAGCGGTTGGTCGACTCCACACGGAACCAGAGGGCTGGCCTATTTTTATCTTAAAGAATTAGCATTGCCATCTAACGTGGCAATGCTGCCAGCCTTTTGGGCACTTTTCCCACTGACAGCGATGCGGATGAATTTTTTGATGCCCTATGAGCTCTTCCCTCTTTTTTTTATTATTATATACTTGTACATAGATTAAATAATTTAGTGTTAACTTGTATATTTTAATTGAGTTTTGTTTATAGTAGAGAAATAAAAAGAACATTTATATTATCTAGCTGGACTCCATACATTAAAACGTAACTAAAGATTACTCAGTAATATGCCCTAACTTTTATAATCTTTAAACAAAAGTTGCCTCTCTTCAGTGACCCAATAATCTTCCACAAAATGTGCCACAAAATATTTCATATGGAACTGGTATCCAATACTAGTTCCTCAATCAACAATCTGTAGACTCGTTCCCGATTACGCCGTAACTAAGATACAGGGGGGCAACCTTGAGATTACCGGAACCAAATAACAGGGTTCCGCGAACCTAAATTGAATTACTTTACCTTTGAAGTGCTTTCAGTGCTAGCTGAGTCATATCTGTTGAAATCGGTGTCCGATTGTGTACTTTGATGTCTTGGTACACATAAAACTTAGATATTGCAAAGGACAGTATGGGTACTCTCAAAATGCCAAATAAAATGTTATCAAAATGTTCATGTAAATAACAAATACCTTTAAATTAAAAATAGATCAAAATTCAATGTTATCTTATTTTTTCACAACATAGGCCAAAGCGAATATTTAATTACATACTTTTACATGGAAGCATTCGTATCTCATCATCTCATCTCTGTAACGTTACCAAAATTTTTATAAACACACGAGTTCACATTGAAATTATTATTTATACAAAAATATTAACTTAAAAGACATCAAACAAGTAGGTACAAGGTTATTACTCAACCTACTCAACATTATAAAAAGCTGTTCGAAAAATAATAACAACTCTTGATAACCTTGTCGAGACGTACATAGTCTGACAGGTAATAACTTTCTTTTAGGTTATAAAAATTTAGTAACGCAGGCATGAAATTACAGATCTGATATATTACTATGACTTGCTGAAATAAGTCTTTTTTATTTTCATACTAGGCCTTTTTTAGTATGATTATTTTGATAAAGGACCTGCCTATTGTTAGATAGGCTTGTTTCGTGATTGTTTTCCCGTACTTGTGTTTCTGTATGAATAAAATACTATAGTATAGTTAAAATCTCGCTGCAGACTCGGTCATAAATCATTCGAATGTTATTTTGTGTGTTTTGAGTGTGTGTGTGTGTGTGTGTGTGTGTGTGTGTGTGTGTGTGTGTGTATGTGTGTGTGTTGTGTGTGTGTTTGTGTTTGTGTGTGTGTTTGTGTTTGTGTGTGTGTTTGTGTGTGTGTGTGTGTGTGTGTGTGTGTGTGTGTCTCGCTCTCTTTCCCACTCACGGGCCTTATGGGCAGGCCACGCCCACACGTAGTCCTGTGCATTACTGCAGTCGGTGAGTGATATCGATAGTTTTATATATTTAAAAATGGGTGATAGAAATAAATACACATTTTATTTTATTTTATTACCAAATTTACTACAAAGCATATTAAATATATAAACAAAAGAACGTATATATAAAACTAAAAACAGAAAATTAAAATTCTTCATCTGAGTCATCGTCATCATCATCCACATGAATGATGAACCTTGCAGCAATTCTGCATGTTCCACACATTTTTGCCAATTTTCAATGGAGACATTGGAAATGGCTTCATCGACTAACTTCTCGACATCAGCTATCTTGAAGGTTTTGTTTTTCGTTGCTACTTCATTTTTTATTTTATTTACCCTGCATACTTAATGAATGCAGTATGTTTACGTGATAACCTTAATGATTCTGTTATCGATAATGGCCTTGAGCGCGCGCAACTAGCGCACATCCCTACTCCGATTATGATTTATGACCAAGTCTGCAGCGAGATTTTAACTATACTATAATATAGACAACCTGTGATTGTAAAACTGAAAGCAAAGGCGCTCATGCTCAAGGAATTTATACGTAATGTTCAGACTGAGAGACTCGACTGTACAGTCAGCGTCAAAAATATCGGGACGAACAGACTGTTCAAAATGATCTCAACAACTAAGAAAATTAAACTTTATCTCAATTGGATAAAGTTCTTGTCAGAATGACAGTTGTCGTATACTGTATTCATTCTGAAACATTCCTTGTGTCATTGAGGAAATATTTCATTTTCATAGTTGCATCCATCAGGTTAAGCTACGCTTGCCGGGGTTGGTCCGTGGATGGGTGACCATCTTTACATACCGAGACTCCTCCGTGCCTCGGAAAGCACGTTAAGCCGTTGGTCTCGGCTGTCATTCGTGGATCTTTGACAGTCGTTACGGGTCGTCAGAAGCCCGAAAGTCTGACAATCAGTCTTACCAAGTGGTATCGTATTATCCAGTTAATGGGTTGTGGAGGTCAGATATGCAGTCGCTCCATGTAAAATAATGGTATTCAGCTGCATCCGGTTAGACTGGAAGCCGACCCCAACATAGTTGGGAAAAGGCTAGGCAGATTGAGTTGTTTAGAAAATTTTGAACAGTCTGTTCGTCCCGATTATTGACGCTTACTATACATTCGCGTTAAACCCGCATTCATAACCATAAAATATTAAACTTACATACCTTATCCCCATACTCGATGGAAGCATATTAGTTAGAACATCGATCACGATGGTAAAACATCCGCAGCAGTTATGCTGAATGATGACTCCCTTGAGGAGTTATCACATTGTGTGGTGGTACCAAGAACGTAGGAACATGGAAGAGTTGTATCCTTGTTTGGGTAATAGGAACATTCATCATCCTTGTGTTGTGTTTGGTAAATGTATAAGTTACACATTTAAATGGTAGAGATAGGTAGATCATACTATCATAACCTGCATGATCATATTTTTTTTTTTTTGTTATAGACTTTAAACCAAGTAGTTACTCACGCTGTTAAGGAGTGATGTGATAAGCCAACGGTGCGGTTTAAAAGAAGATGTACCCAGTGGCAAAAATTTAAAATCGTTATAGAATGGTTTGGTCACGTTGAGAGGCAGATATGAGTGAGAACGCCGCACCGAGAGGGGATGTCATATGTGACCATATTGGTCACGTTCTTAAGAAAAGTCAGGTACGAGTAATAACTCGAGTCACACTGGTGTGCGTGTATGACTAAATTTGTGAACGTAAACGAAGCAAAAGGATATGTAAAATAATATGTATGTGTAAAGGATACATAAAGGAGTCAGGATCGTAGCAGGTGGCGTTCTGTAGTTTCTGCCTACTCTCATGAGAAGAAGGCGTGAGTTTATGTGTGACTCACAATGAAAAAGTTCGTTTTTCCTGCATCAACGTCTAATAATTTGACCAATTGATCATTGTATTGTGGCGGAATCTACACCGCTACATACGAACTACGCGTCGCACTGACGTCATGCAATCCTGCATCGCGCAATAGAGTTTACCGCGTGATTAGCATTATATACAACGTCCCGACATCAACCGTCGGGCAGTTGCCCACCAGACACAACACCCGTCTGGTCAGAGGATCCTCCCTTTTCTATGGAGGATAAGTGAACTTTACACCCTGTTCCTCATGCCTATATAGTTTGGCAAAACATAACAGTTTATGACACGGAAAAGCCACAGAAAAGCGAATATTATTTACAATGTGAATGAATCTGCTGTAAAAGCGTAGTGTAGAATCAACTTTAATTTTTTTATTTGATACACTTCTTCTCGCGAGATTTGTACTTAAACCAGCGATATATTCAATATTTTACTATAGCTTCTGTTAGCCGTCTCTATTATTAATTACTGACATATTCAATTAACCGACTTCTGAGGTCTGGGTTCTAATGGCTTCTAATTCCAAATACCGCTATTCCCTTTGGATTAGCCTTACCATAGAAATATATATTACATGTGCCTAACAGTATACATCTTTATGTATACTGTTATGCTACTCCAAAGGGAATTACTACCTATGTAAGTACCTACAATGTTTAGAATAGAAAGACGAGATAGATATTCAAAGCAGTACTTATCTGGGTGTTTGTAAGTATCCAGATATGGACATAATATTTGACTAACAGATAATATCAGTACGCGTAGCATGATAACATTTTGTCGATGGAAGAACTGACAAAATGACAAATTGCGATGCTTAGACGCGTAGAATGCGTAGAAATATTTCTACAGTCTGTCATTTGTCTATTCTCCCGTCGACAAAACCCGTTTCTATGGTGGTCATGCTTTGCGTGCTGTTACGTTTACGTAGACAATATAGTTGTCTAACCATTGTTAATTATTATAGAATATAGAGCTGTCAACGACCCTAGGTGGAATTCGGGCTTATGTTTGTTTAAATAATAGGGATTAAAGTATGAAATTGCCGTTTACTGTATTAGGAACTTCGAATTGACATAGAACCTTCATGGTTTGAGATTTTTGAGTGAAACTTTTGTCACATGGTACCTATGAAGTTCTTCTTTTAAAAAATGTGCAACATTCGATTATCGACTTTCAGTTGTTTTTTTTTTATTCAGCTTAGACAAGAAAAATGGATACTTCGAAAATTCGAGTTATTTTTGAATACGAGTTCCGATGCGGAACTAACGCGGCAGAAACAGCTCGCAATATCAATGTTGCGTTTGGAGAGGGGACTGCTAATGAACGCACCGTGCGATTTTGGTTTAAACGCTTTCGTGATGGAAACTTTGATTTGAAGAACGAACCACGTAGAAGACCGCCCACACAGGTGAATAACAATGAATTGAAAGAGATGGTGGAAGCCGATCCGAGCCAAACTACCCAGGAATTAGCGGCATGGTTTAAAGTTACCTTACTAACAATATTGACTCATTTGCGTCAAATCAATAAAATAAAAAAAATATGAGAAATGGGTGCCTCATGATTTGACAGATCTGCAGAAAAAAACGCGTGTTGAAACTTATGTTGCCTTGTTGAATCGATACAGAAATGAAGGAATATTGGATCGAATTGTGACATGTGATGATAAGTGGATTCTTTACGATAACCGTAAGCGAAAAATGCAATGACTGACCCCAGGTCAAACGCCGCAACAGTGTCCTATAGCAAAACTTACCAATAAAAAGGTAATGATAACTGTTTGGTGGTCTCAGCATGGTGTTATTCACTATAGCTTTCTCCGATCTGGTCAAGCAATAACGGCAGATGTCTACTGTGCTGAACTCCGAACAATGATAGCAAAACTAGCAGTGAATCAGCCCCGACTCATGAATCAATCTTCACTATTATTGCTCCATGATAACGCGAGACCTCATACATCACGAGAAACCGTTTTAACTCTACAGGAATTGCAATTAGAAACCATTCATAACCCTCTGTATTCGCCAGACCTTGCTCCAACGGACTACCATTTTTTTCGTGATTTGGACAATTTTCTACGTGATAAAAAGTTTTCTTCTCAGGAGGCAGTACAAAATGCTTTCACACAGTTTGTCGAATCTAGATCACGAGAGTTCTATCGCAAAGGCTTATATGACCTTCCTATTAGATGGCAGCAATGTATAGATAATAATGGTAATTATTTTGAATAAATAAATATGTTAAATTAAAAAAAAAAAAAACGAATTTCAATTTTTCAGTATAAATCAGCAATTTCATACTTTAAACCCTAATAATATTGTAATAAACATACAGCGCTATCTAGTGTAATCTATGCAAAGCACTACCATGAGCGGCTTCGTAGACTCGAAGATAACAACTACAGACGGCTACGTGTAGATATTGTACACACACATGTCAACTGTCCGCCTTTATAAGCAGAGCTGTCTTCGAACAATCCGTTCCCATCATGACTTACTCGTATACGGGTTCGGTATTTGCACACGCCAAACCCCGCTGTCTGCATCGGATGCAGACATTACAAAACCGTTTCCTCCGAAGGATAACGGGTGCCCCCTGGTTCGTCCGGAACGCGGACCTTCACCTTGATCTCAGAATCCCCACGATCCATCAATTCTTGAAACTCAATTCGAAGCATTGCTTTGATGCCACCGCGAAGCATCGCAACCCTTTGGTTGTCGAGGCCGCGCGCTACGCCCCCTCTAAAATCAGTAAGACTCGCCGTCCGAGACAAATTCTCTCCGACCCTGATGACCCCATAACCCTCCTCCTCCCAGGAGAGTAATAGGGCCACCAGTACGGTTTGCAAACGCAAACCACCTAGAAATACATTGCGACCTCGCCGCCGAGGTCGCAATCGTAACCGCCCCCCCCCCCCCCCCCCTACTCGGTGAAGCTGTGCCTGCTGGGGGCACAGCACAGCCTGTAGCACTTAACCCCCATTATGATCCAGCCTGCCCCGTCTGGCTGTTCTCTTATTAGCGACGCACAGTCGCCTAATACTTTACCTTAGTTTGTAAGCCCTGGCCGGAGGCTTTAAGTTCGCTTAAAGCACCCACAGGAAACGCTCGGTTAAGCAGTCTCGACCCCCAGTGGTCAACTGCGAGATGCAATTCACAAAAACGAAAAAAAAAACGAACAATTCGTCATTCACTAGCTAGAGGATCAGAGTTCGGTAGCCACGCAGCCTTCTCTGTTTCCTAAGTAAGCCTGGTTCCTGTTCGATAGCTCTGCAGTCTTCAGGGACTAGACAGCTAGGAAAGGTCTGAAGGGCGATAGCCACGCAGTCCCTTTCATTCCTTCACTTAGGGTTGCCACATGATAAATCAATTATTGTAACTTGTAACATTATTTAAGTTAAAGTTGCCAATAAATTATCATCAAGTTCAACGGGGCTTTATTTACACAACCTGCAATCCTACAATATTTATTTATTTTTAACTTAATTGTACATGTTAATAACAAAAAACTTTTTCAAAAAAAAAACAACCGACTCCCAAAAAAGACACTACAAAGTGAAAAATAACTTTAGTTTCGGAAGTCGGTAGCAAATTAAACTAAAAAAATCCAAAGACACCGAGACTCGGTGTCTTTGGTTTATTTAGTTTAATTTTTTTTTAGTTTAATTTGCTACCGACTTCCGAAACTAAAGTTATTTTTCACTTTGTAGTGTCTTTTTTGGGAGTTGGTTGTTTTTTTTTTTTGAAAAAGTTTTTATTTTTCACTTTTTAGTGGTGCCTACCCCACACATCGAATACCACTCTGCAAAATAAATTTGAGCATCCTTCACATAGACTATGTGGGAAAAAAACGTATTCAATTATTGAAGCTAACTCAAAAGCCACTCGTCAGAACTTGAAGATATTTATATGCGACCATCTCAAATAAAAACTTTGCAAAATGGCAAATGTACGTCGCGCTAAGCCGTGTCAGAAGTTTGGAAGGCGTAGTTTTATGTTGACGGAGATAACGAGGTTACAAAATCTGACTTCTGACAATCAAGGCCACACATACCATACAACTCAAGTAGCGCAATTTGAAGCGGCATATAATTACCATTAAAATCATTTACAGCCAAAGTGCACCTCATGACAATTCCAATGAGCCCAAACACGGCTAGAATACATTGTTTTGTTACTGAGTTCCGGTGCCTACCTTCTGGCTTCTTCATCAGATCGGTTCGATGATACCATTTTCATCAGAACCATTTATTTAAAGCTTCGTAATAGTCGCTTGACTATCTTAATCGAGATATCTTATCGCCACCCATGAAATACCTACTTATTTTCGTTGAGAAGTTCCTGTGGCCATCTGTAGTCTTCTTCATCAGTTCTACTTCATAAGATATTACTTTCTGAATGCAAATGCTTGATTTGTGGATGAAAATACCAAAATCGCTATATGTATGTCTATAATTTTTGAGGAGTATCTTCAATTCCTAGGATTCCATCATCAGAACTGGATTTTGATAGAAATGGGATCAATCTGAAAGTATATCCTTTCAAATAAAAAAATAATTTTCCAAATCGGTTTATAAATGACGGAGTTCTGAGGTAACAAACATAAAAAAAAAAAACAAAAATACATCCGAATTGAGAATCTCCTCCTTTTTTTGAAGTCGTTTGAAAACAGATGTGCTCAAAACATTTCCCCGTCTAATCAAAACCAACGGCGAGATTACGTAATGATATTTATCTACCAACTAAGTTTAACACACAAGCGGAAGTATCTAGTTTCTGATATTTAACTCTCCGGGGTAATAAGCGAACGCTTAGTGTTGGCAAGCGACTACAGTCCCGGGCTTAGCAAGTCCCGATAATTTGGGATTTTGGAACACCCGGTATTTTCATAATGCTTAGAAATTTTATATTTTTTTTTTGGTGGCGCTTCTGGCAAATTAGTAACGTTTTGTGTTCTAATAAAGTTATGCAAGTAGAGCAAAATGGGAAGATATTTTGGCATATGGCAGTAATTTCTAGGTGACAAATATTTCACTGTGCACTTCAGACACTTTCAATGTTTTGAAAAAAAAAAATATATATACTTAATAAATTAGGAAAAAAAGAAGTTAAGTTGGATCCTCAAGATCAACTTCTTTTTTCCATTGCCAACAAACGTTTTCTATAGTCTCATAAAAAAAAAGTGAATTAGTTTGATACCCGTGACGGCGTGACTGATTTGCAAAATCCCGTCATAGCACGACATGATCTACAATCTCTGACAATACTTTGTTGCATGAGACTTCATCATTTGAATATTCTACATTGCTCAGGTCCGTATTCCATTTCCAGTATGCAACGGTTGACTAACTCCTAGACAAGAAATAAATTAATCCGTTTTTTATAAACACTGTGACTACAAACCCGGAACTTCATTGTAATGTAATTTGTAACCTTAGGCCGTTTGTCCACCGCCACGTTAATGCTACGTCAATGGGACGTCAGCGAGAACGAGATGACGGCGCTGAAGTAGTATGGCCGTGTGTCTGTCGCAGCCATCTATTTTAATTAGCCGTTTGGTTAACTGCCTAGCCTTTACACTAAACGCCGCCGTTCAACTAGCGGCCTGAATGATATTCAACCGATACGTCTAATACTACACACAAACAATGAACTGGCTGGCTGATGCTTACGCCATTTTACAATAAGGCCATCTGCTTCTGCAACGTCTCCGGCGCTGTGGGGAGTGCAACCCCTTCGCCCTTACGTAACAAAGGATGACCCATGCTCATCTTTGCGGGGGCTGCCCTCCCTTCGCGCCTCCGGATTATTATAAACACTGTAGGGGTAGCAGCCAAAAGACTACGTGGTGTCGGGGTACCCCGATTCGGTATTGGGCAAACGCATTTTAACTGTAAGAAACACCAGAAATATTGTGGCTTGTTGACGCCATATTGACAATACGGATTTCAGCACCAGGTGGCAGAAAATGGAATTATATTTAAAATTTAATGTCTGGGCTAGGCAAGTAGTTAAACATTACCGATCCAAGTAATTTACCTAGCTTTTTGATTGAATGACTGAATATCATTCAGGCCACTAGTTGAACGGTGACGTTTAGTGAAAAGGCTAGGTGGTTGACCAAACGGCTAATTAAACCAGTTGGCTGCGACATGTGTCCACCGCACACCATCACCAGTACGTCTCGTTCGGTTCGAATAATCTCGTTTCTCGTTGACGTCTCGTTGACGTTGTGCGGCGGACAAACAGTGTAACCCTCTTTTTCAGGAAAAGGTTAAATATTGCACTTGCAAGGGCTTTGTAATTGATCGAAATCTTAATTAATTTATGTTGCGTGGGTTCCTTTGTCGTATTACAATAAAATTTGAAATGCTCTCTAAACAGAGCGCAGTGGTGATAATGAACGATGATAAAAGTTTCACTTGACTAACTTGTTAGATACTTTTGTAACAGATCTTATATTTACATTTCATAATCATTCTCCTGCCCTTATCCCAATTTATTTGGGGTCGGCGCAATATGTCCCTTTCTTCCTTACTTCTCTATTAGTCGTCACCTCGGTAGTCACCCCCTTTCTATAGCCATAACATGTTTCACACAGTCCATCCATCATTTCTTTGGTCTTGCCCTACTCTTATAGCCATCGACATTATACTCATAAAGCTACATCTACTCGTATTATACATCATAATCACACTAATATTATAAAGGTAAAAGTTTGCGTGTGTGTGTGTGTGTGTGTTTGTATGTTTGTTACTTCTTCGCGCTCAAACGGCTGAACCGATTTGGGCGAAATTTGGTACGTAGCTAGCTTATACCCTGGATTAATACAAAGGTTACTTTTTATCCCGGTCTACGCGGGTGAAACAGTGGGGCGCAGTTAGTATTATAAACACTATGTTATTATGATTGCTTAATTAAAAGTGTTTTGATCAACATCCGTGCAAACCTATTAAGGTTTTCGTGATGTATCTGCTTATATTTGGTATTGTTTCTAAATTATAAAAAACAAAAATCTACCAATGCTATATAACCTACATTTACCCATGAACTTATAAACAAACCTAATCAAAGAAATACGGCTGACTGACACAATAAACTTCGAACATTACATAACAGCGGACAATAAAAATATTAGTTTTAGTAGGTACCAAGAAAAACATGTTTTACTATGCACACTACAGGGTTATAAATTGTTGAAGGGCTGTGAATGTTGACGGCTATTCCCAAGGGGAATAAGCAGAGGTGACACACTTTTCCCTTTTACTGCTCAAATATTTAGTAATAGGAAGGGATAAAACGAAATCTTGATGTTGTTCTCGTAACGGTGCCGAAATAATGATAT
This sequence comes from Cosmia pyralina, assembly GCA_946251885.1. NCBI lineage: Eukaryota > Metazoa > Arthropoda > Insecta > Lepidoptera > Noctuidae > Cosmia > Cosmia pyralina. The sequence continues at coordinate 29,073,613 of OX276343.1, forward strand.
TGTACCTACTTCTTATATTATTATATTTTAGTAAATTTTATTAATCCTGCAAGAAAAGCACGTCGGCAAAACCTTTAACTTTAAATAGCTGTTCTGATGACCTTAACCAAGTGGTCTTCTGCTGACTGTTTGGACTTAAAATGGAGTAACTATAAACTAACGCGAGTAATTGAGTAGTAAAACTTAATTTAAGCACATTTTAATATGACTGTGGCGACTCACCGCTCGAAAGCTTGCGGAAGTCTTGCCTCTATACTGGTGACCCCGACTATGAACGTCAGCGCAGCCTTCGTACAACTACTTCAGCGTGACGCCATCAGCATCACTTCCTCAAGCTTTCGAGCGACGAGTCACACAGACAGCCAGCATCTACGGCTTCCTGATCGCCAGCATGCAGCAGACGCTCATACCTGGTCATCACCCTCAGCCCCATCAGCAACCTTGGCACAGCACACTGCAGTTTCGGCCGGTCAACAAGCAGAGCCCTTCAACCCTCTCCTGGTCGATGCCAACAGTCAGCGTCAACCCGGCGCTGTACCACATCCGGTTCACTGGAGCATAACGCAGCGCCACCTCGACCTCGGGGAATCACCGTTCAAATTCAAGACAGTTCAAATTCACCTCAACTATGCGGCACCCAGTTTCGACTCACTAGAACCTCAACTGGTCCTGGTAAGCATCGCAAGATACACGACTCAGACCCCTATCGACCTCCGGAGGTCTCTGGAGGGCAATGACGTGGCGGCATCTACATCGCCGCATGCGAACTACACATCACACTGACGTCACGCAAAATCCTGCATCGCGCAATCAGAGTTTACCGCGCGAATTTCTTATATACAAGGTCCCGACATCAATCATCGGGCATTAGCCCACCAGAAATAACATCGGTCGACGGAGGATCTTCCTTTTTCATAGAGGATGAGTGAACTTTACACCCTGTTCCTCATACCTCTTTAAGAGCATCGTTCCAAATATATCAAATATAACTAGTGTACTTCTGAGTGAAATATTTTATCCGTTCTAAAAATAATCTGGAATAAAAATGGCTTGCTTTCTTCTGGGTTTATAAGAGAGTACTCAATTTAAATGTGGAAGCCACAATTTCAACCTAGAATCAATACACAAAATGCTAGTACTTTATATCCCTTCTAACCATCACGTACCACACTATCCACCACCCAACAACGATCAGTTATTTTCCAATTACGAAGCATTTTCTGAATTCCTTCTCTCACTGTAATAAAACGAGTAGGTTACGGTTAATCGTGCGTCGCCGTTAAATACCCCAGTTTCATTAAATAGCAGGCGGTTAGTGGCTGCGACAGACGTTCTATTTTAATTTTATGCTGCTATACGAGATAGGTTTTACGGTTTTGTAGAGATACATCACGAGATACTTGGTTTAAGATTATCAAAAAGATAAGAAGTAGAATTTATTTTTATTAACTATCTGAAAAGACCGAATAGCGAGATTATGGGCTAATGACAAAAATGACATGGAAGTAGGCCGCTGCAGACACAATTTGACGAAGTGGAGAATTATTGGCCCATCCAACACCCAGTGCGAGTGCAGTGCTTCAGTGATCATGCATGTCCCACTTGCTGGAGAGTCCTAAGTGCCCGTTCTCCTGTACCTTTGAAGACCTAAAGAATGCCACTGATGCTGCAATCAACGTGGCTCAAACAATATAATAATAAAAATAATCCTTAATTAAAACTCATACTCTGCCTAGCCTTTTACCAACTTTGTCGGCGTCTAGTCCAACCGAACCTTTCTGCAACTGAGTATAATTTTAAATGTCCTCTACTCAAACTTAAACTCAAAGCATTTATTTCAAATAAAATAATACATGCACTTTTTAATTGTCAAAGGGTCGGTCAGTCAGAAAGATGAAGCTAGTTGCCCATTCCAAAGCGTAGTAGGTCCCTATGGAGAAGAACGCGCAACTCCACATGGACACTCTTTTAGAAAAGATTACATCAAAAAACGTTGGTCTCGTCTGAATAAAGCGCTCGTTACCCTTCTATCTTCAGATTGCTGGGAGGAAAATTTAATATTATTACGGCCTACATACGTATTGCCTCTTGAAACTTCCCTACATACTTTACGAAAGGGATTTAATGTTGTGATAGAGACGAGACCATAAAACCAAGATTTTCATTTCTGTTGACTGTTTGTGACTTCAAGATGAACATTTTTGTAACATAAACTCGCTTATAAAGAATTTTTGAGGGAGTGAAATGACATGGTGAATTGTTTATCACATTAATATTATAAAGGCGAAAGTTTGTGAGTGTATGTTTGTGTGTTTGTTTGTATGTTTGGTACTTCTTCACGCTCAAACGGCTAAACCGATTTGAATGAAATTTGGTATGTAGATAGCTTATACTCTGGATTAACACATAGGCTACTTTTTATACCGGTTATACGTTCCCGTGGGTTAATTTCCGACTTCCGAAGCTAGTCTAATATAAAAACGACATCTTGGGGAATAGTCTTAAATGTAATTCAATAAAGAAATAATTATTTTAAAAGGGAAAACACGAAATCGTGATCGTCGCCAGTCACAGACTAATGAAGCATATTTTTTTTCTCATTATACTGTCTCAAAGTTACGTCACTTTACGACGGTGTAAAATATCTGATATAAAATAATGCACTACCTTAATTCATTCAGACTAACCAATAACGTCCTGAAGTTGTCTACGCCGTTTGTCTGTCGGTCGGTCTGTCCCAGGACTGTATCTTTTTAACTGTAATAAGATAGCGCATTGAATATTTCTTGTCTGATAATAATGATGATATTACTTTTATGATGATACTATAATTAATAATATCTCCAAAGAAGATACACCTGATCTTAACGCAAATGAACATAACCACCAAACCAATGTGTAAGAACAGCGGAAACTTTCCCAAACAGCCAAAGACTAACATAACATCTACATAGGGTTAGTAAACCATACCCTATCATACCCAATGGATAGTATTGGAAAGTCCCCAGTCGTACGTAAACAGAATAATAATTTATATCCCTGTAACACCCCGAGTTTAGTGCCTATAAAATTGCAGCCTACCAAATGACTGGCAACGGATTTATTGGACCATTTAGTTGGTACGGAGACATGGACTTCGATAGATAACCTGGCCTGGTGTTGGGTTGGCGTTAAAAGTTATTTATTTATTTAATACTTCAAGTAAAGAAATGTATAGGATTTTCTGCCAGTCAACTTTTGGGGGATGCAGAGACAAACAGCGGACGGTGCAGTTACGAAAAGTTAAGGAATATTTATTTAAATATAAAGATACACATTACTTATTACAAACTATAATTTAAATACCTAATTATTTAGAAGCACAAATCGCTTATACTAGCAAATAAGACAAAGAACGGGAAAATATTAACGTTGTGATGATACTGCCAGCTTCTTACGAGTGTGCTCGGAACTTTTACTTTAAAAAGGATAATCGGATGGTTGCCATCCAGATTTCCAGGGGGAGCGCATTCCACAGAGCAGTAGACTGAACGAAGAAGAACGAGTGAATAAAGTCTGTGCGGTAAGTGGGACATTAAAGAAAGCGATTATTTGATGAACTTAGATTTTTATTGTGGTTGCTACAAATGTATTGAAAATGGGGGGCTAGATAACTACGTAGGGAAATTGGGAAAGTCAAGAAATTAAAAAAATGTGGTTAGCGCCCATTGCTGTCTGCGCTGGCGTATGGCCAACCACTTTAGAAGCGGCCGGTGCGCAGAGACATGATCATATTTACGCATATTGAAAACGAATCGAATGCAGTAATCGAGAAGACGGTCAAGTTTGTCGAGGAGATTTGCATCAGGTCATAGTAGCACACATCATCATAATCGATGATAGGGAAAATTAAGGACTGCACAAGCATTGTCTTCGTACTCGTTGGTAATAAATTTTTCAGTCGGTACAGCCCGCAGCGTTCCAGTAACTTTCTAGCTGACTCTGGCGACTTGAGTGCCTCGTTTCAGGGTAATATCAGTGTGCAAGGTCCTTCACATCGGTACTAAATGGAACGCTCGTACATTTGAAGAGAACTGGTGGCAAGGTTATACCATCCACCTTACTCATACTCCGAGAACTACCGATGATGATTGCCTGACAGTTATTACTTTAGGGTTTACTGCTACATCAAATCTGTCAGACCTGGTTTTTATGGCTACCAAGTCCCAATTTAATTTATAATAATAACAAAACCTTTATTATCAGACCACTGAGGTCGATACAGTGTTAAAAGAAAACCTAGAACTAATTATAATATCAATTACAAAAAAAACCGGTTGGCGACTCGGCCTCGCGTACCGAGGAGGGTTCCGTTCAGATTTCTGAAAAAGTGTGCTAATTTAGAGACATCTTTTTATTTTTCCTATAATATTTACATAAACTTCTATCACATAGAATAATTTCAGATTTTTTTTATGCAAACTTCGGAGATAAGGGGGGGGGGGGGGGGGGAACGGTATTTTTTTTTAGTTTTTCATCAAAAGACGAAAACTATGCGGCCTAAAAAAATAAAAAATGTTTGAGAATGTGCAAACAGCGTTCATCATATGATACCCCACATGCCCTAGTAGCCCTAGCCACTTTGAGTTTTTAAGACTCTCTTTCAGTCCCTGTTGCATCATCATCATCTAAAACTGTTTCAAGTTGATAGCATTAGTAGTTCTTGAAATATCCAGCTGTGACAGACGGACAGACAGATAGACTAAGTCATACTATAAGGGTTCCTTTTTACCATTTGGGTACGGAACCCTAAAAAATATCAATTAATCGATAGCTTCAGGTTTTTAAAAGTTACTTTTGTTAACAAAAGTAGCAAAAAACATGTTTCGTGATGTTTCAAAAGTAACTTTAAAGTTACTTTTGAAACATCACGAAACATGTTTTTTAGACACTTTGTGAGTTAATTACGTCCTAGTAGCTGGTGCTGAAGACAGGCGTGTTGTTTTTTTTTTCAAATATCTTTCTTCGTCTCGTTCCTATAGTGGCTTCTCTTATTTTTAATAAGTTACCCTGCATCCTATAATGTTCCCACTGCTGGAACACAGGTCTCCTCTCTTCGAGAGGGAGTGGGCTGTAATCTACCACGCGGGCCCAGTGCGGGTTGGCAGATATCACAAATCTTAGAATTTTTAGTTTCAGGACATGCCGGCTACCTCTCGATGTTTTCCTTCACCGTTTTGTTTTGAGAGCAGTGGTGATGAAATTATTTTTATACAAAGTAAAACGCCTGTCTGGGTTCAAATCCACGACATACAACTCATAAGTCGGAACCGTTACCACTGGGCCACCACTGAAATGGTTAAAAAAAAATTAGGAGTTATTTATGTTCAGTATACATCACCACATCACGCACATCATCATCATCATCATGCATCATCATCATGCCATTATCATCATGGCAGCATGCCTGAAATCTCCGAAGGGTAAGGCAGAGGTGTAGTATTACTGAACAACAAAATTCGCCGCTGTAGTGCTTGAATAGCCAACCGACCTTTTTTTGGGAAAATGACTTTTTAATGAATAACTGTAGAAAAAGACGATTAAAAAGTAATTTTCACAAAAAATGGTAGGTTGGTCATTCAAGCACTAGAGCAACAAAATCTCAACCTCGACAGACTACAGTCTATGTAATGTACATGAATGGGTACAAAACATAGCCGCATAAATAAACCTCCATAACAAGGCAAAAAGACGTGCTAACGCAATTTACAAAGTAGTTGCGGCTAACTTTGATAATGGTGTTTAATAAACAATTTTAGGCTTGCGGTGGCGGAGGGTTGAGTAATAAATGAAGGTCGGCTTAACCCTGTGAAGCTACAGATGGGCTATTTTTACTACAGTGTACACGCAAAGATTGTGCAGGAAGGGAATTGAAATTGGAGTTTCAGTTTTGTCAGGCGATTTTTTTAAAGAAAATAATATAAATTCTAACAAAAGTGTAGTCTTTGAACATCGTTATAAACAATGTTCAGTGTCGCAGACATATTGAATTTACCATGTTATTCGAGCGTATGAAACTTTGGTTAGGTCCCATGATGGGACTCTCATTTAATCACATGATACATTACAAATGTTATATTTGGTTGCCAAAGCAAAAATGAAGATTTTCAAATGTGGACACACCCAAGAATTTATGAATACAACATGCCTTAAAACTATCAAAAGCCATTATTTCATTACAGTAAAGCCCCATTTACACATTACAAGTTTTTGGAACATTCAAAAACTATAATCGCATGCCCTAAAGGACGATCAATTCTTGCCATTAAAGAATTGCATGCAAAGTGTATATGTTACAGTTAAAACCAGTTTTTAGAAAGAACGCGTTTTCCCTAGTTAAACTAGTTTTTATTATATACTTTTGTTAAAACTAGAATTATTAATTAATGCTCAAAATTGAATATTAGTTAAAACTAGTTCTTACTAGACAAAACGCGTTTTTCCGAAGTGAGTTATAACAAATGTGAATCGACAGATAATGGCATCCAGAGAAACAGCCCACCAAAATAAAAATAAAACAGACCAAGAGAATGACATTGGCTTCAGATGCAATACACGTTACAGTAAAAATCGGTGATAATGTCATTACACAAATCCCTGATGTCAACAGAGCAGAAGCAGAGCGTAATATAGTCGGAGTGGTTCTTCAAAGGGACGATCAGGATTATAGATCGGAGTTGGTTTCATTTTGAAACAAATTGCTAATCCATTACTTCATATGTTCGAAAAATTTGTCTGCTCAGCAACGTAAATAACGTAATGAATGTTGTTGAATTGTCAAAATGAAACCAACTCCGATTGATAATGTATTACGCAATTAATTGTGTTCTGTTGACTTGTTTGATTATTTTATTTACTTTTAATTAATATTGTCACCTTGACAAATACTTTATGTCGATGTTCCCTAAAATGTTCCTTTAGTGTAAGCTTATTATTTTTATTAGGTACATGACTCTGTGTCCTAGATATTTTTAAAACTGTATCTTGTTTTCAATCCCAATTAGTTTCTCTAGGCTAGTTTTAACTAAAGCTCGGAGTGACAACTAGTTTTATCTGAAAATCAAATATATCAGTGGTAAATCTAGTTTTGTCTAGGTATTTCTAGTTTTAACAAAGGCATTTAGTAAAACTAGTTTTAACTAGGGAAAACGAATTCTAACGAAAAACGGGTTTTAACTGTAACATTTACACGCATCCAATCCATAAAAGGCATCTAAAAATTTAATACAAGGTTAGCCATTCAATATTGCATGACACTTCTGTTTACACCAAGGCAATTATTGCAAAGGGACTACATGCAAGATTTGCCTCGTCTAAACACAGAGTTGCACGTCCTTGTACATTTCTTTTAGGATTTCTTGCATCAAAAGAGCAACAACAATTAACACACCCTCACTCACCGCACTCATATTTGAATGATGGAATTTTTCATGCCAGAATTGAGTGCGATTTTAGTACGTGTAGGTTTGAACGGAAACTAACCTGCCCATCTCGTGCAACAATTGTACGTGTTGTTTAGTCGGTGGCGCCGCCGTCTTAAACAACACGTACACCTGTCAATTGCTGCTTCAATTTTATGGTTGCCACAAGCAGTAAATTTGCACCGTGTAAATGGGGCTAACTTACTTTACAAACAATATAATATTCTTCTTGCAACATAATTTTACTCATCATTTTATCCACAAATTGGACACATGCTACTATAAATTATTGTGAAAGGCACTTTACAAAATAGATGTATAGTCAACAAAACAGTTTGGTATGCACATTATTGCACATGTCGCACTTAAGGATCTCTTGGATTCTAAATCAACAAACGATCTTTATGCGGATGAATTGAAGATGATTTTATTAGCATGTCAGAAGTACTGTGAGAGGGATTCATGAAAGTTGTTGTTAATTTTATATTTTTTTTATGTTTTGTTTTATGTTTTTTTTTTTTAACCTGAATTTTATAATTTAAATTTTCTTTTTTATGTCTATGAATTTCTGTCTTAATTACTGTTAAAGTTGATGAATAAATAGATAAATGCGCGTGAAAAAAAATATTATTTTTGAACTATAGAAGCAACTTTGTTGGTAGACTTGGTTATTTGACTGCTTAACACACTCACAAAAATTTTAAAATATAATCCTTCTCATAGTAAAATAAAGTAAAAAAAAAATAATTGCTGTTTGCATAGTTAACGATTTGTTTCACTGTACACACACTCATATTTCGTAAGTACAAGACTGACTGGACAAATACAAATTGCATAATTTACAAGTAGGTATGATGATATTATTTTAAGATAACCTTTAAGACTAAAAACATCTCTGAAACTCAATCTGTGGTGTTGGTCATACTTTGCGACGTCTGCATATTAATGTCGAGGCATTAGCAATGCCTATGCAATTCGCCTTTTTTTAACCGACTTCAAAAAGGAGGAGGTTCTCAATTCGTCGGAACCTTTTTTTTTTTATTTTTTTTTTTTTATGTATGTTCCCCGATTACTCAAAGATGGCTAGACCGAATTGATTAACTTTGCTTGGGTAGTTTTTGAGGTAGCTTCAATAATACGTATTTTTTCCCCACTTTTATATGGATGATGTTCTAGTTTGTTTTGCAGATAGTGGTATTAGAATTCTTGTGGGGTAGGTACACAACTAAAAAGTGAAAAATAAAAACTTTTTTACAAAAAAAATACAACCGACTTCCAAAAACAACACTACAAAGTGAAAAATAACTTTAATTTCGGAAGTCGGTGGCAAAAAAACGAAAATACATTTAACTAGACACCGACTTCCGAAATTAAAGTTATTTTTCACTTTATAGTGTTGTTTTTGGAAGTCGGTTGTATTTTTTTGTAAAAAAGTTTTTAATTTGTATGGTCTCTTGTCAAACTACGTCTCACATTTTTTAATACTCAACTCAGACTAAGGAGTCCTCGAAATGATTAATTGCCATCAATTTATACTGTAGTAAAATTATCAATCGCTTCAATAGCATTTGGTAGACGATCAATTTGGCGCATCAATTGACTGATAAATGATGTTTCATAACCATGCTTGAGTGAAAAATATCCTACAAATGTCGCTCCTACTCAGTTATCAACTTTTCGCCCTGCGTATGCTTGCTGAAAAACCCTGTGGGCTCCCCTACCTTAAGTAATTATCTTACTAAAAATTGTACAAAATTGTAGATTAATAAATAATAAAAGTATTATTTTATGATAAATAATAATAATTGAAGCTACATTTAACATAGTTTTATTGATAGATCCCTTAGCGTCCCCGCTATGCCCCACCTTTCCCTAATGCAAGTTGCTGCCTATGCCTATGTATTGCTGTATTGTTGGTCTGTGAGCAAAATGTATAATAATTATAGCAATAATTTGTTTAAGGTTCAACAGTACAGTCTGTTTGACATTCTTAATAAGTTTACTTCAGAAGCAACTTAAGACGATCTTCTCCTGAGCTTTGCATGACATTTTCAATTTCAAACATAACATGAAACTAGGAAGGAAGTGACATCGTAAGAGATAATGCCTATTTAGTATTTTACCATTTATTATCATCATCACCGTCTTCATTCATCATTGCTCATATGGTTTACCTACTTATTTATCGATGCACACAAGTGAGGTCCAGTGACATGTTCAAATAAATCAGCGTAACATTATTATCTGCGCAAACGCAGCGACAATGCGCGGCCTTGAGTGTATTTGCTGTTACAAAGTGTACGAACGTGAGGCTATGCACATAAAAGTGAATAATTATGTAGGTAATCTTATGTGCAGACATACTAATGTGTAATTTAAATGTTGCGTAAGATAGGGTCTTGTTACCAATACTGGTATTTTAAGTTAAATTGCTCCGTTGGTCTCGTGGTTGCAAGCGCGACTGCTAAGCGTGGGGTCCTGGGTTCGATTCCCGGGTTGGGCAAAAAGTATTATGGGATTTTTCCATTAGGAATTTCTTAGTAGCAGCCTGGAGTTTGGAAGTTGGCGGTGTGATACCCTCGAACGAACGAGAAGAAAAAGGTCAGGCTACTCGAGTTTTTTTTCTAGGGGTTTTGCAACAAATTCATTCATGAAGCTACTCACAGCTGTATCAGAACAATAAACAAACGATGAACAAAAACAAAAAGATGTCGGTCAACAATCTTTTACCAGCTGACAAAGAGCACTAGCTTCATGAATGAGTCATTTGCATAGAATGATTCATTAGAGGGACTAATGAATTTGAGTCCCTCAAGAATACAATCGATAATCAATCAATGTTCTAAATAATGGACATTGAAGATGAACACGTTTGACAAACAGATCAACGGCACTGACTTTAGCATCACAAAAGATGCTGCTTTTTATCATACTATTTCACTCCCTGAAGATAAAGGTAGGTTATTTCCCCGAAGAGCTGGGCAGAGGTGTGGTGTAGTACATCCACATTTCGCTAGTTATGTTTATGTTTAAGTCCCATGTAATAAGGGCGAGCCCATTGTCATCAACCGGACACAAATCCAGACTCCGGGCTGCTACTAAGAAATTCCAGATAGAAAAACTCAATAACACTTTGCTTGACCTGGGAATCGAACCCAGGACCTCATACTCAGCAGTAGTGCTTGCTACCACTAGACCAATGAGGCAATCAATTTTTTTTTTTTAAACAGTATGGCAGGGACATCGAGGCGCAAACTGTAACCATGAATTCAGCACATGAATCTAGACCCCAATCAATCTGCCTAGCCTTTTCCCGATTATGTTGGGTTCGGCTTCCAGTCTAACCGGATGCAGCTAAATACCAGTATTGAGTATTCAGTACATGATTCTAGACTCCCTAGTGAAGAAATTTTTCTGTTCAAAAAAACCTGATGTTGCATAGAAAAGTGCAATACCTACGCGGTCAAAATGTATGGTTATTTTATTTTTAAATAAGCGATAAAAATTTCATCGTAGGGGAGGCAGCGGGAATCGATAGCCGATTCCCGGCTACCATAGGCGCGGGCTTGCGGACGGCGAGCAATGGGTAGCTCGCCGTCCGGTAAGGGACTAGATATATTCATCTCATTATTTGACATATATAACTACAATTCCAATTTTAACATGATTTTATTCAGATATATATTTGAGAACATGATATTTATTCAAATTTGTTACTGTCGTTGTAATGGCAATCATGTCATTTGTGTTATGTCATAGATTATTATTTTTATTCTTTTATTAATCTTCTAAATAGATTATTTTCTATTTTGTGAATGAGAGAATGTTGCAGGCCTAGTAGACTGTACATTTGTTGACTATTTTCTATTTTGTTAAGTACCTGGTAGTTGTTGAAAGGCCTACATTGTCCTCCCATGCCAACGAGTATTAACACTGTTATTAACATTTGAAAATAAAGTCAATTATTTTTAAAAGAGTAACCATGGAGTTTCTTATCGGCTCTTCTCCATAGGAAACAACCAATTTGGAACCGTGCACCTAGCTTCTGACGTTTCATAAGTGCCCATGTAGGTTTATGTGAAATAAAATATTTTGATTTTTATTTTGATTTTAACCAGGCCCGGGTCGACGGCGCGTTGTGTTCCACGTGCGCCTCAAAGAGATGTCAGCAGTGACGGGGTCCAATAGGGCCGATGCCACTAGGTTCACGGGTTATTCGAAAGAGATACCGTGGTCATGGCACAGGCAACTGAAGGAATAAAACCCACCCGGGGTTTTATTCAGTAAAAGTCTGACGCGAAGAGCGGGAGAAGTCATTTGATGATTTCCCATCCACAAAAAAAAGGGGGAGGTCCAGAATCGTGTAAGTACTGAATCCATGGTGGTTCCGCGTCAATTTCTCTTCCACCTTGTGTACTTTATTGTACACCATAAAAATACATAACAATAAATAAAATCAGACACTACAAAATATACAATGCGCGGCCATTGTAGGTTCCATCGTATTTTAAATACCAGCAGCTATGACACCTCCATTATCCCTCACAATGCTTTAGTTCCAATAGATTACATTATAACACACAAGGACGTGTCCCTGGCACTGCACTTACATCGCATGCAACACGCGTGCACAATGTCTAATTCGGAAGCACTTTACTACAGATTGAACTGACGCACCGGGGTCTAAGTGGCTCATTATGTGATTATTTCAATGAGGATTATGGTAGAATAGTGGTATCAAATGACAATGTAGCTCTGATTGTGTGGGAGTTCATGTTATAACACTAGGGTATAATGTACCTATTGTGTGGTTATAGATTTCATCTACTCTCATATCGTAAAATTCGAATTATAACTAGGTATATGAGAGTAGATAAAATCTATAACCATACAATAGGTACATTATACTCTTAGTGTTATATTCGAATCGAAATTCGAATTATAAACTTCAAAACTAGTTTATATTGACAGACTTTATATACAAAACTTTTTTACAAAAAAATACAACCGACTTCCAAAAACAACACTACAAAGTGAAAAATAACTTTAATTTCGGAAGTCGGTGTCTAGTTAAATGTATTATCGTTTTTTGCCACCGATTTCCGAAATTAAAGTTATTTTTCACTTTGTAGTGTTGTTTTTGGAAGTCGGTTGTATTTTTTTGTAAAAAAGTTTTTATTTTTCACTTTTAGTTGTGTACCTACCCCACACAAATTCTAATAGGTACCACTATCTGCAAAACAAACTAGAACATCATCCATATAAAAGTGGGGAAAAAATACCTATTATTGAAGCTAACTCAAAAACTACCGAAGCAAAGTCAATCAATTTTATATGGTAGGTACCAACTGTGATGTATACCCACTCGAATAAAACAAAAAAAAATCCAAATCGGTCCAGCCAAGCCATCTTCGAGTAATCGGGGAACATACATAAAAAAAAAATATAAAAAAAAAAGGTTCCGACGAATTGAGAACCTCCTACTTTTTGAAGTTGGTTAAAAATAGGTACCGAAATTAGGTACAGACTGTAGTTGCGAAAAGTCAGGCAGATGATGACTGGGGTAATAGATTTTAGTAGGGACAGACTGTTGCAGTTGTGAAATAGGTGGAGGCGGTTGATCCGATGGGCTGAATTAGAGGTCAATTCAGTAATATAAATAAAAAAATTATAAATCTTTAATGATACAAAAAAGGTCAAACGGATAAGGTAAACCCTGACTCCTAAACTAGGTGATCCTGTGACTCAGGAGTCAGTGTTCTGCTGTAACTGTGATACCAAAAACCTTATGTCGTGTTCTATCATTACAAAAATAATAATAATAATAGTTTCATAATTTTCACAGCTTTTCGCTGCCTGAAATAAGGCAATCTTATTGCTGCAATGTTTTGACTCGATGTTTCCTGTATTTTTCCCTTTACATTTATCTACCTTTATCGATGTTGGGGTTGGCTTCCAGTCTAACCGGATGCAGCTGAATACCAGTGTTTTACATGGAGCGACTGCCTATCTGACCTCCTTAAACCAGTATGTTGTTATGTTTACCCTAGTACCTGTTATTTTTAAGACCTTGCACGTATTATTATGATGTATACTCATGTTTTACAATAAATATATTCTATTCTATTCTATAACCTTGGTAAGACTGGATTGTCAGATGTTCGGGCTTCAGACGACCCTTATCGACTGTCAAAGATCCAAGAACGACAGCCGGGACTAACTTGTCGAGGCCAAGGTCGAGGTCAAGTAAAAATGGTCTCCCATCCACGAACCGACCGCGGCCAGCGTAGTTTAACCTGATCGATCGACTCGTGCGGCTGTTATTACTTAGCCACGAGCCCCTTTAGCTTATAACTAACAGCTTAATATGTAGCTTATATTGCCGTGTATTAAATTAAGACGTCTTTTTACACAATGGTGTGTAGGTTATAATATGCACCACTTCATTCTTTATTGGCAAACTCTGGCAGTCTGCCACTAGGTACCTATACAATAATCATTGGCATCCGTTCAGTGCAGATTGCTTGGAGCTCTATGAACATTGAGTAGGAAGACACAAATTTCACTAATGTAATAAATTAAAATTTCTTTGGTTGTTTGTCACTTAATCGCCTAAATATGGTGCATGTGAGTTGTAGATGTGGCATCACAACATACTCGTAGAACCGAAGTTACCACTGTGCCACCACTGCTCTGTCCCCCGCTTGATCTTTGTAAACTATTACTCCTCAATCTGCCTAGCCTTTTCCCAACTATGTTGGGGTCGGCTTCCAGTCTAACCGGATGCAGCTGAATACCAGTATTTTATATGGAGTGACTGCCTATCTGACCTCCACAACCGATTAACTGGGTAATACGATACCTCTTGGTAAGGCTGGTTGTCAGACTTTCGGGCTTCTGACGACCCGTAACGACTGTCAAACATCCACGAATGACAGCCGGGACCAACGGCTTAACGTGCTTTCCGAGGCACGGAGGAGTCTCGATATGTAAAGATGGTCACCCATCCACGGACAACCCCGGCAAGCGTAGTTTAACCTGATGGATCGACCCGTGCGGCTGTAAACTATTACTACTATTAACATATATATTATCAGCACATTATCACTTCAACAAGTAAGTCAAATATCCAATTCAACAGTCTCCAAATATAGCTAAACCAGCCCAAACTATATCAAATATAGCTAAACCAGCCCAAACTATATCAAATATAGCTAAACCAGCCCAAACTATATCAAATATAGCTAAACCAGCCCAAACTATATCAAATATAGCTAAACCAGCCCAAACTATATCAAAGTGCTCCATGTAACATGTTTATCGAGGATGATGCCTGTCTTCAGAGTCACGTAATCCTGTTACTGTGTGTACCTTAAGACAAAGGAGTACAATGCACCCCTGTTCCTATTTGCACCAGGGAATATAATGCCCACTATAGTCGGGTCGTAACAGACCAATTAGGACTTTGAGGATATGTTTGAGCTGTGCATTGATTAGTGTAAATGTTACTGTGAATGTCTGAAATGAGTGAATGTTAAGATGTACCAGTGTATGTCGACAGTCATCAATTTCGATGGTGTAAGTCAGAAATTGTTTCATTAATTAAACTTGGAGGAGAAGTGGTAGCCCAGTGGTAACGGCCGCGACTTACGAGTTGTAGGTCGTAGGTTCGAACCCCGGCAGGCGCTTTACTTTGTGTAAATTATTTCATCACCACTGCTCTCAAAAACGGTGAAGGAAAACATCGTGAGGAAACCGGCATGTCCTAGAATCAAAAATTCGAAGACTTGTGACATCTGCCAACCCGCACTGGGCCCGCGTGGTGGATTACGGCCCACTCCCTCTCACAGAGAGGCCTGTGTCCCAGCAGTGGGAACGTTATAGGCTGATTATGTAATTAATCTTGAATCGGTCATGTACCAGTGGATGAGTTGATAGTATTATACAACAATACAATTCGGTGTAAAATCTTATATTCAGTCAAAAAAAAAAAAAAATCAAAGCATTTATCTATATCTATAAAAGGAAAGCGTGACTGACTGACTGATTGAGTGATCTATCAACACACAGCTCAAACTACTAAACGGATTAGGCTGAAATTTGGCACACAGATAGCTATTATGACGTAGGCATCCGCTAAGAAGGGGTTTTGGAAATTCGGCCTTTAAAGGGGTGAAAAGGGGGGATATTGTTTGTATGAAAAATCTTATTCCTTGCGTTAATAAACTTGAAACTTGGCACGAATATTTATCTAAGTAAATTATGATTTTTGTGATGTTTTGTTATTCTAAACTACCCTCTATAGGGGAATTGAGGGGTGTCAAAGTTTGTATGGAAAAATTTTAACGCGCAATCCGATTAACTCAAAACTCAATATTTATACTTAAAACCAACAATAAAGAATAATTTGTATCAGGGTTATTCGAAAATCCACCTCTAACGGGATGAAAAGGGGTAGTCAATTTCACAGGGGAGGATTTTACTGCGTGGCTTGATTAACTCGAAAATCGGTGTAAATAATCTTTGAGTCAAGCTATGGAAACATCTCAAACGATTTTTTTAAATTCTACCTCTTGGGGGTGAAAACACGAAATACAATTTACATGAAAATTTTTATACATTTGGTTAATTAACTTGAAACTTGGCACAAATGCTTGCCTAAGTAAATAATAAAGTTTGTCATCATTAGTTTTTCAAAACTACCCCTCAAAGTGAGACAGTTTGTATTCAAAAATTTTAAAGCACAGTCCGATTAACTCGAAACTCAGTATTTATACTTTTGACATAAAATTAACATAAGGTTTTGGGTTTTTTGAAAATCGATCCCTGAAGGGGTAAAAAGGGTAATTATTTTTTTATTGGAGCATTTTACTGCATAGCTTGATTTATTCAAAAAAAAATATAAAATAATCTTTGAGTCATGTTATGGAAATGAATCAAACCAAAATCCAAACGAATTTTCAAAGTTCCACTCCTGTGGGGGTGAAAAGAGGGTATAAGGTTTATATTAAAAATCTTATTCCTTTGATTAATAAACTTGAAACTTGGCAATATTTGCTTCAGTAAATAATAAAGATCGACACTTTTAGTGTTTGTTTGTGTCAAAGTTAGAAAGGAAAATGTTTAACGCGCTGTCGGATTAACTTGAAATTCGGTACTCATTCGGAATTTCGGTACTCGAAATTCGGTACATAGTCTGGCAGTTTGAATACCTACTTTATGCGGCCTACCCAAATGTTCTTTCTTTGATATTGTTCGTCGAGTCGATGAGCTTCTTAGGTACTGAGTTGAGCTATACGATTACTGAGTCTGACAAATGCTTGCACTGACTGGACGGGTCCACTCAAATTTGTGTGATTCTTTTCTCAAATAACCATTTCTGACGCTAATCTACATGGTCCTCACATGATCTGACAAAGATTATGTCGGGACTTTGAAAAGAGACATTGACCCCTGAGTTTGTTCTGCCATTTCTTCTCAGGGGTATAGATAGGAATTATGTCGACTCCATCTAGCTTATTTTTTCTGTCTTAATATGACTTTCAAAAGTGATTCCGATATCCTGTTTACAGAATAAACTTCATTATAAATCCATACTAATATTATAAATTCGAAAGTAACTCTGTCTGTATGTTAGCTTTTCACGCCTAAACCACTGAGCGGATTTCGATAAAATTTGGCAAAGAGATAGATGGCATCCTAGGAAAGGACATAGGCTACATTTTGTTTTAAAAATAAACCTAAAGGGAGTGATATAATAGGGGATGAAATTTTGTATGGGAAACCTAGCATTTCATAGGTTAGGGATATGGAAATTAAAATTTAAGCTTTTGGTAAGAAATAAAGAACTACGTGTTTCAGCGTATTTTCAAGGCGGTAAAATAGGGGATGATTTTAAAATACACATGTAATATTGATACTTTTGTGGAGGTAATTCTCCATTTTTAAGATATTTAAAGGATTGGAAATATAGTCATAGTCCGTAACTTGAGATAACATTTAGTCTTTATTTCGTTAAAGTCGGTCTACTCGGTCAACTGTTATTACAATTTACAGTCATAAAAATAACTTGGCTAACACGTCACACATTCACTTACGGGCTACGGGGTCAATGGTAGTCAATCATAGATGATCATATTAAAATGAATAGTTGTGATCTTAGGCCCACTAGCACCGCAAATCACAAAACACGTTGAGCGCTAAACGAATATTTATCATTACTCTATTTCTGTTAATTTTGAAGTTGTCAGGGATGGAATGATGTTAAACATGTTCAGCACTAACTATATTTATGGTTTTTGGTGCAAGCGGGCCTTGGAATCATAAAAACCTGTTTTATGTCTTTAGAAGATTATTTGAATTTATTATTTGTTTCTCTGTCTATTTGTTACCTTTACACGCCTTAACGGATGACCTGGGTTCGAACATATTATTCCGGTAGTACGTTCCCCTGGGATATTTCCGAGTTACACGCGAGCGAAGTCGCTGGCAAAAGCTAGTTATATATAAGGCTGTCGGGCAATCGCATAACACACTTCTTACAATCGAAATCGGTTTCATTTTGACAGTTCAACAACATTCATTGCGTTATTTACGTTGTCGAGTACATAGATTTTTCGAAGCTATGTATCAGCCATGCAATAGCAATATATGCTTCAAAATCATTTAAATTGTGATTGATAGTATGTTACGCAATTAGGATGCGGATTGTATTACTGATTTCGTCCAATAAACAATGGCATGTTTTTAATCGATCCCCAAATAGTTCCCATTTTGATTTCCTAAAACTACTAATCTTTTAGTGATGTGTCCTAGCCTAGTATTTGTGACCAAGTTGGATGACCAAGATGGATGTAGGTAGTGCTTGTTAACATAAAAAGCATAAGCATAATCAGCCCATAATGTTCCCACTGCTGGGACACAGGCCTCCTCTCTTCGAGAGGAAGTGGGCTGCAATCCACCACGCGGACCCAGTGCGGGTTGATACATGGCACATGTCTTCGAATTTTTGGTTCTAAGACATGTCGGTTTCCTCACTATGTTTTCCTTTGCCGTTTTGAGAGCAATGGTGATGAAAATATTTACCCTGGGTCGAACTCACAACCTACAACTCATACATAAATATTGAATGGTGCTTTATTTGACTTGTGGCACAGAATAAATATTAGTACTAACTAATTGTGGCTTGTGGAGCCAGAAAAAAAAAAGATAAAAGTAATAATAGCTGTCAAATTTGGCTGGAATCGAACCTCCTACTCCTGTATTATTTTAATAGCACCCCAAGACTGACACCTTAAAAACACGATAAAGTGTTTGTGAAATGCGTTGAAAAACCAAGATGGCGTTAGTTCTGATTGGAGCCGCGCGCTAGAGGAACTTAGAGCGATTTAAAACATTTTTGTTTTATTTTTAATGAGAGACGATGATTAGTGGAACCATATTGGCAGTATCTATACTAAAAATAAAGCTGAAGAGTTCGTTTGTTTGAACGCGCTAATCTCAGAAACTATACTATATAGCCAGATTTGAAAAAAACATTTTTGCATTTGATAGAAAAATACGAAGGCTATAGGTTATTTAACGCACGCTAGAATCCATATGAGAAGAGCAAAAAGAAAAAAAAAATCAGAAAGAACGCTAAGAGAAAACGAAGTATTACCGCGGTCAGGTGATACGACGCGACGCAACTGGGAGGCCCGGGGGACCAATTTCATGAGGACGAAGTCGCGGGCAGGAGCTAGTTATGCAGGTATAAAATTTCCGAAAAGTTTATTTATCTTTATTCGTTTTTGATTTACAAGTTTTTTGATAAGGACAAGGCGTGGTCTATATTATACCTTATGAGGAAAGACCAAAGTATTATTTTAGATATTTTTCGGCAATTATCATACAAATGTTTATGGAAATTCTGTATTTTTAGGATTTTGTGGTGACTAAGACCTAAGTTATATTTCATCTGACTCATTGGTGATTGGTTACTAACAAATCGGTTTGATACTGAGTCATATCGAATGCATCGATTGCATAATAGGTGATAAATCGATTAGGAGTCAATTAGTTGAGCAGTTAATCGGATGCTTATATGGACGCTGCGGGTCTATTCGATAATTATCCATAACGGGCAAGTTGACACTCTAGAACATAGGATCTATAGTGCTGTAACAAAAACATGCCTTACATATTGCTTTACCCGTATTATAGGTACAGGATATGAACATGTAGGTACCTATTGGAGAGCCAATAGGTTGTAGCCAACATGTTTACAATTTTAACCGACGATAAAAAAGGAGGAGATCCTCAATTCTACACGTATATGTAATTTTTTTTTCTTTGTATGACCTCGCATAACTTTTTACAAAGTAATCCGATTTGAAAAAAAAAAATTATTCGAGAGGGTATAGGTACCTCAAAGATGGTCCCTTATATAATTTTTTAACTTTGCTTGTGATTTTTTGAGTTAGCTACAATAATACGTATTTTTCCCTCACTTTTATGTGAATGATGTTCTAGTTTCTTTTGCAGGTATTAGAATTTGTGTAGGGTAGGTATTGCCAAAACTAAAAATTGAATAATAAAACAATTTATACAAATTAATGCCAGTCTTCTGGGCACGTTTCCGGATGACATCGATGCGGAGGAGTAAGTGTCCTTTTGTTTTTGTATTTATTTGTATAGTTAGTTAGTTAGTCATTTACTTTAGTACCTAGTGTAAATGGTTTTAACTTGTATAATACAACCGACTTCCAAAAACAACACTACAAAGTGAAAAATAACTTTAATTTCGGAAATCGGTGGCAAAAAACGAAAATACATTTAACCAGACACCGACTTTCGAAAGTTATTTTTCACTTTGAAGTGTTGTTTTTGGAAGTTGGTAGTATAGGTATTTTTGTAAAATAGTTTTTGCGCAGCTTCATTTTACAACAAAGTAGGTAAAATCAACTCTTAAAACGTTTCTTCTTTTGTTACAAGATCACACGCCTTTTCTAACAAAACAATATTATAATAAGGTATTCACGTATTTCCGTTAACACTACCTACAAGTACTTAGGTAACTCAGTTAAATGAATAGTGATAATTATGAAGTCAACGACACATTACTGGGTATTATACGCTGACAATTGCCGTAATTGTGTTTACTGTGTTCACAAATGGTCGCCGTATAACTTTTGTTCAGGAGATTTATGGTAATCATAGGTTTTCATGGTAATCAGGAAGTAAGTAAATGTTTTTAGTTTTGAGAAGTAATTTTTTTTGTTGCATCTTCTTAGTCAATCACGACAGAACGACTGAACCACAGAATAATAATATTACAGTAGTATATCTTCAGAAAACGCCCGAAACGACGCGCTTCTAAATCGCAGTACATACCAGTAGGCAAAAGTTTGAGCGCGCGGCAATTACGCACCGGCCTGTGTCGCCCGGCCGTAGGTAATTAATGGCACAGAGTCATATTATTAGTCTGGTATAGCACATAGGCTACTTTTTATCCCGCAAAAATGTACGGTTACCGTGACATAATTTCCGACATCAACGCGGGCGAAGCCGCTGGCAAAAGCTAGTGCGTTATATTTGTGGAAACACCGTGATTAAGGATCACGTGTTACAACGTCAATAGTCAATGTTTTTTCCGTTCGTCCCACTGAACCAACTGGAATAATTTAGTAATTTTATTTTTAAGTCCCATTGGTCCCACCAAATATTTGAAGCTGGTTTTTCAGTGGTAAAAAATACCAAATATTTGGCGTCCCTCAAACAAAATCAGTGGGACGAACGGAAAAAACATTGACTATTGACGTTGTAACACGTGAACAAATATTATACATGCGAAAGTGAGCTTGTTTGTTTATTCATTACGCTTTCACGCTAAAACGGCTGTACGGATTTAGATAAAACTTTGCACAAAGATAGACCATGACCTGGGCTAGCAGATAGAATAGTTTTTGTCCCGGTAGTACGTCGCATGCATACAAGACGGATTCTGTTCACGACACGTTGTGCACAATTTCTGTGCAGTAACCTAATAAAAAGTACCTACTAGGCTAGCATGCATTCACGATAGTATTTCGATATTTACAAAATCAAAATTAGTTTCTTTATTATTACACAAAGTGTCGTTTTGCATCCTTGTCAAATTTAAGGGTGTGGTATAGACCATCAAACCGAAGAACTTTTACCATGGCACTAACATCGTAATTGCGAAAAAATTATTAGTCGTCCCATACATTTGTGTCGAGTAGGTATTGAAGTTTTCTATGCGGCAGTTGAGAATTTTATCGCGATTGCGATGTTGGTCCCATGGAGAAAGTTGTTCGGTTTGATGTTCTGTATCACACCCTGAAATTTGACGAGGATGCAAAACGACACGTTGTATATTATATTATTTTATTATTATTATTTTTTTATTTTATTTGTATATCCTACTAATAGGATTTGGATGAAATTTGGCACATAGATGGTTTATAACCTGGATTGAACACATATCAAATCAAATCAAATTGTTTATTTATCAGAACAAAAACAAAACAAACACAAAACACAACACACAAACAAAACACAAACACACACACACACACAACACAAACATATGACACTTTTTCACGGTAGTACCTACGTTGTATATGCATAAAAGACGGTATTCTGTTTACGTGACAGAAGTTTAGGTTACTGCTCAGACATCTGTGCACAATTTCTGAGCAGTACTGCCCTCCCGAGGCTAAAGTGCAGTAACAGGAAAAACACGAATTCGAAAAACAGACATTTCGATAAAACTTTGAATGCAAAGGATATGTACAAAACTAAAATAGTAAAGAGTGTTACGTTATTTTTTTTTTTATAAAAAAAACTATAAAAACAAAAACTAAACTAACTACTAACTAAACTATAAAATAAAATGGGGATTCAGTAACTCAAAACCTACCAAAATTTCTATTACTGCACTTAAGGCTCGGGTGGGGCAGAGTAGGTACCCTAACAGGTTAAGTAGATTAGGTGCACAAAAAATCCTGATAGATAATTAAAAAAAAAACCGGCCAAGTGCATGTCGGACCACGCACAATGAAGGGTTCCGTAGATGAAAAGAATTTATCCCAAAAAACAATTTTTTTTAAGTGATAAAATTACAGATTAACAATTTTCGGACTTATTCCTTTACTTGTGCTGTGAGACCTTGCTTCTTGCCAAATTTCATTGGTCAACGGGAAGTATCTTATATTAGGTTTTGATTTACTTACGAGTATCAAAATATGTCGCATAAATGGCCGTATTTTTATTGCGTTGACTTGGAAGCCTGTTTTTTTAGAGCTCCAAGGGACCATAGACCTACGTATTTGATATTAATTTCATCTTGATACTTCCACGCGTTCGTAAAAAGAAGGGTCTTGACAGACTGACAGACAGACGGACAACGAAGTGGATAAGGGTTCCGTTTATTCCTTTTGAGGTACTGAACCCTAAAAATAAGAAAATAAAATATATTTAATCAGGATTTTTGTTAAATGTTACTTAGTTTTAAGCACAGAATACATAACGACAATGTGATGGGTCATGTTGCACTCTATATCGTCGAATAATTAAAGATTATGCATAAATGTTTGCTAAAGCATTGAAAAAAAAAAAACAACAAACAAAAAAAAACACATAAAAAAACAAACAACATACAAACAACAAACAAACTAAACAAAAACAACAACAAATTACATAAATTATTCTTATGAAAATCATACCTAATTTGTAATTTCTTATTTACTGCCCTCAAAGTCGAGGTAAACCACAACAAGAACTACTTAATCATAAGCATTATCTAATTTACTTCGGTACCGCAGCGTCCGCAGAGGTCAACATAATCCAGCATAGTGCTAGGATTAAAGCAAAGAACGCTTACCTTTGGGTACACATAATTTTTACTAACTCACGTTTCTCTAGATTTATTATTTTTAGTAGATTAGAGCACTAAGCGGTGTCTGTAAGGTGACTTTTTCTTTCTTTGAAAAAATGTTGTTGTAGTCTGGAGGTCTGCCAATTAGATTTTTATAAGAACATCACACTAATATTATAAAGGCGAAAGTTTGTGTGTGTGTGTGTGTTTGTTACTTCTTCACGCTCAAACGGCTCGACCGATTTGGATGAAATTTGGTATGTAGATAGCTTATACCCTGGATTAACACATAGGCTACTTTTATCCCGGTCTACGAGGGTGAAACTGCGGGGCGCAGGTTGTTAAACCTTTAAAAATAACTTCACGCCTGTTCGGGACTGAAGGATTGGGCAGAAATGTAGGTACCTATAATACGCCTCTGCCTAACATTTCACCAGTTATTTTTTAAGTCCCATGTGAGTGATAGGGCCTATAGCCATCAACCGGATACAAATCCAGACTCCGGGCTGCTACTGAGCAATCCCTGATGTAAAAACCCAATAACACTTTACCCTGATCTGGGAATCGAACCCAGGAGCTCATGCGCCCACTAGACCACCGAGGAAATATTCTTATTATTATCTATTTATCCTCTACTAGCTTCTGCCAGCGGATTCGCCCGCGTGGATGTCGGAAAATATCCCACGGGAAAGTACTACCGAGAAATCCTTCCTTATACATCATAAAGCGAACCTCTGTGCAAAATTTCAGCTTTCTATGTTGAAGGGTTTGGGCTGGGCGTTGACGAGTCAGTCAATCAGTCAGGACTTCTATTTTTATTTATATAGATTTCTCATTATTATAAATCAATCGTGTTCTAAAACTAAATAAAAACCTAAATCTTCTTGCTCACTCATGTTTGGATACATAATAAAGAGAATATAAAAATTCCAATTCACTGTTATTTTGATACAAATTAATTGTATAACTCTTCTGCAATCAGATACTTCTATTAATCCCAAAATATTCAGCGTGCACCTATCAGAAAGGTGTGGTCAAAATTAAGGGTGTTATACAGATTATAAAACTGAACAACTTTCTCCAACGGACCAACATCGTAATCGCGAAAAAATAATCAGAAGTTTTGTATGGGACGACTGTTTATTTTTCGCGATTACAATTTTGGTCCCATAAAGAAAGTTGTTCAGTCTGATGGTCTGATTCTGAACCACACCCTTAATATTGAGCACACCTTTCTGAAACACCCTGTAGATTTAGATATAGAACATGCTTTATAATTATAATACACCAAAATTGTAACAATGCAAAAGAACATTATGTAGTATAATGGTGTTCTTATCACTGATAGCAATGTCTACCATACAACCCCAACATAACTCAGACACAATCTACGAAAATCCTAAATGAAATACAATTTTCTAACCACAAATCACATTTAAAATACATTTGCCTAACGAGTTTTGTTAAAATTCTCCTGAAAACGCTACACAGCCTTAATTACAGGCTGAAATTATGAAGATATTTTACTAGCACCAAAAGATTACCTTTTGATTTTGATTCAAGTTAGCCCAGGAATTGTAATAAAATAAGCCTAAGCAAATATTACAAACTAAGATGTAGAAATTGCGAGAGTTCTGTCTTTTTGTGCTTCTATTTTTAACCAACTTCAAAAAGGAGGAGGTTCTCAATTCGTCAGAACCTTTTTTTTTTATTTTTTTTTTAATGTACGTTCCCCGATTACTCGAAGATGGCTGGGCTCCCAGGTGGTCCCATGACCATCAAGTCAGGATCTGATGATGGGATCCTGGAGAAATAGAGAGAACTCTTCCAATTTTATAGGCACACACGAAGCGATTTGGATAGTTTTTGGAAGAGTACTTTCTCGGAGTGGTCCCATTTCAATTTGGTGAAGGTCTGATGAAGAACTTCTGAGATAGGCAACGGAACTCCTCAATAAATGATAGCAAATGGACTGGGATTGCTGAAATCTCATGTCTGTTTATTGTTTACACCAGTTCATAACATAACATCACGCCGGTACGCTGTGAAGGGGTAAGCACATGTGAACCACTAAAAAGTGAAAAATAAAAACTTTTTTACAAAAAAATACAACCGACTTCCAAAAACAACACTACAATGTGAAAAATAACTTTAATTTCAGAAGTCGGTGGCAAAAACGAAAATACATTTAATCAGACACCGACTTCCGAAATTAAAGTTATTTTTCACTTTGTAGTGTTGTTTTTGGAAGTCGCTTGTATTTTTTTGTAAAAAAGTTTTTTTACGAGGTAAATAGGTACCTACTTGTTTCCCTTGTGTTGACTTTCATAGAAATCAATCAAGCAATTAAAAAGGAGGATACATTTTTATTCAACACAGAATTTTCCTACGAGATAAATAAACGCAACGTTTAAACCTACAAACAATCAAGTGAAGAGTAATACATCTTAATTACACCAGCAATCAACGTGACAATTACTAACGCGCGGCAATTGTTTATTGTAACCGACAAAAAAAAGGAGGAGGTTTTCAAGTCGAGTCGTTCAATATCTCCAGACTTATGATTTTTTCTCAATGGTGGCGCTAGTTGGCATTACTACTCGCCTTAAGAGGGATGCGCCGTGCGAGCCCGCGAAATTAATTTTTTTTTGGGGTTTTGCAATTCGCAGGTCCGTGTCTGGTTATATCTTGATCAAAATGTTATACGCGGGAATAAAACATATGAATTTACATAATTTTAATCATAAAAATCATCAATACATCTCTCTAAGTTAGATTTCGTTCGTTCGACGAATCTGCACGAAATCTAACTTAGAGAGATAGAGATGTATTGATGATTTTTATGATTAAAATTATGTAAATACCTACATATGTTTTATTCCCGCGTCTCATATTTTAATCAACATACAACCTGACACTGACCTGCAAATTGCAAAAATCGTCAGAAAATTTGAATTTCGCGGGCTACATAAGCGCATCCCCCTTAACAGCCTAGCTTTTGGAAGTAGTGCTCGCTGTCCGCTACTGCGACACCTCTCTTACGCTCGCTTTGTTCGCACGCGGTTTGTCACAGTTCTAACATAACCCCATTTGGTCGGGGTGCCCCGGCTTACGGCTCGCGCGTGGTTGGTCATCATCACAGTTCCAACCTAAGCTATAATTGAATATCATTCAGGCCGCTAGTTGAACTGAAAGGCTGATTATGCTAGTTGGTTGCGAATGCGACGTGAAACCGCGGTGAAGGTCGCGGCAATTCGCTTTTTGCCAAACAGCACATGACTGCTCGATGAGGTGGTGTTTGCCTGTGACCAGCAACGGATGTCTTTCGGTTGAATTATGATGATGATGATTCCTTTCATCAAAACAAAAAAAATGGTCAAGAGCGAGTCGGACTCCCGCACCAAGGGTTCCGTACCATCATTTATTTGTATGTAATTCTTGTTGATGATTTTTGAAAAACTGTGGTATTTAGAGATATCGTTTTATTTTTCCTGTAATCTATACATAAACTTTTATCACATAAAATAATTTCAGATTTTTCTCTATGCAAACTTCGGAGATAAAGGGGGGAACAGTATTTTTTTAAATATTTTTCATCAAAAGTCGCCAACTATGTGACCTAAAAAAATAAAAAAATGGTTGAGAATGAGCAAACAGCGTTCTTTCATATGATACCCCACAAGCCCTAGTAGCCCCACTTCGAATTTTTAAGACCCCTTTCAGTCCCTGCTGCAAAAAGAAACATTTTTATTTATTTCTTATTAGCAAAATAGGTGGGCGAATGTCATCTAAAACTGTTCCGAATTTCAAGTAGAATTTCATTAGTAGTTCTTGAGATATCCAGCTGTGACAGACAGACAGACAGACTGAGTCACACCATAAGCGTTCCTTTTTACCATTTTGTAACGGAACCCTAAAATCGTTCAAACGTAAACGCTGTCAGGAGTAAAAACAAGTGCACAATAAGCAGTTAGTTTTCTTTAATGTCAGCCATTTAACTCGCTCACACGTTTTTATTAGTTATTGTGATACTCAGCCGTTTTGATTGTTTATAAATATTTTTTGCTTGTGTACGTTGTCCACGTGCTTGAGATTATGTTTAGATACTTACGTTTTAAAAATAATACAATACCTACAAATATTTTCGCGGAATTATCGGATAATATACATTATTGTTAATTCAATAAAAATTCTTGTTCTGGTTCAACAGCATTGACGTCGTCATTTCATAGCAATGGCTATTCATACATTCTGCAACTGATTTATTATAATAAGAAAATAGCTGGTTAGATTAACATAGCCGTTGTTGAATAAAGAGTAGGTAGAGTAATAATAGAGAGTTTTAATAATAGAATACGGGCCTGTTTCACCACCTACGATTAGGTAGGTACCTACCTATTAACTTACTAGGCAGATAATTTTCATACAAACTCTGTTTTATTTTTGAATTTATTCGGTAAGTAGTGGCTATTCGGACATCGTGAAATAGGCCGTTACTGACATAATCATGGGATCCCTATTTTTTGCATAATGTTTTTTTTTTTCCTAATATACTTTGGCATAACTATTTCGGTTTTTTTTTTTTTAAATATAATAATACTGTGGCATAATAGTATTTGGCATAATGCAACATAAGCATAACTATCATGTGGTCTAATTTGTTTTGGCATAATAGTATTTGGCATAATGCAACATAAGCATAACTATCATGTGGTCTAATTTGTTTTGGCATAATAGTATTTGGCATAATGCAACATAAACATAACTATCATGTGGTCTAATTTGTTTTAGCATAATAGTATTTGGCATAATGCAACATAAGCATAACTATCATGTGGTCTAATTTGTTTTGGCATAATAGTATTTGGCATAATGCAACATAAACATAACTATCACGTGGTCTAATTTGTTTTGGCATAATTTGGAGTTGCATAAATTTTTAAGGCATAACATTTATTCGTCTAATAATCATAGGTAATAAATATAAAATTCATAATTGAGTGTATGCAGCCAATAATTTTATGTTGAATGTTAGATAATAGTTAATGAAATGCAGTTGTGGTTAATGTTATTTTTTGTTGCCAACCCCGGCAAGCCTGATGGATTGACCCGTGCGGCTGTTATTAGCCACGAGCTCTACATGAGATAGATCAGGTTACATAACCTGACTAATCTCATACCAAATTTTATCGAAATCTATTCAGCCGGAGGCTCCATCACAGGTCAAACTCGTATGTCAACAAGCACACTGTTATGGTATATGGAAGTGGTGGTGGCTCTAAGGTTTTCTCTGTCCTACATGCTGTAAAAGAGAGGAGAAAGAGAGGGGAGGGTGAAGGGGGAGGAGGAGGGAGGAGGGGGAGGGGGAGGAGGCGGAGTTGTCAAATTGAATTTAACACATGGATAGCAATGTCACCCGTGGTCGGATTTAAGTCGAAATTCGGCATGTAGTACACCTCTCCCTCACCCTTCGGGGAAAAGAATACAGGCGTGATGTTTAAATAAGTTGTTGTTGCTGATCAAGTTTAGTTTTTTAAGGGATAGAAGTCCGACGGCAACAACATAATCAGCCTATAACGTTCCCACTGCTAAGACACAGGCCTCCTCTCGGTGAGAGGGAGCGGGCTGGGACCACGCGGGCCCAGTGCGGGTTGGTAGATGTCACATGTCTTCGAATTTTTTATTCTAGGACATGCCAGTTTCCTCACGATGTTTTCCTTCACCGTTTTGACAGCATTGGTGATGAAATAATTTACACAAAGTATAGTGCCTGCCGGGGTTCGAACCTACGACCTGATAACTGTGCTAATGGAGTAGTTAACTGTAACTAATTTGCTAGCCAAACAAGCACGTTACTTTAATTAATTAGTTAAGTAGTCACATACTAATCTATCGCGACCGGTGGCGGTGCGGTGTCGCGGTGGTGTTAACTACACTGAGGTGACAGCGCAACAGGTCCTGTTCGCGACGACGGCTTACAAATTTTCTTAATTACTCTTTATGGGGCCGTGCACGAAATCGCCTGATTTTGATCTATTTTGTTCTTAGCCTGTGAGAAAGAGACAAAATATTTTTAATAAAATTATTTGTGTTGCTTCAAGATTTATAATTATGAAGTTTCTGATCAGTACCAACCTAAGTCCGCTCTCTTAGCAAAAGAAGTAAACACAAATCATAATTATTAGTTTTGAACAACGATGTAAAAGACAGCGCCTCACCAAAGTGCCCTGGCCAATGACCAATCACTAATTTGTTGTCCTAACATTGAATAGGTATTTGCATACCAAATCAGATAAGCACACAATGATATTTATGAGTGTGCGAAGATTCTGAGTCAAGACTAACTTTAGCGACAAGCATTGTTTTATGAAAGAAATGATAGTGCATGCATACACATGCAATATAACTTTTTTGTTCTGACAGACAAAACTGTTATAGAATTCCATCCATCGGTCCATTGGTTTAGTAACAATTTTACTTAAGAGCCCATACTACCTCAGCTTTTTATCTCGCCCGCACGTTACTGCTCGCGGACTAAGTGAGAGCGAGACTGAATGCGGTGCTGGGCGCCGATAGTTAGGTAATTACGCTTAGGCTTTTACGATAAAAATAATGGTAATTTGAAAAAAATAAAACCATACGACCTGCTTTATTGTTAGTTCAGTTAGTATTCAAAGTTTCATGATCTAATTTAAAGTATTTTTTGAATACCAGCGGTTTATTGTTCGGTTTGGAAGTAACTTTGGATTTTTTTTTTTGAGAAAACTTTACGGAACTTGTTTTCGTCATACTTATACTTAACATTAATCCGCAACTTTACCATATTACATTTATTTCAAAATTAAAGCTGAAATATTTTCGACGTAACGGAGGATCATGCTAAGCCATTTGAGGTAGTATGGCACAATACTAGTGTTAGTAGGTACACACAGACACATATTTACATACAATTTACAATTAAATTTCAGCTTGGAGCTGCATTCATCTCCGCATCATTGTGTCTGTAACATGCATTTATTTGACTCAGATTTCACATAGTCGGCATTGAGTCAAGACTGTTTTATTTATACTTACCCGGTATCCGAATAAAACATTTGAAGTCAGATTAAACAATTCTTTTACCCCGGCGAACACAGTGTGCGCACTGTGTAATAGTCGAAGTCAAACAAATCGTGAGGTAACTGACAGATTTGTTGGTGTGACAAATACATTGAAGGTTATAATTATTATAAGTCAGTGACCCCTCATTGTTGATGCGTGACGGCGACCTTTTAACATCGACTGTCGATGCCAAATACAATAATATTATTATTAATAGAAGCCATAACTTACACATCTGAAAATAAATATATTGTCACGAAGTAGTTGAATAAACTTTCGAGACTGAAATTCATGCTAAAGAATATTTACTGTGTGAATTTTTTGTAAGAAAAGCCCTTTACAAGTTTTTATAGGTACTCGTATAATATTATTATGTATAAGGCTGATGTTACTACTGCGGGATTTTAATTGGGAATAGCCATTGGGTATAAAAAAATAATAAGGAGTAAGATTTACCAGGAATCACACTATCTAATATTATAATGGCGAAAGTTTGTGAGTGTATGCGTTTATATGTTTGTTACTTCTTCACGCTCAAACGGCTAGACCAATTTCGATAAAATTTGGTATGGAGGTAGCTTACACCCTGGATTAGCACATAAGCAAGTTTTTATCCCGGTCGACGCGGGTGAAACCGCGGGACGCAGCTGGTTATAAACTGGTTTATAAAAGTTTTTTTTTAACATATTAGAGCAACACTCCTGTATTTCCCCGAAGGGTCAGGCAGAGGTATATCTATAATAAACCCTCATTGTGATAGTTATGTTTAAGTCATATGTAATAGCCGGGACTTAAACATATAAGACGAGCCTATTGCCATCAACCGGGCACAAATCCAGACTCCGGGCTGTTACTGAGAAATTTCGCATGGAATATCCCAATAACACTTTGCTCGACCCGGGAATTGAACCCAGGACCTCATTCTCAGCAGTAGCGGTTCAACCACTAGACCAACGTGGCTGTTATTTTAAGGTTGGGAAAAACACTACAAGCATACTTGTTTAGCACTACAGCATAGTTTTGTTTCGGGTTGAAGCTGTGAGACCAACTTTTAGACACCTTCACTTAATTGAAAAAGCCGGCCAAGTGCGTGTTGGAGCACGCACAATGGAGGGTTCCGTAGTTGAGATGAATTTATCCCAAGAACAAACTTAACGTTGTAGTTGAAAAACCTATTGTCCCATACATTTCAATTGCAATTGTATGTTTGTATGCACAATATTGAGAGATTTGATTTGAGAGATTTTGTTTTTTTAAGACTTCTTATAGGTTTTTCTGTAATCTATAAGTATAACGTAACTATTTTCTATATTTTTGTATGTTTTTCAAAAATTTAGGCTCAGAGTTTCGGAGATAAGGGAGACGGTCAATTTTCGTCTATTTTCTTAAATAACTTTAAAAATAAACATTTTAAAATTATAAAAAAAATCTATATCGGACCCTCACAGTAAGCTCTTCCATTTTGATTTGTCAAAACTTTTTTTTAATTTTCTTATTCCCCCCCAAAGTGACCCCCATATTCAAAATTCATTTATTTTCGTTAAACTTCCGTGTTTGGGTCATAGAAATTGATTACGTATAAGTACCAAATTTCCACTTAATCGGTCCATAAGATTCGAGGCAAATTGGCTGTGATAGATGGACAGACAGAGTGATTCTATAAGTGCTCCGTTTTTTTCCTTTGGAGGTACGGAACCCTAAAAAGGCTGAAAAGCTCAGTAACATGCATCCCAAAACTTCGAAACTGTATGTATTTTGACCGATGTTACTTTAATGGTTATTTTATTAGGGTATTTGAGCTTCGTCAGGGTTTAAAGGGTTTTCTCGTTAAATATCGGCCCTTAGAGTCATGTTAGGGTTCCGAACCCTTAAGTTGTATACTTCCGCCATGGTGGGTAAGGGAATAAAAATGGATTTAATGGGTATGGTAGATTTATGACGTGTCAGCTCACCTATATTCAATGTAATAATGTTTATGGGAAAATTAGAATTCTCAATAAATTAATTTTATTGAATTACTAGCTTTTTCCCGCGGTTTCGCCCGCGTGGATGTCGGCAAATATCACACGGGAACAAAAATTCGTCCTTATTCCCTATCTACATTATAAAGGGAACCTCTGTGCAAAGTTTTAGCTTTACCTATAGGTTCAAGGGTTTGGGCTGGGCGTTGATTAGTCAAGCAGTCAGTCAATCGGGACTTTTTTTTATATATTGAGAAGATAGCTTCTGCCCGCGACTTCGTCTGCGTGAAATTTCTTGTTTTTTTTTTAACTTTTTGAAAATTTCTTTCTGAAAAACATCCCACCCCGTCACATCGCATTGCCTGCCCACGGTATTACTTCGTTTTCGCTTAGCGTTCTTCCTAACTTTTTTTCTTTTTGCTCGGCACCTAAGAGTGATGTTAAATATGCCTTCTTTAAGAATTGGGCAATCAAATGCAAAAATCATTAATAAAGTCCGACTGGTAGTTCCAGAGATTCAATTCCCACACTATGCTTACCGATACGCGGTCTCCACTCCAGGACTCGTCTGCTCCACCGACCATCGGTTCTTCGACAAACATGGCCAGCCCACTGCCACTTCAGTTTGCTTACTTTGAAAGCTATGTCGGTTACTCCGGTTCTTTTCCGGATAACTTCATTCCTGATTTTATCCTTCAAAGAAACTCCGAGCATTTCCTGCTCCATAGCGCGCCGAGCAACCTTGAATTTGTGGACCCGCCCGACCGTCAGTGTCCACGTTTCAGCACCATATGTCATAAAGGGCAGGATGCACTCCAGTTCCAGAGATTAGCACGTTCAAACAAGCAAAAAAAAGTGTGTGTGTCAGCTCCGGCGCACGACTGGAGTTTACTCCTGTTTTTTGTGCCATTCCGAGTTTCCGACTTTCTATATTTTGGTCATTTCTGTCGGGCTGGATTTTTTCAGTGAATCAGTGCTCTACAAAAAGTAACTTTAATATGTAAAGGCACTCGTCCCCCCCTCTCCCTCTAACCCCCTCTCACCCCTCCCCTTCCCTCCCTCTCACCACCGCCCCTTCCCAACCCCTCTCATCCTCCCCTATTATCCCCCTCACCGACCCCTCTCACCTCCTCTATACCCTTCTCCCTAACTTCCCCCTCCGCCTCTCACCCCCTCTCACACCCTTTTCACCATTTTCTCCTCCCCCTCTACCCTCACCAACTCCTCCCCTCTATCATCATCCACTTTTCCCTCCTCTATCTGATAGTGAGCAAGCTAATCATGTTTATTATTCCTAAGATTAATTTAGAATTGCCAAATGCGAACTACGCATCACACTGACGTCACGAAAAATCCTGCATCGCGCAATTAGAGTTTACCGCACGATTAGCATTATATACAACGTCCCGACATCAATCGTCGGGCAGTTACCCAATTATAACAAAATATTGTATTCAGTCGCAGCATGTGTATCGTCACAGTTATTATTGTATTACGTACTGCAATACAGTGAGCCAAACAAAGCTTTGCCGTGATAACAATGTGATTTACATCGTCCAGCTTATGTCAAACGTATACACGTAAACTACGCTGGAAGCTTGTGCTCCACGGGATGCGAAGATGATTAAAGAAATTAATTGAAAAAGAAACTTTATTATGTAGTTCGTGGATTAAAAATACTAATACCGCCCTCAAATACTTAATTACAACAAGTCCAGTTGAATTTAGAAACAGTTTTTAAACCAATCTGCTCGTAGGTTAATAAAAATAAATATTCTTGCTTTTTTAAGTCAAAAAGTTTGGTAGAGTGACTGAAAGCTTATCAAGAGCGACAAACTTATTACAATAATTATCGCATCGTACTCTTTTTTTAGTAGCTTTCATGAAGAACAAATCAATTTTGTTGTACGCACGGCCACAGATCAAGCTATACATTTCCAGTATAAGCTGATCTCGCATTGTAAGGATTTCCTTACAATGAGAGGTCAGTGTAAACTGGAAATGTATAGCTTGATGTGTAGCCGTGTGTAAGTACATACATTCTAGCATCTACACTACGGCCGAAATATCTTGGTGAGTCAGAACATACGCACTACGAACTTTCACGTATACGTTCTCACACTCGCCTCATGTCACCATTTGGTTCCTAAAACAATGTTCAGCATCGCTCCAACTGGAACACATTCCCAAGGTATTATACACTGTTATCAGCACACTGATTTATCACTACACCACAAATAACAGCGCTTCGGGGACTGTCCCGAATGGCAGCTAATTATCAAAATAATGTTAACTCATTACCGACTGTATTTCATATTAACGAGATGAGGATGCTGGATTTTAGTCACAAATATGATTATTATGCTGTTTGATACTGCAGGTAGGAATGGATTATGATGATTCTAGTGTCAATTAAATTGTATTAATTAAATAATGACATATGCTAAAGAACAAAAGATTCTAGATATTTCTGTGTGTGTCCAACCTTTTACACTAAACTAGTTTATAGGATTGCTAATAAAGGTTATTTGAACAAAATTATTTAAATTGCAAATTAAATACAAATTATTCATTAATTATAAATAATCACAACAACACGTCAAATAACCCGCCCCTAACTGTTCCCGGCGCAAAGGTGCCCATAACGCTTGCTGCATTGTCACGTTGGATGGCAATGGCTAACCTTTGCACCAAGAACGAGCCAGAGCGGGAGTCACCCGTTTTCTCATGGAGTTTATGCCCTATCTCACCAATGAGCTTCTTGGCCTCAGTGCCAACTGCAATGGGCACAAAATGATAACGGGTCGCCAACTGAGCATGCTTCACTCTACTTTAATAGCAAATTGTAAAATCTGACGCGTCTAAGTTAAATAATGCTATGTTAAGGAGCTATGACCCGATAGAGACCGCGCTTACTAGTTTTTTGAATCCATGGCAAAAATAAAAACAGTGTTAAAAAATTCTGAAAAAAGATATATCTTATTTAAGGATCTGGCGGATAGCCAATCGCTTTTATTAACTCGATTTGCTGGATAGAAAAAAAACCCAAAGTTACCCCTTTTCGTAATGTTTAATGAATCTCATAGCTACAAAACAGGCGTTTGTTTCTTATTTTTTACATAAATAAATTCACCGAGTCTGTCGTGATAAAATTATTCAATTATTTACTACGTTTAATGCGCGAGGCAACCACTCGCGAGCCTTCTTCAGTTCAGTACGCGGCTCGTGCGCCGGATCATAGAGCCTTAATAGTTGACTTCAAAAAGTGCAGTAGCAGGAGTCGCTGATGCCAAACTGAAACTAGGATCGTAAGCAATATTATAAAGGAGATAGTTTTGTAAATCATCTTTCTCCTGCCCTTATCCATTGGGATAGAGAAGTATGGAAAAAAAAAGAAATGTTGCGCCGACCCCAAGTAGATTGCTACTTGGGGTCAGCGCAACATTTCTTTTTTTTTCCATACTTCTCTATTAGTTGTCATCTCGGTAGTCACCCCTCTTTCTAGCCATATCATCTTTCACACAATCTATCCATCGTTTACCTTTGGTGTTCCCCTACTCTTATTGCCATGGACGTTCATACTATAACTTTCCTCATGACATTTTCCTCACTCCTCCGCATCACATGCCCATACCATGACAACCGATTTCCGCCCAACTTTTCAGTCACGGGTGCCACTTTCAAACTTCCTCTTATGTACTCATAGTTTTGTATATAAATTAATACTCATAGTTTTGTAAATAAATTCACTTAAATAAAACAGTATGCATAACAAGGACGCAGTCTGTGTTAGTAGGTATACAAAATTATCATATTCCTTCTAACCTTTCAGAAATTAGAGATGGGACGAAGCCGCCTGACGCTGACCTTTACCATACTCTAGATTTTCAAATGAAACCACTCTTACTACATCGATCGAACTTCACTTAAGAAGTTCGTTTAATCTTATTATAGTCGTAGTATCCCTACTCTCAATCAATGCAATTTATTGCTTAAGGAAATTAGGCAAAAACCGAAAACAACACCACACCTTCCCAACTATTTTGGGGTCGGCTGCCAGTTTAACCGCGGATGCAGCTGAATACCAGTATTTTACACAGAGCGACTGCGTATCTGACCTCCACAACCCATTAACTGGGTAATACGATACCCTTGGTAAGACTGGTTGTCAGGCTTTCGGGCTTCTGACGACCCGTAACGACTGTCAAAGATCCACGAATGACAGCCGGGACCAACGGCTTAACGTGCTTTCCGAGGCTCAGAGAATTCTCGGTATGTAAAGATGGTCACCCATCTACGGACGAACCCCGGCAAGCGTAGCTTAACCTGATGGATCGACCCGTGCGGCTGTGTGTGGACTATTACTTACTATTACTACTACTTAGCCACGAGCGAGGAGCTCGTGGCTAAGTAGTAGTAGTCTTTAATTCCCACATTCTACACATTATAAGTTTTTTACTTGTATACCTATTATAGGCACTTCTATCTTCACCATGTTCACATACATCGGGGCCTCCACAACCCAGTTACTGGGTAAGACTGGTTGTTAGAACTTCGGGCTTCTGACGACCCGTAACGACTGTCAAACGAATCTACGAATGACAGCCGGGACCAACGGCTTCCTAAGGCACGGAGGTGTATCGATTATGTAAAAGATGGTCACCCATCCACGAACCGACCGCGACTAGCGTAGCTTAACCTTCGATCGACCCGAAAACAATATTATATACCTAATAATACATAAATACCTAAAAACACGTTTATAATAGGCATTCCGTTATATACCCAACCCAAATGACATAACAGTCGATATTATGCTAACCAGTTCAATCTTAAACATTTGTAGGGTAGAGGGGACGGGAGCCTTGAAATGTCGAGTTCATTGTTCGCAATATTTTGGGGTGAAGTTCATTTCACGATTAACGAAAATATTTCATTTACTTTCTTTAGTGTTTGGTGAATTAACAAAATTCATGCATTTGATAATAATTAAGGTTTTTAAGGTTAAGGTTTCTTTATCATAAGGTGAATAATAATAGTATCTAGTTGTTTGTGTTTTATATATTGGTAAGTGTGTTAGTGTGTTAATTTAATGAGTAATCAAAACTAGAAGAAAGGTTTAAATATGAAAACGAATATATAATTCTTCAGGAAAGAAATAATAATGTTATAATTTTGTTTCTAAGTTAGATCAATAATATTGATTGTTTATGACAAATATTCATATCATAGAGTATAATTAAAATTTTAAAAATATTTTGTGTCTGTGGTAGGGTTTTTTACGTTTCCGGTGTGACAAAACGATACGTGTACTTCTGATTAGCTCTCTTGTAATAGTTTATTTAATAAATAATCGTTTGTTAATGGAAAAAATAGCGTTCTTTTTAAGTTAACTCATCACCGGCATCAGATAACAACTAAGTTGGTAACAACTATGTTTTGATTGGGTTTATTTCTAGGCAGATGCGAAATATTATGATGATTTACCACTGTCAAGACATTTGCTCATCTAGATATAAATAAAAATGAATGGCTAAATGGGTTGCTAAGCGCAAAACTGGAGACCTGCTGGACCAATTCAGTAATTTTTTTTTCAAATATTTCTTGGATCAGACGAGCTCGTGTCAGTCTTACCAAGGGGTATCGTATTACCCAGTTAATGGGTTGTGGAGGTCAGATAGGCAGTCGCTCCATGTAAAATAATGGTATTCAGCTGCATCCGGTTAGACTGGAAGCCGACCTCAACATAGTTGGGAAAAGGCTAGGCAGATTGATTGAAACTGCAAGAGGTAACCAAGAATCTAAACCTCAGGAAACCTACAAACTGGCTTCAACAGACAAATACAACTGATTTATCGTAAACTAAAATCGGTTATTTACAAAACGATTCCCGCAGTCGTTGTCATCCGTAAAATGTTTTATAACATAACGATTGTTACATTTGTAATCTTCGAATCGAATGAACGATTCGATGATTTTATCGATACAATGGTCGGCGGATGGTCAGCAAAAACATCACGGTCGGACGGAAATCGATGCAAATTGAGCGTGAGGTTTGATGTTTAATATCCAGAACTAGTTTGGAGGACGGAAAATTATGTTTTTGCTGACGGTACATAATTGAATATTTAGTTTATAGCCTGGCTGATGGCCGTCCGGTGTTTTGTTGGAATTTAATTTCCAAACAAAATTTAATTTTCGGTGTACAAATGGATTAATGGATGCACTTTCAGGTTTATTTTTATCACAATAGTTTTATGATTTCCGTCTGTGTTTTAACTATAAATATTTGTGTAAAAATTACTAATCTTTATTTCCGTTTTGTTTTATAGTAAAAATGCTTTTCAATTTTGTTTGCTAGTGGTGCTATTGATCTTTGAATGCGTGAAAATAAAATAACGTCTGTTGTTATAGTTTTAAAGAACATACTTTTAAAGGTCTGTTTATAAACGTTTAAAGGTCATTTGAGGTTCATTAAATGACTGCATCATAATAATAACTTAGTTACCGTGGGCAAAACGTCTATATTTTTCACGTTTCTACCAACTGGTTTCCAAGAAAAACGTCTACATGAAATAGGCAGACAATGTCGTAATAATAGGTCTTTACCTATGGAATTGCCGTTTTGTATGAAAAAATTTAAACGATTTTTTTTCATGAATTTTTTATTTGTATTAATCGAAGTAATCACCCATGCAATCAATGCATCTTTGCCAACGCAGTGGCAGTTTATTGATGCCCTTCTTAAAGAAATTCATTCATTCAAGAGATTCATTTTTCAGGTCGAAATTTCCAGAACGGAAGCGAGAAAACCAATAACAAGTGGTGCGTTGGTTTGTAGTGTTAGCTCCGTAAACGTCGTTGATGTTGCGTGCCGCTTGTGCCGCGTTGCTGCCACGACGGTACTCATATTCCATAATTACTCGAATTTTTAACGTATCCATGATGACGAAAAAGATTGAAATGCGATGAAAATGTAACACTAATCAATAAACAAATGACTACTTTTGGAAAAAAAAATCCATGTTTTTAAAATGAAATTAATTTGAAATTAGAATTCTTAGCCAAACAAAAATTATTTTGATTTGAAATGGCCAGTACTGCAGAACGGCAATTTCATAGGTAAAGACCTAATATTATTATTTACCAATTTCTGTTATGAAGACTTTTCATGTCAGAAGACTTTTTGTGACAAACAGCTTCTGAGATAAATAACGTAGGTATCATAAAGGATATTATTTAAAGTAGGCACAAAACTTACTTAAATGGAAAATGAACAATGTAAACAATGATTTATTTATTTATTGCACAATGTACACACAGTTACAGGCTTTGCTTACAACTAATGAGTACATAACCCCGTTGGGGCGCAGCAAGATAACTTAAAACTAGAATATTGTGTCTGTATCATTATTAATTAGAACATATGTTTACATTAAGTCTAGAATTTTATGTCCAATGTCCAATCTCAATGTCCACATTGTTTTTGGATACCCTACAGAAAACAGGAACGTGGCTTTTGAAATATTTATATTTTTTTTTCATCTTAGAAATGAGTGATGTCTCACGAAAGAAGAGCCGCAGACAGGCGCACCGCGACTCCAGTAGGAAAATATCCATGAAATTTTCATAGAAATTGTTCTATGACAACTTCGTGTTGTTGCGCAGCCGCGTCGAACCGGTCTGCCGGAGCTTTAAAAGCAAAGCCCGCCTCGGCTTGGCTGCGAACGTCAACTGAACCTACCGTACCCTATGAAAAACATCACAGCAATAGAAGTGCATATGACCTGAGCTACAGAATAATGTTTTAGGAGTAGGGACTGTTGAGTATTCCTACTAACTTTTTCTTGCCCTTGGCGGCCCCCTGATAGCAAATGGCAACACCAACTCGGTGGCTAACTGACTTAACAGTCACAATTTCCTGACTTAAAGTCATGGGAACTTTATTCTTCCTTGTGCTTTACAGTTCTTCCCCTTTATCTACTTGCCGTGTCAATACCAATTAGTAGGATCCCATTGCTCTAGCTAGGTGCTCGAATAACCTGCTTATCTACTTACACCCTAATCTATAACAGTTTATACACAAGTAGGTACGTTAATTCCATTCATAAACCATCACACTGGCGCTAAGCTGTGATCACACGGACCGTATCATGTTTCCGTTAGGTGACATGTGGGTCAGCGAGTGTTTGTTGTGACACGGTTCAACGGTGAATCAACTGTCGCGTAGACAATGTATTGGTGTGACTGATGCTTTAATGTGTGACTGTTGCTTTTATGTTTGCGGGAAGCCGGATTTGTGTGGCAGAATCAAACAGTGCTTAAAGTCACTACTTTAGACACTGTTTTTGGGATTGTTTTAGACAAGCGTTGCTCTTGGCTGAGTAGTATAGCACAAGTCAATTAATCTGCCTAGCCTTTTCCCAACTATGTTGGGGTCGGCTTCCAGTCTAACCGGATGCAGCTGAATACCAGTATTTTACATGGCGACTGCCTATCTGCCCTCCACAACCCAGTAACTGGGTAATACGATACCCCTTGGTAAGACTGGTTGTCAGACTTTCGGGCTTCTGACGACCCGTAACGCCTAGTATAGCATAAGTATTGGATAAAACACCGGTCAAGAGCGAGTCAGACTCGCGCACTGAGGGTTCTATTCCGATTTCTGAAAAGTGTGCTATTTAGAGACATCGTTTTATTTTTCCTGTAATCTTTACATAAACTTCTATCACATAGAATAATTTCAGATTTTTTTCTAGGCAAACTTCGGAGATAAGGGAGGAACGGTATTTTTTTTTTTACATTTTTCATCAAAACTCGAAAACTATCCGGCCTAAAAACGGAAAAAATGTTTGAGAATGTGCAAACAGCGCTCTTTTATATGATACCCCAGAAGCCCTAGAAGCCCCACTTCATTTTTTTAAGAATTAATTTCAGTCCCTGTTGCAAAAAAAAAATTACTTCTTTCTTACTTGCAAAATAGTTGGGCAAACTTCATCTGAAACTGCTCCTTTCAAGTTAATAGCATTAGTATTTCTTGAGATATCCAGCTGTGACAGACGGACAGACTGAGTTGCACCATAAGCGTTCCTTTTTACCATTTTGGTACAGAATAAACCGAATTAGAATTAACTAGATAGAAAAACGAATTAGAGGATATTTGAGCAAGCAGACCTTGGCAAGATAATAAGCTAAGCAATAAAAAGAGCACTGTGAACTCATGAATACTAATGTCACACATTTTCATAACTGACTGACGTATGATTGTTTAGGGATCCATAAACAGATAGTGCAATCCACGAAAACGCGCCCCACTATTCCTCCTAACCGTTTATAGTGTATGTGTGCAAGCTTCCGCCAATGTTTGAGTGTTATCGGTACACACTAATTACCGTGTACTAACTATAGTGTGTACCGATAACACTCAAACATTGGCGGAAGTTTGCACACATTATGGTATAAACGATTAGGAGGAATAGTGGGGCGCGTCTTCGTGGATTGCACTATCTGAATCCCTACTATAAGTATGTACAAACACATAAATTACAGCTTTTGTAATGTAGTACATTCGCTATAAGTCTCTAGACATTTACAATGATTAATTGGCACCAAATAAGGCGAAGCCACAACCCGAATGCCAGCAAGAAAACCAAGATTAACGGTTGTCTTGATTTATTTTCACATACCTACACTATTCATGCCCTTGATCCCGGCTTATGACGGGGATTTTTCATGGGATTTGAAAGGATCATAGGGCTGATGGTAGGATGGCGTAGCCGTGGATTTACCCTCTGCGCTACAATCTTTAATAGTTCAAAAAATAAAAAAAATACGAGTGAGATTCCCCGAGAGAAAATAAATGCCCGTTAGCCTCTGTACTTTACACGTTGTAATAATTAGGCAGAGGTGTATTATATTTTCCCAGTTATGTTAAGAGCGCTGGCTCCGGACGACATTTCATACAAACTTTCAAGTCCTTTTTTATCGAAATTAATGAACCGATTTTAATGAAACTTCATACGCATAAGCATAATACATAGGTCTAAAAACTTAGTTAAGAACATTTACGTAATGTCTTATTTAAAAAAAGATAATTGGAAATCTCTCTTGGGCCACAAAAGGGATGAATAAAAAGCAATTGCATGCAGCTGAGATAAGAATGCTAAGAGGGATGTATGGTGTTACACGAATGGATAGAATAAGAAATGAGTACATAAGAGGAAGTTTGAAAGTAGCACCGGTGACTGAAAAGTTGTGCGGAAATCGGTTGTCATGGTATGGGCATGCGTACGGAAGAGTGAGGAAAATGTCGTGAGGAAAGTTTTGAGTATGAATGTCGATGGCTATAAGAGTAGGGGAAGACCAAAGAAACGATGGATGGATTGTGTGAAAGATGGCATGGCTAGAAAGGCGGTGACTACCGAGATGACAACTAATAGAGAAGTATAGAAAAAAAGGACATGTTGCGCCGACCCCAAATAGATTGGGATAACGGCAGGAGAATGATGAATTTGGAAACCTCTGTTTAATCTCTGTTTGGAATCTTATTCGTATTTTTTTTTTATATTTAAAATCAGTCGAATTGAGCTGCAACACTTTTTCGAAAATGTTCTTAACTAACTTTTTAGAACTATGTATCCTGCTTATGTAAATAAAGTTTCATTAAAATCGGTTCATTCATTTCGATAAAAAAGGACTTGAAAGTTTGTATGAAATGCCTTTAGAAAATCAAATGATTAAGTGGGTACTTACGTTATTGGTATATTTTTTTATCAACTTTTGAAACATTTCCGCCAAATTTGTGCGTTGTGCGGGTGTTATCAGCCGCCACACGTACGGGAACACTGTTAAAGTTTCATGATTACTATTACGTTAATAAAATAACATTCAGAACGGAACTGTTACAGAATTGAGAACAATTTTAGGAACAGTTTTAATTGGACCCAGATATGTAGCCGGATAACAGTTTGAAAGTTTATCTGTGTGATCTAGAGTTTGATACTCGACTTATCGCGTAAGCGAAAATGGAACAAGATTTAAAAAAAAACCGGTCAAGAACTAGTCAGATTCGCGCACCGAGGTTCCATACCATCATATAATTATTTTTGTTGATTATTTCTGACAAAGTGTGCTATTTAGAAACATTGTTTTATTTTTCCTGTAATCTTTACAAACATAAATTTCTATTCAGTCCCTGTTTTTAAAAATGTATATATATATATTTTTATTTATTTCTTATTTGGAAAATAGTTAGGCAAAAGTCATCTTAAACTGTTCCAAATTTTAAGTTGATAGTATTAGTAGTTCTTGAGATATCCAGCTGTGATAGACGGACAGACAGACAGACTGAGTCGCACCTTATGGGTTCCTTTTTACCATTTTGGTACGGAACCCTAAAAATGCCTCTTATAAAGGCTACCGGTGCATGCGGTCTTTGATTTCGTCACTATGGTCAATCACGATTCCTTAATTACATGGTGCAACACACACCTGTTGGCAAATCTTACTAAATGCTTCCTGTTACGTACCAATCAATGGATATGCAATTCGTCACGCTTTGTATCGCACATAATACCTATTGTACTCATAATTTGCTATTTTGCACATGTGTTGCTAGGCAGAGTGAACTAACTCTTACGCTATTGTGCAAACCTCTTTGGTATCACATCAAATACAGAATAGATCTCCACAAAAAGAACGAAACCGTATTATCTAAACAAAGTAGAAAGGGCAACCTCCCCAGTTGTTCCGTCTATACCGGTAGGTACTAAGTATTTGGGTCTTTGCAAAACTACACCAACTTTGATCCGGATCCACGTAAGTTTTCTATTTATCCCAAAAAAGGCGACTACATAAGAATCAACTTTT
Organism: Cosmia pyralina; assembly: GCA_946251885.1. Taxonomy (NCBI): domain Eukaryota; kingdom Metazoa; phylum Arthropoda; class Insecta; order Lepidoptera; family Noctuidae; genus Cosmia; species Cosmia pyralina. The sequence goes on from OX276343.1 coordinate 29,117,880, forward strand.
AACCCTCAAACAACTAAGGAGTTTGCCAAATTTCGGCGCGAAGGAACAAAGAATCAAACATTTTTTTTCTGCCACAAAACACTGCTGAGCTATCCTCAACCTTAACTCCAACACTTTAGGTGATAAAATGAGGTGTATGTGTGTAATATGTAAGGATACTGTAGGTTCATATGCGATGTAGCTGGCCGTCCAATACCGTTCAAATTCAATAAACATGCGCTCACGAATATTCTCAGGAAACATCTTTGTTTTTGTGTAAAGCGTTGGAATAGAAATAGTTTATTAATATATTATAGTCTCACGCATTCTCTTGAGGTTTAGTGTTAGGTCTAGGACCTTATGTATCAGGCAGTAAAGTTGAATGAGACCACAATTCTGGGAAATTGAAAAGAGAACACTCGGAAAGCATTTTCTTCTAAAGTCTTTTTTAAAAAGAAATATACCTGATTTCAAATTAATGGCAGTGACGGTTGGTTTCTGGTTTGGAACTCCCAATCTTTGCAAACAATGTTGATAAGAATTATTATAATGGCATGCTTTATCATCTTAATCAAAAGTTGTATTGTTTAGTTAACACAATCAGCCATTGGAGTTTGCTGAGAGTGATATAATGGACTAAAGTAGAAAGTGCACGAAAACCCATTCTACACATAAATCATGAAACAGAGGAGATACCTAATAGATAATAGTATAGGTATGTCCAAGTAGATACTTCGTGAAAGATTTTAAAATACAATTAAATTACTTAATTTAAATAATAAAAAGGCACAATTTTTTGCATTGGCACAATGCAAAAGGATATGCAATACTGATCTAGTGATCGACTTAGTTCATACCGGTAAATTTGTAAAAAAAAATGGTTTTGTTTCACTCAAGGCTGCAAACTGTTAACCAGTTCATGGACTGGTCGAGAACGTCTGTGGTTTTGGGTAAGTATATAAATCACACCTGAACAAATATTTGTGTAGTATGGAGGTGTGGTACAGTCAGCAACAAAAGTTGATTGACACTTGCCGTTTTTTAATCTTAATTATTAAGCGAAATACTTAATTCAAATCGGAACAGAAGTACTTAAAATTTTAAGAATATTAACTCTCTTGCCTCGAATATTGCGGGCAGGCAGCGGGGCGGCAGCGGCGGCGGCGCGGGAGCGGCCGGATTTTATGCTTAAAAACAAATGGACCGGACCTCGAAAACAGTGGCGCGGAAGCGGGGCGGGACAATGCGAGACGCGCCGCCGCCGCCGCCGCCCCGCTGCCCGCGAAATTCGAGGCAGAGGCCTTAACAGTTAAACGAAAAAAAGCAGTATATCGAATCATTTTGTGTTAATCTAGACGATGTCAAAAAGTAGCAGTATTAACCGACTTCTGTTGCTGACCGTACGTATGGTAGCCAAAACAAATGTTTCGAAACTAGAAATACTTTTCGAAATAATATTTTTTGTTTGGTACATTCTGGCCTCAATTATTGCCAAGTTGTGCTCAAGTATTCTACAGATTTGCTAATACATTCCAAATCTAAAGTAATTTATGATTGGAAAATATTCGAACAAGTAGTAATGTATGAATGAAAACTTACCAATTAATCTTTTGTTTAAATAACATTTTAAGAACACACAAATAAAAAAATACAAATGTATTAAAAATTAAAAATAGAAAAGAAAAGGAAAAAACAATCAACAAAGGAAATGCCTATTTCTAAAGTTTTCCAGCAGTTCTATGAGTGAAAAACTTTAGAAAACCTACGAATGGATTTTCCAAAATGCTTTTTAAAACCTAAACTTCTCTCACAAGACTTATCAATTAAACAACCCAGTATATCACCGGCAGCTGTTGTGTTCTGAAATGAAGTGGTTTATGTACAAAGGAGGCATTGGATGAGCGCCAGACGACGCCGCGGGCTCTTGTTAGTGCAGTCGGGGGGAAGACGCTCTGGGTAATATTGTTTGGTAGATAAATACTATAGGCCTGTGAGATGTGGCTGTCAAAGCATCATTGAAGGATTACGAATATGGATGTAATTAGTGTTGATGTACAGGATGGTTCTGGTGTGGGAATGAATGAAAGGCATTTGCATGTAGCTGAGATGAAAATGCTAAGAGAGATGTGTGGTGTTACGCAAATGGATAGAATAAGAAATGAGTACATAAGAGGAAGTCTGAAAGTGGCACCGGTGACTGAAAAGTTGTGCAGAAATCGGTTGTCATGGTATGGGCATGTGATGACGGAGGAATGAGGAAAATGTCGTGAGGAAAGTTTTGAGTTTGAGTATGAAAGATGATTATGGCTAGAAAGTGAGTGACTACCGAGATGACGACTAATATAGAAGTATGGAAGAAAAGGACGTTGCGCTGACCCCAAATAAATTGGGATAAGGGCAGGAGAATGATGTACAGGAATGGTTCAAGTTTTCTTGACGAAGTACGGTAACTTCGTAAGATGTCCAACGGTGGTGGTTCAAAGGAAGTGCCTATAGTCAATTAACGAAATTAATTATTAAGCAAACTAATACCCTTCGTGAATTTGCCGTGTTATAGCCATTTTATACTACTGTCAAGAATTACAATTGTGATTTGAATATACGGACAATTTTATTTGGTAGTCAATTTGCTTGAGAATTAGTTTCCCTGATTTTACAATAATTTGGAATATAGAATACAGACATTATAAATGCGAAAGTGAGTTTGTTTATTTGTTACTCTTCACGCTAAAACGGCTGAACGGATTCGAATGTTTGGTACATGAGTAGACCATGACCTGGATTAGGACATATACTTAATACAATTTATCCCGATATTAAGTCCCGTGGGAACGATGCACTCGAACGAGTAGCGGTAACTAACCGCAACACAGTGACACTGCAATGGATAAAAGGACATAGCGGATCACTTGGTAATGACGCAGCGGATGAACTTGCTAGGAGAGCATCCAGCACGTCTGTCTGTGGATCTGAGCCGATCGTACCCATTCCCTTCAACCAGTTACGCAGGTGGCTACAGGAGTTCACCCATACACAAGCGGAGAGCTTGTGGCCCTCGACATCAGGTTGCAGGCAGTCCAGGGAGGCCATCCCGTCCCTGGATGGCACGCTTACCAAGCGTATTATTACGTCTGGACAGGAACGGGCTGCGCCTGGTGACGGGGACCATCACTGCTCATTAAACAAACACTTCCGCACAATAGGAATAACGGACAGTCCTCTGTGCAGGGCCTGCATGGAGGCTGAGGAAACCGTTGCGCATGTGCTTTTTGAATGCACAGGCGTCACCCAGATTAGAACAGAAACTCTCGGAATATCCCGATCTTTCACAGATGTTCTTAACAAACCCGGAGATTTGATTAAATTCTGGAGGGAGGTGGGCTGGTTGGAATAAACCCCCGACGGCCGCCATGGCCCACGCACAATGGTCCACATGAAGGACTAAGTGCGGAAACCAAATCCTATAACATAGAACATAGAAGTCCCGTGGGATAATTTCCGATCTCCACGCGGGCGAAGCCGCGGGCAAAAGCTAGTACAGAAGACAGCTAGTCTTTTTTTCTTCGTAAACTGTATTCATTCATTAATTTCATGCTTATTTTACACAAAATACATAAAAATATGTAAATAGATACTTTTGCTAATTTCTTGGTTCCCCAAAACTTGTACTGAAAATGTTAGTCCACGTCATTTTGTAAACAGCTTGTATTTGTATCAAGCATACGTAAGCAAAACAAAGTCATCCACGCCGTAAATTCCCCTAAGTGCAAACAATGTGTGGAGTTAACTGTTCATCACATAACAGTACTGTTTTATTTCCCGGTCTATGAACCAGCTCCCTCGTGAATGCCGTAAACATATTTGTATTCATAGAAGTACACAATGCTGGAATACTTTCTTTGTAAGTGTCCGTTCACATGAGCGTATTTTGCAGTCTGACTATCTTCCCCGGTTTGCACTCCCTAGGAATAGGCGTAAACACTGCACTTTGTTACATGACGGAAAGTGAACACTGCTCTTTTTTACAATGATGTAAGATAGGGCTTTGGTCTTTTACTAATTGACTTCACTTCAAATCACAGCTGTCATTCTATGACAGTTGCTTCAATTTGATAAAGACAGGGTTGGTAAGGGTTGTTTCGGTTTTATTGTTTTTTTTTTTTTGTTGTTATTTTGGGTGACGAAGAGAAGTTTAGGAGGAGCTCGTGGCTAAGTAATAACAGCCGCACGGGCCGATCCAGCAGGTTTAGCTACACTTGCTGAGGTTGGGTAACGGTCCGTGGATGAGTAACCATCTTTACATACCGAGACTCCTCCGTGCCTCAGAAAGCACGCAAAGCCGTTGGTCCCGGCTATCATTCGTGGATTTCTTACAGTCTTTACGGGTCGTCAGAATCCTGAAAGTCTGACAATTAGTCTTATCAAGGAGTATCGTATTACCCAGTTACTGGGTTGTGGAGGTCAAATAGGCAGACAAAAAAAAAATCCATGTGTGTGCTCCATGTAAATTACTGGTATTCAGCTGCATCTGGTTAGACTGGAAGCCGACCTCAACATTTTGTAGTTAGAAAAAGGCTAGACAGATTGATTGACTGTACAGTGATGAAGCACTTTCTTATACAGTGCCCGTTACATGATCAAACTTAGCAGTATAATGTTTTGCACTATAAAGATCAACCTGAGCAGATCCATTTCAGGACTGTATGAGTCTTAGCGACGGCAAAAGTACATAATGAAAAAACTGTATCATATTAAATCCCTCAAATGATCAAATCTTTTCTCGCTATGTTTCCTAGGGTGTTGGATTGTCTTTCTATCCTCCAGTCTTGCCGACTCTCCAGTTTGGCCGACTTGGAAAACTTTAAATAGACTTCAAACTCAAACTCAAAGCATTTATTTCAAATAAACCAATTACAGGCACTTTTGAATTGTCAATGGGTCGGTCAGTCAGAAAGATGAAGCTAGTTGCCCCATTCCAAAGCGTAGTAGATCCCTATGGAGAAGAACGGGCAAGAAACTCCACGGACACTCTTTTAAATCATAATATTTTTACAAAATATTGGTTACATCGTTCATGTTGAAAATATACATGTGAGAACAATGTAGAAAGATGTGCATGTTAAAAAGCATCCGTAAGAAAAAACTAAAACAACTAAGTAAATTAAAATAAGCCATGGCAGCTAAGAGACGACCAGTCCCAACTGACGGCGCCCGTTCACGAACATGACGCATGGATCAGCACCTTCATAACCAAGGGGGTTCATGGATGGATCAGATCTTCCGTGCACACGGAAATACCTAATGGCTGCATCAGCAATTGTTATTAGCGTAGGTATATTACGGGAAAAAGAAGTCTTGCCAAACCATGACACAAGCTAAGCCACTCGGCAGACTACATCACTGTATTCGGGCAACACCCAGTTTTTACTGAAACTTTTTTTTATCCCGTATCACAGTATTTTTTTTTTTTAATTGATGTTATTCCCCATACTTTTTTTGTTCTTTATAACGATCGGTCGTTGTAAATGGGCTAAGGGCACTAACTACACTATTAAACTCAATTCTGCTTTTGTTCATAGAAAACACCAGTTTTGAATAAGTGTGGTTGTCCCTTATACACCACACATGGTACTGTCGCTCCTGTTGCTTATAATTATTGCCGTACGGTCTATTGTTTGCCGGTGACGTCACGTCTCGGCTAGCTCTAAACAATAGGATTCCACAATAGATATGGGAAAAGATGAACAGGATGTTGTGCAAACATAAGTCATAGATGAGATGGATTGTGACACTACCTATAGTTATTATGAATTTAGAAGCATTTGATTTCTAAAACAGCACTCGATGGCCGTAACACTAAATAAATTAGTTATGTAAAAACTTTTTTACAAAAATAAAAACAATAGACTTCCAAAAAGAAAACCATTACAAAGTGAAAAATAACTTTAGTTTCGGAAGCCGGTGTCTTTGGATCTGTATTTTAGTTTTTTGCCACCAACTTTCGAAATTAAAGTTATTTTTCATTTCGTAGTTTTTCTTTTTTGGAAGTCGGTTGATTTTTTTTTTTTTTTTTTGTAAAAATATTTCTTTTTTTTTCACTTTTTAGTTTATAATTTTATTTATCTAAGTTTCAATAGCCTAATGTCAAAGAACATTATTTTGTAAAAGGTGATGAGTTATTGAACTGATCACCTTTTACAAAATAATGTTCTTTTTTCAAGCAGGGACGTTAATTGTTGAAGAGTTCTCCTGGTACTTCACCATCAGCTCCACTTCACCATATGCACTGTGAAAAGCATAAATTGCTTAACAACCATATTAATCGCAACCCATGAAATACTTATTATTGAGTAGTTCCGGTAGCTGTCTGTGGTCTTCATCATCAGTTCCACTTCATCAAATGGTGTTTTCCGAGAGCAAATGCACGAGTTACTATAAAAAAAAAACACAAATCGCATAAGTGTGCCTAAATTATTTGAAGATTTTCCTCGATTTCTTCAGGATTCCATCATCAAATCCTGCCTTGATGACAATGGAACCACCTGAAAAGGTGTCAGTCAGGTGTCTATTTGGCCGAACTGGGTATCGAATCCAAGACTTCATGCTCAATAGCGCTTGCGATCCCTAGACCAATGAGGAAGACAATAATGATTTAGTTAATTGACTGTCCTTACCTGACCGTCACATCACCTGCCCTAAAATTAATTATTTTGGGTAGCCCCAGGGATCTGACAGTCTTTGTACGCAATCTAATTATAAACTGTATCCCTTTAAGGCTCTCGCAAACAGGCGCAACGCGACTCTAGTAGAACAATCTCTATGATTCTACCAGTATCGCGTCGCACCGTCGCGTCGCGCCTGTCTGTGAGAGCTTTTATCGGATTATCATGGTTAGGTTACAGTATTTCGGAGTAAAATCTATTAAAACGTATTATAAAGCAAATGGCTCGTAAATATATAAGTACCTACATTATAAAGTTGCTTTTCGTGTCTGTCAAGTCAAGTCAAATCAGTTACTCGTATTTCAAACAGGCACATGAAAGGCACTTTAGAACGTCAAAATTAAAAAAAAAATATTGATTCTAATCTATTCCAAATGGTAGTTTTCCCGACCGATCAAAGTTATCAGCGCTGAGTCGCTGGTTATGTGCTGAATTCATGGTGACAGTTTGCGCTTCGATGTGTCTTACTGTTTAGCACTTTTTACGTGAAAATGCCATGAAAGGCAGTAAAGCCAGAGACGGAACCTCTCCGGGACATATTCGTATGTGGCTGTGCAGCAACTTTTTTGCCATTTTTAAGGTTCCGTACCTCAAAAGGAATAAAACGGAATGCTTAGAGGATCACTTCGTTGTCTGGCTGTCAGTCTGTCAAGACTATGTTTCTTAGGAAAGCGTGGAGGTATCAAATTGAAATTAATATTAAATCCGTAGGTCTATGGTCCTTTGGACCAATCATAGTCAACGCAATAATAAAATACGATAAGTCAAAAACCATAGGGTACTTACTGTGACAAGCAATGTCTCATAGCACAAATTAAAGGAAAAAGTCAGAAAATTGTTAATTTGTAGTTTTATCACATAAAAAATGTTTTTTGCGATTACAAACTTAAATTTACAGTTGGAGAATTGACCGTGATGTAGGTATATCAATGTATGGGAGAACACGTTTTTCAATTACAATGTTACAAGTTTGTTTTTGGGATAAATCCTTTTTAACTACGGAACCCTTCATTGTGCACTCTGCCGGTTTTTAGGGTTTCGTACCTCAAAAGAAAAAACGGAACCCTTATAGGATCACTCCTGTGTCATTAATATAAATTGTTTTAAAATTGATTAAGAAAATAGAGAAAAATTGACCATAATCTCCGAAACTACTGAGCCTAAAATTAAAAAAAAAATACAGAAAATATTTTTATACCTATAGATTACAGGAAAATTTCTAAGAAGTCTGTGGTCTTAAAATAATATCGTTAATCTCTTAGTATTGTGCGTGCCAACTTACATTTGCAAGTGGAATGTATGGGAGAACATGTGTTTCAACTACAATGTTAAGTTTGTTCTTGGGATAAGTTCATCTCAACTACGGAACCCTTCCTTGTGCGTGGTCTCGACACACACATGGCCGGTTTTTTTCCCGCCGCCGTTGTTCAGTGAATCAGTAAAGCCATATAGACATGGGTAACTGCAATAATATGTTAACGGCAAAAAAGTGTGTGGCTTCTCAGTGTGCACACATTCTATCAATTTCCGAGTGTTGTCATTGGGATATGATAGAGATGCATCTTTTTAAGACATTTTGAAACTTTTCGTAATAGGTGGTTTCGAAAACGCCGAACCAATTACCATCTAGCCATAAAATCACATGGGTTGTTGTACATTCGCCACAAAGTAAATTTACCACGAACAAAGTATGTGTAAACTCACCACTGCTCTATTTTTATGAAGTGAATTCGCCATATTTTTTATGTCCGCACAGACAGCAGAAAAGTCAAACAATAAGCCGACGCCGACGTTCGCACGGACGTAAAGATATCACGGCGGGATAAAGTCAAAGTCAAAGATTTTTTTTTTCTTGCTTTATTATCGCGCACTGGATTTTCAACTCTTGTTGTTGAGCCGAGCGTTGAGAATCCAACTTAACAACAACAGAGTGCATTCTAGCGCGTCGAAAAAACACACTGTTGGATTTTCAACTCTCGGCGCTATGCAGAGCGTTAAAAATCCAGTGCGCGAAAAAAAATCGCCGCGATATTTTTACGTCCGTGCTACGTTGACTTAGTGAATAAAATGTTATTTATTTATTTTTCATAATCACAGAAATTCATATAATCATCAACTCATAACATTAATCAATAAAGTCAACATTAGGCATGTAGGTATGAGAGATTGTCGATGTTGTTGTGTAACGCCTGGGAGCTACAGTTTTGGACAAACGATTTGTCAAGGGTTCTGAAAGTCAAAGTCAAATCTATTATCTGCCTACTAGCTGTTATGCCCGTTGTGCCTGCTGTGCCTGTTGGCCCGGCGTCGCCTGGATGAATTTCATGTCTATAACTCCAGTGGTTTAGGCTGTGTCTTGTCTGTTTTCATACAAAAATACCATACTTTCCGACTTTTCCATAAAAATCTATCATATAAACCTTGTCCTGACAATTACAAACACAACAAAATAGGTACAACCATTCTGAAGTGTGCTTACATACATTCGGCAATTGATTTTTATTTATATAGATTCCTTTTGCCCCTTCCTTAACGTAGTTTCGTATGGCGAAGAATGAGGAAGAATTCTTCACAAGAAGTCAGCATTTATCTTTTATGAATGAATGTGTATTTAGTGGCCTTATCCAAAAACTAACGCAATAATATTATGATTAAATATCTAAATATTAATATCCTATCAAATGCGTACCTATAACATCATCTAGAAAACCTTTTTTACTAACGAACCTAACCCCTAGGTTTTGGGTTCGATTCCTGGGTAGGGCAAAAGTGTTATTGGGTTTCTCAGTACCAGTCTGGAGTCTGGATTTGTGCCCGCTTGATGGCAATATTGGCAATAGACTCAAATTCAAAGCATTTATTTCAATTAAACCAATTACAGGCACTACTGAATAATCAAAGAATCGGTCTTTTAGTCAGAAAGTTGAAGCTAGTTGCCCATTCCAAAACGTAGATCTCTATGGAGAATAACGGGCAAGAAACTCCACGGATACTCTTTTAAATCGAAGATAAGTATTACAACATCCTGGGTACATTATTCTTGTTGCTTCTACATGTGAGAACAATGTAAAAAAACAAATACTGTAAAACAATTCAAAATATATGACTAAAAAAACTTTTTTACAAATAAATACAACCCACTTCCAAAAACAACACTACAAAGTGAAATAACTTTAATTTCGGAAGTCGGTGTCTAGTTAAATGTATTTTCGTTTTTTGCCACCGACTTCCGAAATTAAAGTTATTTTTCACTTTGTAGTGTTGTTTTTGGAAGTCGGTTGTATTTTTTTGTAAAAAAGTTTTTATTTTTCACTTTTTAGTTGTGTACCTACCCCACACAAATTCTAATACCACTATCTGCAAAACAAACTAGAACATCATCCATATAAAAGTGGGGAAAAAATACGTATTATTGAAGCTAACTCAAAAACTACCGAAGCAAAGTTAATCAATTTTATATGGGACCAACTGTGATGTATACCCTCTCGAATAAAACAAAAAAAAAATCCAAATCGGTCCAGCCATCTTTGAGTATTCGGGGAACATACATAAAAAAGGTTCCGACGAATTGAGAACCTCCTCCTTTTTGAAGTCGGTTAAAAATAAGCCCTAGCAGTTTGACTAGCCTCCTACTATTACAGTGGCGAAATGTTTCTGTACTATACAATAAAACGACCTACCTGTGACCAAACATGTCACAGAAGCAAACAAAAGGGGCCTACCAACTAAACGAACACAGACTAGGTAAGTATACACAAGGAATGAGCCGGCAACAGGTGCCTCCTCCAGTATGTGAAGAGAATGTTTATACAATACGTCACCACCGTACATGGCTTCACGCGGCGATGCCATAAGTGTCACAAGCACTTCCGTAGGTACCTACAAACCATAAGGAAATGATTGTAATGATAAAACGTATATATTTGTATCTTGATACACAATTTGGAAGTACAAGGGATTTTTATTAGGCATGTCGTTATCTTTAGTGTATCTTTCGTAAAATTGGTAATGAAGATTAGAAGATAGGTATCTATCTGGACATCTCATGTTCACCTTGTTCACAAGTTATATTTTTTTTTATCTGATGGTATGATTGGCGTAGTAAGTGTAAGTAGGTACTTACATAATTATAGTTATTGCTTGCAAGTCGCTGGTTATATTTCCACTCAAAAATTTTTTTTTTGGGCTTTTAGGGTTCGTACCAAAATGGTAAAAAGGAACCCTTATGATGCGACTCAGTCTGTCTGTCCATCTGTCATAGCTGGATACTCAAGAACTACTAATGCTATCAACTTGAAATTTGGAACAGTTTTAGATGACGTTTGTTCAACTAATAGGGGTTAAAGTATGAAATTGCCGTTTATTGTATTAGGAACTTCGAATTGACATAGAACCTTCATGGTTTGAGATTTTTGAGTGAAACTTTTTTCACATGGTACCTATGAAGTTCTTCTTTTAAAAAATGTGCAACATTCGATTATCGACTTTCAGTTGTTTTTGTTATTCAGCTTAGACAAGAAAGATGGATACTTCGAAAATTCGAGTTATTTTTGAATACGAGTTCCGACGCGGAACTAACGCGGCAGAAACAGCTCGCAATATCAATGTTGCGTTTGGAGAGGGGACTGCTAATGAACGCACCGTGCGATTTTGGATTAAACGCTTTCGTGATGGAAACTTTGATTTGAAGAACGATCCACGTGGAAGACCGCCCACACAGGTGAATAACAATGAATTGAAAGAGACGGTGGAAGCCGATCCGAGCCAAACTACCCAGGAATTAGCGGCATGGGTTACAAACAATATTAGCTCATTTGCGTCAAATCAATAAAATAAAAAAATATGAGAAATGGGTGCCTCATGATTTGACTGATCTGCAGAAAGAAACGCGTGTTGAAACTTGTTTTGCCTTGTTGAATCGATACAGAAATGAAGGAATATTGGATTGAATAAAATTGTGACATGTGAGAAAAAGTGGATTCTTTACGATAACTGTAAGCGAAAAATGCAATGGATGACCCCAGGTCAAACGCCGCAACAGTGTCCGAAAGCAAAGCTTACCAATAAAAAGGTAATGGTAACTGTTTGGTGGTCTCAGCATGGTGTTAGTCACTATAGCTTTCTCCGATCTGGTCAAGCAATAACGGCAGATGTCTACTGTGCCAAACTCCGAACAATGATAGCAAAACTAGCAGTGAAACAGCCCCGACTCATGAATCGATCTTCACCATTATTGCTCCATGATAACGCGAGACCTCATACTGCACGAGAAACCGTTTTAACTCTACAGGAACTGCAATGAGAAACCATTTGTCACCCTTTTTTTTTTTTTTTTTTTATCGTGTGGAAATCCTCATGGATGTCCTCCACCCTGGGGCAGGAGGGGTCTGTCAGACTTTTACTGACTAAAACCACACAGTGTTCTGCTGCTACCTTTTGCCGGGGTGCTGGAGTGCTTGCGCATTTCGTCACGCTCCCCCGGCTAGGTGTCGGCCCGCATGAATTCATGCGGACCCCGTCACCCTCAGCGGCCTTATACGGCCGCAATCCTTCCAGAGAGGCGCGCGCGGAACACGGCGCGGCGCGGAACACGGCGCGCCGCCGTCTCGGGCCTTTCACTGTTCAGGCAACAAACTCCCCCAGTCTCTTGCCTGCAGGCCTCACCTTAAGGCGGCTGGAGATCATTTCGCGCCCTCCGCCACCCGGTGCGTCTGCTACGGATTGGAAGGGAAGTTGTATCCTCCCTCTCCCTTTCCGCCGCCTCCTTCGCGACCATCACTTCCACGCAAAAGGAGGCGACGGCGTCCCACGCGCTCTCACCTCCGACCATGGACTGGACCATGCCCGGAAGCGAGAGAGAGTCCGCAGCACCAACCGCCGCGACGAGGTCACGACGCTGCACTGCCCAAGCAGAGCATTCCTCAAGAGTGTGCTGCGCCGTGTCGTCGAGGCAGCTGCAGTGGTGACAACAGGGTGTTGGTTCCCGGCCTATGCGGCACAGGTACTTTCCGAAGCACCCATGTCCGGATAGCACCTGTGTCAACCGGAAAGTAAGGGCGCCATGCCGTCTCTCCAGCCACTCCCTCACAACGGGTCTTACCGCCGCTATGGTAGCGTGCCCTGCGCTGGGTTGCGCAAGTCGCTGCTCCCATTCCACCACTAGGGTCTGGCGGAGCTCAGCCCTGTACACCTCGACATGACGAGGCATCAGGTGTTCGCCCCGCTCCAACGCGTTCCGGCGCCACCGATATAGTGACGCTATGTTTTTGGCGTCAAGATCCCAGGGTGGTGATCCGGCCAAGAGGCTTGCCGCCTCGAAGGAGATCGTACGGTATCCTCTTATCACCCTGACGGCCATTGCACTCTGAGGTCTTTTCAGTATTGCAATGTTGCGGACCGTCAGGTTGTCCGCCCATACAGGCGCTCCATAGAGCGCCATGGACCGTACGATCCCGACATAAAGCCTCCGGCAGGAAGTACTTGGCCCCCCCAGATTAGGCAGCAAACGCGACAGTGCATTCGCAGTGCCCATCAATCGGGGAGCCAACCGCTGAAAATGCGGCCCGAAGTTCCACCGGCTATCAAGGACGAGTCCCAGGTACTTCATCGTCGACTTGATACCGATGTGGACACCTCCTACCATGATGCTGGATCCCGAAGGTGGCGCTTTCCGGGGCCCGTGGAAACAAATGGCTTCCGACTTATGCAATGCCACCTGGAGACCCAGTCGCCGGATCCTGCCCACAACTTGCGCAACACCAGCTGTCGCTGTAGTAGTCGCCTGCTGGAGCGTCTTCCCCCGTGCCATTACCAGCGTGTCAACGGCGTAACAGATGACGCTGACGCCATGGAGAAGCGCACCACGCAGCACCCAGTCGTATCCGATGTTCCACAGGAGTGGCCCCAAAACCGAACCCTGTGGAACACCGCACGACATCTGTCGCCGACCCCATCCTTCTCGACCCGGGTAGATGACATATCTGTCCATCAGATAAGCCCCGATAATGCGGCGCAGGTAGTTTGGCACCCCATGATACCGGAGTGCCTCCCTAATGCAACTCCAGGGCAAGGTATTGAAGGCATTGGCAATGTCTAAAGACACTGCCAAGACGACCTCACCCTGGGCCGCTGCTTCCTCCGCCAGGACCCTCACGCGCATGATCGCGTCTATTGTAGAGCGCCCCCGACGGAAACCAAACTGGTTATCTGCCAGATCCGGACCCTCTCTTGCCATGTGCTGGATAAGGCGGTCTGCAATAATTCTCTCGAAGAGTTTGCCCACCTCATCCAACAACACAATGGGCCGGTAAGCGGATGGTGAGTCCGCAGGACGCCCTTCCTTTTTCAACAGGACCAGCTTTCCAGTCTTCCACTGGCGTGGAAACTGGCCCCTCTCCAAACATGAACCATTTGTCACCTTCCGTATTCGCCAGACCTTGCTCCAACGGACTACCATTTTTTTCGTGATTTCGACAATTTTCTACGTGATAAAAAGTTTTCTTCTCAGGAGGCAGTACAAAATGCTTTCACACAGTTTGTCGAATCTAGACCACGAGAGTTCTATCGCAAAGGCTTATATTATATGACCTTCCTATTAGATGGCAGCAATGTATAGATAATAATGGTAATTATTTTGATTAAATAAATATGTTAAATTAAAAAAAAAACGAATTTCAATTTTTCAGTACAAATCGGCAATTTCATACTTTAACCCCTAATATTTTGCAAATAAGAAAGAAATAAAAATACTTTATTTTTTGCAACAAGGACTGAAAGGGGTCTTAAAAATTTGAAGTGGGGCTACATGTGGGGCGGCGCTTTTTTTTAAGCTGCATAGTTTTTGACTTTTGATGAAAAATGAAATAAAATATCGTTCCCCCTTTCGCTTATCTCCGTAGTTTGCATAGAGAAAAATCTGAAATTATTCTATGTGGTAGAAGTTTATTATAATGATTACAGGAAAAATAAAACGATGTCTCTAAATAGCACACTTTTCAGAAGTCGGAAAGGAACCCTCGGTGCATGAGTCCGACTCGCTCTTGACCGGTTTTTTTTTTAATCTGATGGTATGATTGGCGTAGTAAATGTACTTACATACTTAATCTTTTGTTGCTTGCAAGTCGCTGGTTTTACATATTTCCATACTAAATCGATATACTTATGAACGTTTTCCAATTCTGCCTGAGGCATAGACTTACCTACAAATACATTTTGTTTTGTACATTAAAGACTGATGCTATTAAACATTTTCCTCAAAACACATAAGAAAAAGAAAAAAAAAATAAAACAATCTTAACTACTCATCAAAATGTTTAATAAAGGTGCGGTTCCGATGTATGCGACAAATACGCGCGATTGTCTCACGAGGGAGTGCCAGCTGGCTCTTGAACAAAACCGGGTCGCGATTAATTTAATAGCACCTGTGCGACACCTGGAGACTATTTTTACCCGACTGTGGACAGCAAAGACAGGGTTATTGAAATCTTACTATGTGGTTCACGAATTTATACCAGTTACGGAATTCTTCAATACGCTTCTAGGGTAAAAGGAACTATTTTTGTCTTGTCGAAACACTGTCATTATTTCAGCCAAAAGAAGTTTTTCTGAGGGCTAGATAAAGTGACATTCTATCATTATGGATAAGTCAAAAATGTATGGGACTTAGACTGTTAGGCAGACGGTCAACATACGAAAATGGCGGATCTGTGCGGCCGTCTGCTACGTGTTTAAGCCTAATAACAAGGCCCAGGCCACAAGGATTTTTGGAACGAAGTTCCTTATCGCGCGTTGTGAAAGGGGGCTAGACGGAAAAAATTCTCACGAAAAGTTGTAACGACACTTTTTGCTATAGTAAGCTATTGTAAGCTGTGCGACGTGCGCATGTTTCTCTGTCTCTCTCTCTCTCTTTCTCTCTCTCTTATAGAAAACTTAAGTTTATATTACACTATATTTGTTAATAATAAAAAAAATATTATTATAACTTAAAAACAATATTTATTGAAATTCCTTCACTAATTAATCGAAAGGAACTTCGTTCCATCCGGGTGTCCCTTCACACCTCTCAACTTTTTTTTTAATGACTTTTTTAAAATTTTATTTGAAATTCGTCGTTGCTCAAACTTTAAAATAAAAAATAATTATTGATTGAGATTATTGCAAAAAAAAAAATACGAACTCATGAACTACTTACAAACAAATTGTTTTAAATACCCAAACCCCGCCTTTGAACAGTGATTAAAAAAAACCGATAAAAGAGTGATAGAGCAATTATAATTCTAGCAAAAAATATTTAGTTCATACCTGTTCTAACGGTATGCAATATGCACTATTTCTTTTTTAAAAGAAAGAAGTTATTTTAATAACTAGAGTATTTCATCAATTTTTCATTTCATCCTCGGCCTTTTTTTACGGAACTACATTTGCGAAATTTTTCAAACAAACTAAATAGTAGTTTTGCCGATCTTTGACTAGCTATAATGTTTAAACTATTGGATATTTATGTATATATACCTATTTGGCTGAATTTCTGTATGAAGATTGAGAACGTCGCACACTACGCATTTTAAGTTATTGGCGTATTGTTGTCTGCAACTTGTATTATCTATATTACAAATAATAATAAATTCATTTATTTCAGGTAAATAACACCCATTGTCAAACATAAAATAGTAAAAGTAAAAAAAAAGTCTGATAAAATTAAATTAAATCAAATAAAATCAAATTATTATGCAAGACCAGAACTTTGCAAAGTCTTTATAGATAGTCGTTGGCCTCAAAAGATGAGGTTTCACTAAACACGACTCAGAGAAACACGTGGTCGCTTTGTGAGCTAAGATACAGTCGGCTCGCGACCAAACCGGCCAGATTCTAGAACCAGTTTTGCGAACTGGACTACATTCGTATTACGTGGAACATAAATCATATGATTTTATTATAAAATGGAGATTAGTAGGTGATTACGAGCATGTATTTATGTAAATTATGTCATTGCTTCGAACTTTTAAATATTTACTGTTTACCACATTTCCATAATTTTTGAGGTGTATTTATAATTCCAAGGTGTATTTTAGCTATGAAAGTAACTATTTTGCACAGGACAACAACAAGTACACACACATTTCTATAATTAGGAATTACTCCGGAAATCAAAGAAAGTTCAGAGGTAATACGAGTAATATTACTGATTTTCATTGAGAGAGATGCGGGCGGTTTTGTTTGATGCCTAAATGAGACACTCATACACACACACACACACACACACACACACACACTACACACACACACTATACCACACTACACACTACACCTACACTACTACACCACCACTACACTACACTACACACACACTGACTACACATACACACACACACTGTACTATACTATATACTTGCAGATAAAATAAGGTATGTCTGCCCTGGAGGCCTATGCCCAGCAGTAGACGTCTTTCGGCTAAAATGATGATGATGAACATAAGGAAGTTATATATTTTTGTATTACTTACATAATGTTCCTTATTAGGAACATTATGTAAGGTAAGGCAGGTAGGTAGGTGTTGGGCGTAAGTCATCACAATATAGGAAGACGCTGTAACTTTTGCAAATGGCGGCAAATGTCACTTCTGTTTTTACATTTGTGAAGTAGTCAGATGCAGAATACACGTCAACAAGCCATGGAACGCTCTTCAAGACTCCTCAGGAACGTCGACGAAGCATTTCGGCGGTGTCTAATCTCTCGCTTTAGCGATTTGCACTAGCTGGCCAGATCACCCGATTTGACCGCTTCAGACTTTTTTTTTTTTGTGGGGTTACTTGAAGTCCTGGGTTTATGTAAACAAGCCTCAGACTCTTGAAGACCGAAAAAGAATATCCGATAGGAATGCGAGAACCTATCGCCGGAAGTTTTGACACAAGTGATGGAAAATGCCAAATGATATACGGTCATCAATTCTGATAGTGCGCGGCGGCGGCCACCTTGACCGATATCATTTTCTCGACTTGATGGAAAAAATCTTTTCAAATAAATAAATAAAAAAAAATAAAAAATAAAATTCATTTAATTCAGGCAAAAACCCATAACTGTTACATGATAAAATAAAATTTCACAATACTGCCCCATAACACATCGGAATAAATTAAATTAATGGACGAATACAAATTGAAAAGGGTCAGAGAATAAAATAAAATAAAATGTCAATGCAATTCAAATAAACAAAGAATAAACATAACCTACAAGTAAAACAAAAAGTTTTCATTCCAAAAAAAATTACAGCAAAACAACATCGAGTGACTTTTGCCCCATCATGTCAACAAAGAGATATCTAGGCAGGGTATATTAACATATTTGTACGTGAATTGCTTCATAATCAATTTCGTGACAATATACAATTTTGTGTTGGTGTGTTACAATGTAGGACAAAAACAAAGTACTTAATATATTATATATAAAATTGAACATGAAGCAATTCACATACAAATATGTTACTCTACCCTGCCTAGATATCTCTTTTGTTGACTGTATATTCCCATAATTGTTTATATATCTCTTTGTTACTAAATACTTTGCCATTATGTATATCAACTTCATTAGCAATGGACACGGACATTTTAGCAAGCCACTTCACTTTAATCAGCCAACAATGCGTGGGCCTCGCATTAAGGCGATATGACCCGACAGAGACCGCGCTTACTAGTTTTTTGAATCCATGGGAAACTCGTGGCTAAGTAATAACAGCCGCACGGGTCGATCCATCAGGTTAAGCTACGCCTGCCGGGGTTGGTCAGTGGATGTGAGACCATCTTTACATATCGAGACTCCTCCGTGCCTCGGAAAGCACGTTAAGCCGTTGGTCCCGGCTGTCATTTGTGGATCTTTGACAGTCGTTACGGGTCGTCAGAAGCCCGAAAGTCTGGCAACCAGTCTTACCAAGGGGTATCGTATTACCCAGTTACTGGGTTGTGGAGGTCAGATAGGCAGTCGCTCCATGTAAAATACTGGTATTCAGCTGCATCCGGTTAGACTGGAAGCCGACCCCAACATAGTTGGGAAAAGGCTAGGCAGATTGATTGATTGGGAAACATAAAAAAGTGTTATAAAATTTTGAAAAAAAGATTATCTTATTTAAGGATCTGGCGGATAGCCAATCGCTTTTAATAACACGATTAGATTTACTTCGCTGGATAGAAAAAAATCCCAAATCCCTTTTCGTAACGTTTAATCAATCTCATAGCTACACAACAGTCGCTTTTTTTTTTCTTTTTTTTATATAAATGAAAAGGTAGTAAGATTGTTCAGCACAATTTGCTGAGTTGATCGTGATAAAATGATTAAAATAATTACTATGTTTAAATACCTACCGAATGCGCGAGGCAGCCACTTGCTACCTACTTCAGTTCAATACGCGGCTCGAGCGCCGGATCGTAGGGCCTTAAATCGGCCTGCTTCAGAGGCGTTGCACTCACATGACCTTGAATTAAGTAGTTAAGTGAAAGAACCACTTGCAATTGTTTATCTTGTCTAGCAATCAGAAGCTTTGAGTTGCACTGAGATGATAATGATAATTATTTATCTACGGCTACTTTTATTTTTTTGTGTCGTTAGGAAATCGTTATAGATATGCAATGTGTGTGAAATTGAAGAATAGCGGCTTGAATCTGCAAGGTTCTCACATGATCTGAAAAATGTAATGTCTAAACTTTAAAAGACACTGTGACCTCTGGGTTGGTTTCGGTATTTCGTCTTGTAGTCAGTTTGGACACACCGACCTCATTTAGTTATAAAAAACTTTTTTACAAAAAAATACAACCGACTTCCAAAAACAACACTACTAGGTGTAAAATAACTTTAATTTCGGAAGTCGGTGTCTGGTTAAATGTATTTTCGTTTTTTGCCACCGACTTCCGAAATTAAAGTTATTTTTCACTTTGTAGTGTTGTTTTTGGAAGTCGGTTGTATTTTTTTGTAAAAAAGTTTTTATTTTTCACTTTTTAGTTGTGTACCTACCCCAAACACAAATTCTAATACCACTACCTGCAAAACAAACTAGAACATCATCCATATAAAAGTGGGGAAAAATACGTATTATTGAAACTAACTCAAAAACTATAAAAGCAAAGTTAATCAATTTTATATGGGACCAACTGTGATGTATACCCTCTCGAATAAAACAAAAAAAATCCAAATCGGTCCAGCCATCTTCGAGTAATCGGGGAACATACATTAAAAAAAAATAAAGGTTCCGACGAATTGAGAACCTCCACCTTTTTGAAGTCGGTTAAAAATATTTTTTATTTCAACACATTATTATTTTATTTGACGTATTTGCGTGTGTTTTAAAACCAATTTACAGAAATAAAATATCATTTAAAGGCTATAGCTAAATATCATTTACCTAAGTGTATTCTGTTTGTATTGTGTGTATTTCT
Organism: Cosmia pyralina; assembly: GCA_946251885.1. Taxonomy (NCBI): domain Eukaryota; kingdom Metazoa; phylum Arthropoda; class Insecta; order Lepidoptera; family Noctuidae; genus Cosmia; species Cosmia pyralina. The sequence continues at coordinate 29,138,002 of OX276343.1, forward strand.
GTGTATTCTTAACGACTGAAACCACTGGATGACCATCCACAGCAGGTTAAAGAGGATTCTGGATCTCCGTTTAATCGCACGGATGGTGGTGATGGTCAGGTTGTTCGGGCCTGTAGGCCTTTGAACCGCTACCTCCGCCTCCCCCAAATGCAGCGCGACGTGTTTATTTACGACGCGCCGCCGACGATTTCGCAGAAAATCCATGCCACAGTGTAAAATATTTGCAGTTGATCAACTTAATTAGTTTTTCTTAGGTCGATATTTATTCCTTAGGTTTACATTTTATGGTGTCTACGGTGGAGTGAACTAAGATGATTACATAAAATGTCGTGAACTTGTTTTCACATTATCAGATAACGATACCAACACGATTCGATAGCGATAGGTTCAATTATTACCGGCCCCATGATATTGTTGAATATCGATGACCATCGCGACTCGACAAACAAGCACACTACTAAGTATCGACGTCTCGAAGCCGGCAGTGCGAAAATTTTTGCTCAAGTGAAAGAATGCCCGCTACTCTCACCCCGCACTGTCTTCGCCGGTAGATATCGTGCCGATAGCGGTGTCGGTGTATGTGGAAATCGGTTACAATGTTATGGGCCTGTGATGCGGAGAATGAAGAAAATGTCGTCTGGAATGTTTTGATTATGAATCTGGATGGCTATACGAGTAAGGGAAGACCAAAGAAACGATGGATGATCTGTGTTCATCACAAAAAAGGTGAAAGTGAAGGTGAAGGTGAAAGATGATATGGCTAGAAAGGGAGTGACTACCGTGATGACAACTAAGTAATAGAGAAGTATAGAAGATAAAAACAAGTTGTATCGACCCGAAAAAAAATGGGATAAGGGCAGGAGAATGTAGATGATCGGTGTCTGTCGTTGACTACGACGATATAGGTGACAATAAAACACAATGTAAAAGCGAATTATTCCATTACTTCACTGGGCGGAGCAGGAAACGAATATAGCAGATAGTTTCAGATTTAACCTTTAAATGATTATCATCGCGCTACATCTTTATGGAGTTAAGGCTTAGCGGATGGAAGGATGTCAATCGTGATATAATAATAACAAAGAACGTCTATTTTAGTCAACATTCATGCAAGCAAATAGCTTAGTGGTTTGACGACTTCTTTGCAAACCTGTGGTTAAAAGTTCGATTCTCAACTGTTGATATTTTTTTCGATTCTTTTTTTACATTTTGTTATACTGTTATTTGATAGTTCGTAGAACGTACATAAAATCCATGAAGTTCCTTCCCCTTCCTCCTCCTTTTTCCTTCTTCCTTCCTGTCCTTTTATATCATCTACGGTTATAATAAAAATAAATATTAATCGTTAGCTGACAGTATTAATGAGAAATCCCGTGTGTACAATCTACTGTTATATTTTTTAGCGATAGCCGGGTTCGTCAGGAATAATCTGTAAGAATCACTCAGTGTATCAGTGTTGTGCCATTATGTACTAAATGCAGGAACGGCACGATCAGGCGTTTACGAGTATTTATTCACTAAAAACGAAAAACTTTGCAAGCAATGGGAAATTGCTACTGAAAGCTGCGGGTTTCGACCTTAGGACGAGCTGCTTCTCAAACGGACGACTCTCTGTATATTTTGGCTGCTGAGACCACAACTACAAACGTACTGTACAGAAAAGTTTTATAAAATATGGCTGTTGTTTTAGTATATTGTGAAATCGCGGGCGGAAGCTAGTTAGAGATAAACATGATCTTGAGGTAGTAAGGTGAAAGTTTCAAATTGCAATGGTTCTACTGGGTATCAAAAAGTCACGCAAAAGTTAATGTTAATAGAAAAATTTTTTCGTTAAAAAAAGGTCTCTTTTGCAAAATTTCATGCTTCTAGCCCAGCGATTTAGGCTGTGGATTGTCTGTCAGTGAATATAAGAATTTTATCAAGTAGACAAGCCGTGTGCCCGATGGTATTTCCCATCGACATAAATGGTGAATTTTCATCCCCTATTTAACCCCTTTAGTGACTGAATGAAAAAAAACAATAAGATTTTTATTAAGTACGGGCTAAAAATGGTCGTACTGCTTTGCTTCTGCTGTAACCATATTCTTTTGTTTTTGATGTCGACCACTGCTCATAAAGATAAGTAAATATTGACAACTACATATGAAGGAACAATTGCCGTACTTTATTGTCAAGGGACGTACCTACTGCTACAGCTATAATTTATCGAATCTACTATTATAAGACATCAAAATTAATTTAGTGTATTTTTTAACCGGCCCCGCTCATGTCGGATTGCCATCCCTTAGGACTATTAGCCTAAAAAAAATTGCAAGTATCAATATGTTAAAAGTTACAAACCAAGAAACATACGGTAGGTACGTCATCGACTAACTTGCTTTGGAACATGGACACCGAGTGATAGGTACGGTTACCGCCTAACCAGGCTACGTTCACACGGCGCTATTTTTCAAGTGTATAGAATACGATATTTTATCGTATACAGTGACTTTTTGTACTCAAAACTGAAAGTTTGTTCACACAGCTAAAACGATACAAGAAAATAATCTTTTCGATCGACAATTTTTATCGTGTTCATGCATTAGGTCATGTTAGTATAGCACTTTTGTTTGAAACAGCTCGACGAAATTCTCTGGCTGAAAATCGTCACGTAACGAAAAAATGTTTAAATGCCCCCTACATGCGACTTTGTCTCTTTGTCTCTTTCTATTATATCTTGAAAGAGACAAAGAGAGAGAGGACAAAACGACGACAGACGAGTACGGAGAGGGGGAAAATTTTCGAATTTTACTTCATGGGTGTCGTTTTCATGGTTTTCGAGGGAGCCAAAGCCGGTAGTGAAGTTAAATTGAAAATTCAAGATGGCGGCTGTGAAAATTTTGTGTTTGTGTTTTAAATCATACGTTAGAACGAACTTCATTCCTGACGGTGGTCCCCGACCGCACATTTTTATTTTTTTCTAATTTTCATTGTTGTTGCCAGAGTGAAAGTTGATTATATTAGTATCCAACCGACAACCGGATACATTGTATTTATACATATTATGTGTAATTAATGTAGGATATGGTAGTAGCGAAGACAGTTCGATGGAGATTGAAATAGTAATATGGATGAATCTGATGAAAAAATCTTAGAAAAATGTGTTTTAAAACTTCTTCATAAAGGACCACGATAAAAAATTATAAACTACTCACGCTTGACTATAATTTTATCGATAATAATTTGCAATGTGTCTTAACACTATCGTAAGATGACAATTAAACGTCATCATACCACATATAAATAATCACATTTTCGAAAACGATATTATGAATTAAAACTATAATCTAATTACGAGATATTTTTTCTGAGCTGTCGCAATTTCATATCTAATGTGTTCCTCTTTTATTTGAATTTTTTGAACAACTGCAGAGAGAGCGAATTTTTAAAAATTTTGACACAGGTCCAACCTCCATGACGTCCCGCAGGACTCTGACCGCGAGCGGATTTAGCCAAATTGACTAATTTTGAGTTTATTTAAAAAAAATCTATTAAACTCAAAAAATCCAACCGTTAAATTCCCTCCGAAATACGATTACCTCATGATACATGCAATTTTCATATAATTTTATGCTGTAATTAGGAAATGAAACGGAAAATGGTTTTGAAATCGACCGTGTTTCGGATTTTTTTTTCATCGAGGAAAGTACAACTTATCGTGTTTTGAACCGTTAATTTCCCTCAAGCAAGGATGTATCTATGGCATATATTTTTTTCAGGACCTTAAAACACTAATTTGACCATTTAAAATTGATTCTGAAAACAGGAAAATTCGGATAACCCGCCGTTAAAGCGAGTAGTCCCGCCAACTAACGCCACCATTGAGAAAAAAATCTGTCAAGAGCGAGTCGGACTCGCGCACCGAGGGTTCCGTACCTATGTAATATAATATAATTATAGATGATTTCTGAAAAAGTATGCTATTTAGAGATATCGTTTAATTTTTTCTGTAATTTCTACACAAACTTCTATCACATAGAATAATTTCAGATTTTTCTCTATGCAAACTTTGGAGATAAGAGGGGTACGGTATTTTTTTACATTTTTCATCAAAAGTCTACAACTATGCGACCTCAAAAAAAGAAAAAAATGTTTGAGAATGTACAAACAGCGTTCTTTCATATGATACCCCACACGACCTGGTAGCCCCACTTCGAATTTTTAAGACCTCTCCTTTCAGTCCCTAAAAAAGAAAAATTATATATATTTTTATTTAATTCTTATTTGCAATAATAGTTATAGTTGGGCAAACGTCATCTAAAACTGTTCTAAATTTCAAGTTGATAGCATTAGTAGTTCTTGAGATATCCAGCTGTGACAGACGGACATACAGATTGAGTCGCACCATATGGGTTCCTTTTTACCATTTTGGTACAGAACCCTAAAAAATCATAAGTCCGGAGATATGGAGCATTTCAAAATTTTCCATGCTCAATTAACGCCAAAAACGGCTGTTTTTAGCGTTAACTAGTAAGACTTCGAACCTAGGAGGTTTAGTGTTGATTTTTTTTTATACAAAAAATTCTACCTCATCTGACCAAAAATGTAGAAAATATCAAAATGTTCCATATCTCCAGACTTATAATTTTTTTCTCAATGGTGGCGGGCGCTAGTTGGCGGCACTAGTCGCCTTAAGAAAATGTCGCAGACATCGCAGACACCGAAACCGTACCTTAATCGTCCTTGGCGTGACCTACAGAGCTATAGCAATTAATCAAACTACCTTTTAGCAACTTTATTTTGTTTTTTGATCCTCATATTTCTTTGATAAGGTTATCAAGTTCTTTATAAAGATGTACGAATTGGTGACCAGTGTATCATTCAAAACATGATTAATAATAAGATAAACACGTCTTCCTTCAACTCGTGTTTTATCTGCATTACATTAAAAATAAATATTTCTTTTATAATACTTTGTTTAAGAAATTGTCGCTAATCATTTCGTTTTGCCACAAAAATGCCCTGTACGGAAAAAGTCACATAACGCACAAGTGAAAAATAACTGTACAAAGGCGGACTATACCTTTCGCATTTTCTACCAATCTACCTGAGGGTGATGCAGACATAAAACATGGCAGGTGCAATAATATAAAATAGACAAAACGAAAAAACAAGAATTACATATAGACATAAGTACCTAAATAAAACAAAATATACTATGTTAGGCTATTTTATCCATACAATCACATAATTCCCAAAATACATATACAGCGGGTGTAAGTGTAAACAGTGGCAATCTTTTAAAGGGTCATTGTACTCATCATTGTAAACAACTTTATCTATGGTACCAAACCTGAAATCGCAGAAAAAAAATCTGCTGCTCCCTACATACATAATGTTCGCATAATTCGTCAAAATGTAGGGAACAGCAGATTTTTTTCGCGACTTCAGGTTTGGTCCCATAGCAAAAGTTGTTCATAATCATGAGTACAATGAGCCCTTAAAAGATTGCCACTGTAAACTCTTACACCCTGTATATTCTATAGATACAATTTTGTCGCTAGACTAAAACAATCAGTCTGCCTAGCCTTTTCCCAACTATGTTGGGGTCGGTTTCCAGTCTAACCGGATGCAGCTCAATACCATTATTTTACATGGAGCGACTGCCTATCTGACCTCCACAACCCATTAACTGGGTAATACGATACCCCTTGGTAAGACTGATTGTCAGACTTTCGGGCTCCTGACGACCCGTAACGACTGTCGCTAGACTAAAACAAAAAGTACATAAATCAACACCTTCTACACCAACATCACCTCTACATCACACATCTCACACATACCCCCCCTCCCTCCCACACACACTCAAAACACTGTGCACATTCCTTATTCCTTATAATAATATAAATAATATAAATACATTTTTGTATTGTTAAAACCTTTGGCATGCTTTCAAAATTATCTATAGTTTATATCTATCTGCCTAGCCTTTTCCCAACTATGTTGGCGTCGGCTTCCAGTCTAACCGGATGCAGTTGAATTATTTTACATGGAGCGACTGCCTATCAAAATAATCTATAGTTTATTCTTTCAATTATGTCAATGTAAACTGCAAGAGCGGCACCACAAGCAAATCTTTGCTTAAAAAGTGACTCAATGTAATTTACATAGGTTGATTAAATAAACATTTTTTTTTTATACTATGTCATGAGAAATCACACAGACTAAAAAATCACAGTTACTAAATCACATCGGAACAGTGAAATCATCGTCAAATCAATCAAAACTAATATGTAGCAGTAATCATACAAAGCGATGCAACACATGAGCAGACTGATACGTTGCTTTGTACCACACACAGTTGTACGTAATAGCTGTCGGCTTTGCAATGCGGTAAAGCAGCGTCACGCTGCCCGACCACGCTGCGATAGTCATGTTGGCATGCTCTGGACTTGGCCACTATTGTGGCTTCTATTTGAGAGTTATCTATGATCATCACACTATCACACTGATATTATAAAGGCGAAAGCTTGAGAGTTTGTGTGTTTGTTACTTCTTCACGCTCAAACGGCTGGACGGATTTGGATGAAATTTGGTACATATATAGCTTATGCCCTGGATTAACCCATAAGCTACTTTTTATCCCGGTCTACGCGGGTGAAACCGTGAAACCGCCGGGCGCAGCTAGTATGAAATAATTGGAGATAGCAAGACTCAGGACTAGATAATTGGACCGGATTGTAACTTTATAAGAGGATTGTGAGAGACAGTTAATGAGCAAGTAACAATCACTCTAGCTCCCAAATTGGAGAGCTTATTTTGAGGAGACGGTGGTAGGTATCAGACTGTTAACAAAAGGTAGAGGTGCGCTTTGTGGAGAGTATACAAAGAATTCTTGAGTCCATAATTGAGTTCAAGTAGAAAATGACAAAGGGTTAGGGTTCCGTAACAAAATGGTAAAAATGAATCCTTATGGTGCGACTCGGTTTGACTGTGTGTCCGTATGTTACAGCTGGATATCACAAGTACTACTAATGCTATCAACTTGAAATTTAGAACACTAAGGTATTTAATTATGTTAAGAACTTACTAAGCTAAAAATTGATTTAAGTAGAGCATTTTGTCATAGATTTACATTTAAACGAAGCGCGTTTAAATTCTGGTGCGTGCGAGTCTCTCGCGCGTGAAACTAGACAGCCATAACGCCATTTCACTTGCACACCGAGCTAAACACGCTACGATGTAGGGCGTTAAGGTTTGTAGGCCTTTTTTTTTTTTTTTTTTTTTTTTGTGGATGGGAAATCACCAAATGACTTCTCCCGCTCTGGGCAGAGGCGGGAGGGCGTGTCAGACTTTTACTGACTAAAACCCACCCATGTTCCTTCAGCTGCCCGTGCCAGGGCCACGGTATCTCTTTCGAACTACCCGCGACCCCGGCGGCATCGGCCCAATTGACCCCGTCACTGCTGACATCTCTTTGAGGCGCGCGTGGAACACAACGCGCCGTCGACCCGGGCCTGGTCCTTACCGGACGGCGAGCTGCCCATTACTCGTCGTCCGCAAGCCCGCGCCTACGGTGGCCGGGAATCGGCAATCGATTCCCGCCGCCCAGGGCGTCTCCTACGGCGGCTAGGGGCGCGAGGGCGCGGCTGTTGCCTCTCCCTCACGCGTTCCGCTTCCTCCTTCGCGAGCATTACTGCTTCGCAAAAGGAGGTGACGGCTTCCCATGCACTCTCGCTCCGCACCATGGCCTGGACCAGGTTTGGACGCGAGAGATCGCCGCCGCCGATCGCCTCCGTGAGAACACGGCGGTGCTCCGCCCAAGCCGGACAGACCTCCACTGTATGCTCCACCGTGTCCTCCGGGCGATCCACACAATGGTGACACCCGGGCGTTTCCTCCCGCCTTATCCGAAACAGGAACCTCCCGAAACAACCGTGTCCGGTGAGGACCTGCGTCAGGCGGAAGGTGAGGACGCCGTGGCGCCTCTCCAACCACTCCTCAAAGAGGGGACTTATCGCCGCAATTGTGGCGTGCCCAAAGGTTTGTAGGCCTACCAATCATACAGATAAACTTCACTTTACGTCTATACAGCACGGATAGTGCCATAATTCTTGCAGGTTGGAAGTAGTCAGGAACTCGATCCGATAGTTTAATGTTCCGAAAGGAAACAGAACTGGAACAACACTGTTTCAAATCTGGGCTTGATTACGATAACATCATTCAGCACAGCTTGTAAAAGTCAGCCGGACTCTTCATGAGCTCTCCAATAAATTACGTATCGATATTGTTAAAGATGCACAACTGATCACAATGGCTCATTAGGTACGGAACGTTACGGCATCAAGTTACAATACAAAGCCTTGTTCTCCGCCTTCCAGCAGCTGTCTACACCATCTTCTTCCAACCAACCAATTTAAGGGGCGTTATCTGGCCAGCTCACTGCCACATCAACTTTTTATCTCTGCATGTTACGTTATTCATGTCGTTTCGGGATGTATCCTTTAATGAAGCTCTGAGCATAGCTAACCGACCAACTTTCTTATGGGCTAAATAACGGTTTCCAAGAAAAGCGGTGGCCGCCACATTACGGCCGCAGTGACGGCCGTCATGAAAATGATAGCACCGAGGTTTGACTTTACGGTGTCAAAAAACGCTCTCTAGAGAAACACCAACTTACTTTCATAATTAACTTTGTTTCAGTGACATCATTCAACGGTAAATAACGGATGCTATGTGGCGGCGACTGCAATCTATAGGAAACCCCGTTGTTTTATAGCATATTATCTCCGACTCCTAAGATACAGGTCTGCGTACCTAGTTTAGGAGCACGGAAAGCTGACTATAATTTTAAACTTGGTAGTACAACCTACTGTTTCCATATGCCATGTACTGTGTTGTTGTTTTTAAAAATATATCATTTTTTATCATTTAGAGCATACTTATCAGCTCATAATGTTCCCACTGCTGGGACACAGGCCTCCTCTCTGTGAGAGGGAGTGGGCCGTAATCCACCACGCGGGTTGACACATGTCACATGTCTTGGAATTTTAGGTTCTAGAACATGGCAGTTTCCTCATTATATTGTCCTTCACCGTTTTCAGAGCAGTGATGGTGAAATAATTTACACAAAGTAAAGCCCCTGTCAGGGTTCGAACCTACGACCTTCAACTCATAAGTCGCGGCAGTTACCAGTGGGCTAGCACTGCTCTCTGTTTGTTTTTTTTTTTTTTTAATTTACTATTATTTCTCCTTGTGCGTGCACGTGCTTAGGCAAACGTGAGAGAATCGCAATTATTCCACTTGTGTTATTAATATAGTCACTAGGCGTGAAACTTTCATTATGTATATCAGATTACAGTGTTATTCACTTATCTTCACGAATGTGCACTAAATAGGTATCACGATTCCTTGATAGGTTTTGTTAATCATCAATAAACTAACTTTCCTGCGCACTAGCCAAAGTGTCGTCTATTATCTTACACCTATCCAAATAAATAAAATTGAAGTGTTTGTTTGTAATGTCAAAAATAACAGCTTACTGTCTGTTTGTCCCAGCTATTCTCCAAAAAGGCTGGATTAATTTTGACGCGACTTTCACTGGCAGATAGCTACTTATATTTTAGAAAAAGAATTGGAATTCTGCGCAAAAAAACCCATGAAATCCGACATCCACGTAATGAAAAACATTGAAGTTATTAGCTTTTCTAAAACATCCTAGTCTTTTTTCTTTCTTCGTCATCATCGGATAAACCCATAGATATATGAAAGAAGGATAAACCTCATTATTAAGAGTCTACAAATCGCGGTTTTGTAATCACTGGCAATATGAAAAATCCAAATGCTTACAGAGCTAATAAACACAAATGTTGATTACCATAACTTTGATCAGTAAACCTTCGCAGCACGAATTTCATGTCGAATAAAATTACTTTCTTTAGGCCCGGACTCCATCAAAGCGGAGATGTGCGGAGATGTCCGAAGCGGAGACGAGAAGAGATGACAATTCAAAAGCGCCTGTAATTGGTTTAAGCTTAAGTTTGATGTTTTTCAGCTAGCGTGTATCCACCGAGGTTCTGCGGAGATGCGTACTGGCTAGACTGATGCGAAGATGTGTGCTGGCTAGAGCGGAACTGAGCTGCGTGCGGCGAGTCTTGGATGTTCACACATACATATTTTCTCGTCTCCGCTGTGCGCCGTTGCCAGCTTGCGAGGCACAGCTCACATCTCCGCTTTGATCGCGCCATACAAATACGATACATTTCCGCAGTAGTATCCACTGAAGCTGAAAGGAGACGAGATGTGTGAATAACGAAATTCTTTTGGTTGTTTAAAACACATCTCCTCTCCTCTCGTCTCGTCTCCGCTTTGGTGGAGTGCGGGTCTTAACCATCACTGATTTTTATTTTCTGATTGGAGTAATGAATATTACAGAAATCCAGCTCCGCCGTATACCAAGATCTATGTACCAAGTAAGTTAATTTTGAACAAAATGATTTTCTATCTACGATAAGAACATATATAAATGCTGGAACAATTTCATCGAATAATAATATTTTATTTCTTGTGGCTGATTAATAACAACCACAAGGGTCGATCGATCAGGTTAAGCTACGCTTGCCGGGGTTGGTCCGTGGATGAGTGACCATCTTTACATAGCGAGACACCTCCGTGCCTCGGAAAGCACGGGATCTTTGACAGTCGTTACGGGGGTCAGAAGTGCGAAAGTCTGACAACCAGTCTCACTAAGGGGTATCTTATTACCCAGTAACTGGGTCATGGAGGTCAGATAGGCAGTCTTTTCATGTAAAATACTGGTATTCAGCTGCATCCGGTTAGACTGGAAGCTGACCCCAGTGGGAAAAGGTTAGGCAGATGATGATGATAACTAAGATTTTATTTCTTACAAGAAAGTAAGTACCAATATTTCTGAGAGAAGACTTAAACCATAAATTAGTTGGTCTTACTTTTAAATCTTTTTTTCCTCCAAAACATTATTGGCTAACTAAAAAATATTGAACTAAATCATTTGAATTTCCATTCATCAACCATCCCAGAAATTGCGAGCCTAGCCTTGCAGTCAATTCCATGTTATTGGTCCATCGGATTAGTCCAAGAGGATGGATACTAACGAGGCAGTGCTGCAATCATCAGTCCACCTGCCAGGCAATGTGATTAGGCAATGCATCTAGTTACAAATCCACACCAATTGATAGCTTCTCTATGTACGCTACGAATTCTGATGCCCCTCATTTGCATACATTTGCAATTACAATGGAGTTATAGGAAATCGAGTTCTGTAGGTAAAGATTGGTGGTTTCAAGGTGATGCAGGCTGTAAAAATAGACTAAAACCAATATTTTTGTGAATGCTGTTTTGTATGGGTCGTGTCGTTTTGCATCGTCGTCAAATTTCAGAGTGAGATACAGAACATCAAACCGAACAACTTTCTCCATAGGACCAACATCGTAATCGCGAAAAAATTTTCAACTGTCCAATAGAAAACTTCAATAGCTACTCGACGCAAATGTATGGGACGGCTGATTATTTTTTCGCGATTATACGATGTTGGTGCCATGGAAAAAGTTGTTCGGTTTGATAGTCAATACCTACTCTTAAATTTGACGAGGATGCAAAACGACAAGTTATATACGGGCTGTCGTATCATCGTCCCCGGAGCACGCATAGTTCTTACAAACGAAATACCAAAATAATTTGTAAATCAAACATATTCTTAAGGTGTATGTATTTATTCTAGATTACAGAGTATCTAGGTACCCAAGTATATATTTTAAAAGTACACTAATTTAAAGACGAGACATGAGAAATTTCTCATTTCTATAAAAACCTTATTTTTCTCATATTTCATGTTCAGTTAATCAGTGTTCTTATTTAACAATATATTCTGTAATCCAATCGGAATAAATTCGAGTACACACTACCTTAAGAATATTATGTTTGATTTACAAATTGTTTTGGCGCGTGCTCCGGGGGTCTCTTAAGTAAAGAGCTGATAAGAAGCAACTTTCACCAAATGCTTGAATGAGAGTTTTGTTAGTTAATTTTCCCAATCGGTATGTTTGATTCTTAGCTATAGAATATCAATAGCTTTATGTAAAAATAATATAAGAGTGATACGAGGTCCGACTGTTATACACAGGGTCCAAGTTCTACCACTGAGATAGAAATAAAATAATAATAGTCAAAAATGTTTGTACACCATCACATCAAGAAACCGTTAAAAGTGGCAAATCATCAAAATAATGGAATTTACCAATAACCTTGTGGAAGGTTAGTGATGCGTTGTCGACCTTCAAAGGGTTTCAATTTGAGACGGAACTGAGCAGTACTTTTTACAACGCAGCCGAAGCAGCTATAGCAACGCACAATTACTTGCTAAATAATCTTTACGCTTGTAATCTATGTTGCGTGTAGCACAATGATTTAATTTTCTTAGTTCCGCCGGGCCAACCACCACATCTATTGGAGTTTACTCCTTAAGAATCGATTTTAATATAAGGCCACCGGTATGGAAATTTTATAAGGAGTGAAATACAAGCGTTAACTCAAAGCGTTTGTCACGTTTTCTTGCGCAACGTAAAACAAAAGGAATGCCTTTACACCTTAAAGTTGCTTTTTGTATAGCACTGATTCATTAAAACCCTGCCCGACAACAGAAGTCGGAACGGTACAAAAAACAGTAGTAAACTCCAGTCGTGCGTCGTAGCTGACACACACTTTTTTTCTATTCTAAATCATACTTAATTGTGAGAAAGAAATGGAATACGTTCTGCATAGCTCCATTTCTTTCTTACACTGAAGTAAGATTTAAATAATACTGCTCAGGTGGTGGTGGTTGGCCCTGGTGCACAGAGCATAGAGACACCTCAGCAGTCCCTGCTAGATGCCTTGTCAACACTTTCCGTAGAAACCAAGCGTGTTACAGTTTACTCACAGTGAGACACTAATGACGTGTAGCAACTGACGGCTTTGAATGGCGGCCGTGACAGAAGTAATGCGCTCAACGCACTTTCGGAGACACGAATTTGATCAGTACTGCAGTCTCTAGACACAGCCGGCGATTCCGTACTCTGTGCCAGAGATATAACATGATAAAGACAATAAATGGCACGGCGACACAAAATTTTTCCTTTTTATCAATTTTAATGAGGTAAGTATATATTTTGAAAAATTAATTGAGTCTCAAAAAAATTTAATAATTGTGCGCCGCATTATGGATGGAGTTATGGAACTATGGAGAAGTGTCTTGAGGCTGCGTGAGCGCGCATGATCCATCGCCGCCCGCCTGATGTCCACCGCGCACGGGATGTATGGAAAGCAGCTCATGGAGTCATTTTTTGTTCCGTTGGTGTAATATCTGTTTGGCGTTCCAGTGGGAGGATAAAGAAATAAATAACTTTTGAACCCTCATAAGTACCTATCTACATAATTATCTACCATAAGTACTCTTAAACTTTCAAAAATAAAAAATCGGTTCCGTGCTCTGTGGTGCGGTGCCTACAATGTTTGTGGGTTGAACTGCCAAATACACTACTGAAGATTCCTAGACTATGACGTAAGACTTATCAACAAAGGCATTTGTCGATGCCAACAATACATGGGCAATTTTCCTCGTTTACATCAATAACATTCAAGCTGTGCGATTGTGCATCCCCTTCGTTTTGTAAAGAAGGCCCGGTTTAAATAACTGTTTAAAAGTAGGCATAGGAATGGTCCAGAACAATATCTATTTTACGAGTATTATGCTGTTTCATAATGCTTCCTCTGTCAGGCCATCGTCAGCTTGGAAACATTATAATGATTGTTGTGGATGATGAAAATTGAAACAAACTACGTCCAGAATTATTATTGATTGTTAAGATATTTAAAGTTTGGGTCTTTGCTTAAACTTACGAGTAGGTACAATCAGCAACAAAAGTCGATTAGCAGTTGAATTTTGTAAATTTTAATTATTCAGAAACAATCAATCTGCCTAGCCTTTTCCCAACTATGTTGGGGTCGGCTTCCAGTCTAACCGGATGCAGCTGAATACCATTATTTTACATGGAGCGACTTTATTTATTCAGAAACATACTTCATTAAAATCAAAACAGCTGTAAATTTTAAAGTAAATTACTTAACTCTTAACTAATAAATGAAATGCTAAAAAGCAGGTTATCGTATCATTTTGTGTTAATTTGGGTGATATCAAAAAGTAACAGTGTTAACAGACTTCTGTTGCTCACCGTACAACATTATATTTGCATGCTATTAAGTATTAATCTCATAATTCGCAGCATTTTTCGCGGAAGGAAGACGATTTGCACCAGCGAACTAATTTGGAATCTTCCTTTCTCAAGGTCCGCATATACAGACAGCCAAATTGAGGAACAAGTTTTTTAATGTTTTGACCTCATATAAATTGCGATATATCTTAGAATTTATTCCATAATGAGGAAATCACATAAACTTTAAATACGTAACACGGTCCTTTTTTGCTAAAAAAGACCATAATAATATAACTCCTTGCTAGCCGGATCTCCAATTAGGTATATCGAATAAGTCACGAAGACATTTAAATAAAACTAATATATCAAGGCATAATGCCTAATATAAAATGTTTAGTTAATCTTCTCACGTTTTTGAGGAAATCAATATCGTTTGATCTTTGTCTGACATTGGAGCCCAGAGCCTTTTTAAATTAAACTCAGACTAAGATTTAATTAGAAAATATAAAGATATAGTTTTGATGATTTCATTTTGATTGCCATTTTTGATTAAACGATACCTAACGATGATTCATTTTGAATCTAGTCTGATTTTACCAAATCTGTATTAAAATTAATCAAAGCTCTATTATTTCCCGGTATATTTAATTTAATGTCATGCTATTTGAAAATGTCTATTTATTGCCTGGGTTTAGACTGATGCTTACGGGTGTGTTTACACTGATGGAGTAAGAAGTTTGAGCACCTACCTAACAAAGCACAGTTCTAAATCGCTAATATATAGAACTGAATATGGATAAAATGCTAGTTAGATGTTTTAGAACGTCGCGTCGTCATTGCAAATATAATTTTGATTCTTGTTTTTTGGATATAATATTATAATTCTTATCTATCTCGTGAGGAGGAGCTTGTGGCTAAGTAATAATAGCCGCACGAGTCGATCCATAAGGTTATCTACGCTTGCTGGGGTTGGTCCGTGGATGGGTGATCATCTTTACATACCGAGACTCCTCCGTGCCTCGGAAAGCCCTTTAAGCCGTTGGTCCCGGCTGTAATTCGTGGATCTTTGATAGTCCTTACGGGTAGTCAGAAGCCCGAAAGTCTGACAACCAGTCTTACCAAGGGGTATCGTATTGCCCAGTTACTGGGTTGTGGAGGTCAGATATCAGTCGCTTCATGTAAAACTGGTATTCAGCTGCATCCGGTTAGATTGGAAGCCGACCCCAACATAGTTGCAGACGCAGATGATGATGATTATGTGTATGATTCCTATCTATAATATCTTTCACCCCATACCCCAAACCTATAGGAATATCAAGCCATAATCCTCACTCAATATTGATGCAATTGCAATCTGCTAAGTAAAGAATCCGTGAAAAGAAGAACATCTAAATGTATTTAAAATTTTATTGGAATGTACTTTCAAGCTGAGTAAGCCTGGAGGTTACAATAGAGCCAGTAATAATAATTGTTGATGTAATGTGTAATGCGCAACCAGTAGCAACATGGCCGATAGTCACGGATATTAAACAACTATAATGAATTGAAAACGTAATGATTACCATCAGAAAATATTTCTCCCATATTGTCAGGCTGTCACAATGGTTATTGTCATGATTGACATTCATCATGAAAGCTTTCTCCTCGTTAAGATTGGGAAATTGTGTTTTATATTATGATTTTATAATTTTTAGTTTCATTAGGGCCTGGAAGGTCAAGCTACACTTGCCGCGGTCGGTTCGTGGACGGCAGATCATCCATTACATATCGAGAGTATTCGAGACCCTTCCGTGCCTCGGAAAGCACGTTAAGCCGTTGGTCCCGGCTGTCATTCGTAGATCTTCGACTGTCGTTACGGGTAGACAGAAACCAAAAAGTCTGACAACCAGTCTTTCCAAGGAGTATCGTGTTATCCAGAACAGGGTTGTGGAGGTCAGATAGGCAGTCTCTTCATGTAAAATACTGGTAATTACCAGCATCCGTTTAGGCTGGAAGCCAACTCCAGCATAGTTGGGAAAAGGCTAGGTAGATTGATTTATTTAAAGACCACCAAACCTGCACTGGTCACAGAGAGGAGGACTTGTGTCTCAACAATGGGCACATTACAGGTCGATCGGGCTAACCTTTATTCTAAATCAATGAGGAATCTATTTGTAAGTCTAGATCTGTATTCTCTATTCTATCTATTCACCTATCTATTCTATTGGTATATTTGGTACCTAATGTTTTTATTAAGTATGTCAGTAATAATATTCAACGAGTCCTCATTTTGGCGATGCCATTACACTGTTTCTTCGTTTCTCTATAAAAAACGTAACATATACTTCAGCGTAGCCTAGGTACAGCTTCCGTATTTCTTTTCATATTTCACCTGAAAGTAAGACTTTTTGTAAAGTCAACAGTAATAATAAGATAGCATATTATATTGTTAGGCCGTCTCCAACTAGCCTTGGACGAAGAACCTATGCTTAGTTTGAAATGCCACTAATCATTGCTCTGTTTTTCAAGAGCAAATGAGCTGGGAAATTACAGGCATTTGTGACTTTTCAACATTTTCTTTTGCGACGTCTTATTCTTAGGACGTCAATCCGCTTGGTTTTATAAAGTAGTGGTCACTAGTCTCATCAGCTGTCTCGCTTCCTTGTTCCTCAACGCACTGTAAAGAAAACCTGCCTAACTTCACTTACAGGATGGGTTCAAACTTTTCTCAATCGCTTTTAAATTATTCCATCTACGACACAATTTGACATGATTAGGGTTTTCCAATTCAATTTGGTTTTCATGTAAATATACATGGTGGGTGCGCATGATTCGAACAGTAATTGCTATGTGTAATTCAGCGTCACGTTTTGTTAAAGCTTAGAGTTAGGTAAATCATAATATTGGTTAGGTAACAGTATTGAATTTAGTGTCATGTTCATTCTAGAAAATACTTTTCCTAAAAGTTCTTTTTCAATATGCTTGGCCAAGCCAGTATGTTTAATGATTAAATAAAATCATTCTGAAAATAGCTACACTTTAGTCGGTGATATCTATATAAATAAACTAAAAAAATAAATTAAAATTAATAAATTTTACTTTAACTTTTTTACCCATTGACTATTCAAAGGGTAAAAAAGTTAAAGTAAAATTTATTTCAATAATTAAACAGTAAAAAGAACTTTTGAATTTTTAAAGCTAGTCGGCCAGTTGTCAGAAAGTTGAAGCTTTGACTATGTCAACAATATTAATCTGCTAATAAGCGCTATCACTAGGTAATGTACCTGCCTAACCGTTTGTTGTTATGGTATTTTTTTTGCTTAAAACTTTAATACAACGTTTAATATTTTGATATTTCATGATATAGATATTAGCTACTCAAAATCACTAATAACATGTTTTAAAAAAAGTTCATAATAAACTTCGTCAACTGCTTTAAACCAACTTAAATGAAATAAAAGGACGCGTTTCAAAAACAGAGTAATTAAGGTTCAAACTAAAAAAAAAAAACAAAGACTAACCTCCATTGTTTCATATAAGGCACACCACACGTCTCCCTACACCGCATTCATTCCACGCGGGGACCATTAAAATGCTCAGCGCATACCAACACGCGACAAGAAACACTGCAGTAAATACAAAAAAAAATATTTTATTACAATACTAATTTATAATTAAATACTTAATCTATTTATCACTTTAAATGTTAACTTCGTTTCCGTGAGGGATATCATTATCTTTCTCGGTTACGTCTTCCTTGTCGAAGGGGGTCGTTGGCTCTTTCTTTTCTTCTTCGTCGGCATCCGTCGTCAAGGAAGGCTGAGTAGTCGGCTTCTCTACTTTGTCTTCTTTGTATGGCTTTCCGGTTTCCACAATGGGTACTTCTCTGTCAACCTCCTTCGCTCTCTCGACGACGCCGGTGACAGGTGCAGTGACAATCAGGTTTCCGTCACTCGACAGCTCAGCAGTGACATCAGCGCTGGTGGAGTTCGAAGGCAACGTGTAAGTGTGGAAGAACTGGCTCGCGAAAATGTCATGGTCGTCCTGCTTGGCCTCGTGCGAACCCTGGATGAAGATGAAGTCGCCCTTCACCTTGACTTTCAGGTCATCTTTCTTGTAATCCTTGACATTCACAACAACTTGGAATTTGTTGTCATCAGCGATGATTCTGGGCCCGATGTCGGCGAAAGTTGGGAACAGTTTCCAGAGAGGAGCGAAGAGATTGCCGAAGATGGGGAAGCCGAGCCACGGGCTTTCGAAGTCTTCACTGTATCTTGAGGTGATGGGTTGCGGCGCCGGTTGTTCAGTGACCGGCACGGCGGCTGCCGTCGCAAGGATAGCGCATACCGCAAACAATCGCGGCGAAAACATATTGACGTGTGCACTCGTTGGTGATGCAACTAGAACTGAGGCCGCCGCGGGTCGCGGAGGCTATATAGAGGTGGTGGGGCAGGGGGGTGCGTAAGCGCATCGCTGGCGATGACGATAGAGTTGTAATGTAAATACGGCAATAGGTACAAACAGGCCTCCGACGGATTGAGTTTACCTTTGATTCATGTTCAAGTTTGGAAACATTGATGTTTTTAACCGCATATTAGGAAAACATTTACATTTTGATAGACTCTTCTTTCTCTGCCAGTGGAACTGTTCATACTGGTAGATGGCAGTGGTGTAGACACTAGTCTAATGACCGTAAACATGTTACTCATCATCACGAGGTTGAATACTCCAAAACTTATTTGTTTTCTTCCATCATATTTGTAAAGCCGACAAGGTATTAATAAAAATACATACAAAGCTCTGTAGGCAGAATAGTTTTATTTTGCTGTCGCATCTGTAGAAAAACAAAACAAACAGCTCTATGGCACGCAGCTTGACCTTGTAAGGCCGGCTTCTAGACTGATCTCAGCAGAATTAGCTCATTCACACGTAACAATGAATCAAGCATGTACTAACACTTCCGATGTCACGTCTGTGAATGCGTAGCTGTCAGCACTTTATTGTGCCCACTATACTTTTTTTTTTTGTTACTGATAATGATTTTTGATGACAGCGGATATTGTGACAGTATTTTTAGGGTTCCATACCTCAAAAGGAAAAAACAGAACCCTTATAGAATCACTCCGTTGACCGTCTGTCGGTCTGTCTGTCAGTCTGTCAATACCCTTTTCTTTTCTCAGGAACTTAGGGAGGTACCAAGTTGAAATTAATATCAAATAGGTACGTAGGTTTATAGTCCCTTCATGCTCTAAAAAATCAAGCTTCTAAGGTAACGCAATAAAAAAAATACGGTCAGATATGCGACATATTTTGATACCCGCAAGTAAATTAAAACCTATAGGGTAGGTACTTCCCGTTGACCTAGACTCATGAACTTTGGCAAGAAGCAAGGTCTCACAGCACAATTACAAGTTAATCTGCACATGTCTGAAAATGGTTAATTTGTAATTTTATCACGTATAAAATATTTTTTTGGGATCACAAACTAAAAATCGATTTAAATTAATCGACCCGGTTGAAGTGGCGGTGCTTGGGGGAGGCCTATGTCCAGCAGTGGATTTCTTTTGGATGAAATGATAACAAACTTAAATTTGCAGTTGGAGAATTGACCGTGACGTATATCAATGTATGGGAGAACATGTTTTTCAACTACAATGTGCAGTTTGTTTTTGGGATAAATTCTTTTCAACTACGGAACCCTTCATTGTTCTGCGGTATTTTAATAAGAATGTTTTGTTTCACCAATTTCAGTTTTTATTAGGTAGTGTTTCAATGTGTTTAGCGATTTTGATTATAAAAGAATCTGATAGAGGACAAAAACTCCGATGAAAACTCTGATGGGTAAAACTGTTGTTATACTTAGGCGTGCCGATGGTTATAAATGCACTAATTTAGGTAACTTAGAACAGATTCTACAAAACAGAAGTCAAGAATAAGTCGAAGCCGTTATTTCTGCGGCTTCCTTCGGTGATACAACAATTATTGATATTTGAATCCTTACTACGCCAAGGCGAACATAATATTATTATTTATAATTATTCAACATCACCTATTGTTACCCGCGACTTCGCCTGTGTGTCCTTCTCCAGATCAGGTTTCTTATTTGTCCAATTTCATAACAATCTGTTCAGTGGATTCGGCGTAAAAAATTAAATTTATTTGGATTGATATGAAATTAATGTATAACATAATTATGGATTAGATTTTCCATAATATAAATAAATTATAGTTTAAAAAAAAAAACACGCTTTAATACCATTAAACTGAACTAAAAAGTAACGCTTTTTTTTTTGATGACATTCATTTTCTCGTTAATTGCTTGATTCTTACATTGAAAAATATATTCTTTATTTTTAGTTCAGTTTAATGGTATTAAAGCGTGTTTTTGAGTTTTTTTAAACTATAATTTATTCTTCATTTTTTAGTTCGATCTACTATAAAAATGTGTTTTTTAGTTTTAAAGCATCAACAACAAATGTAGAAACTAGCAAGCAAGTATAGGTATCAACCTATACTTGCTTTTGGAAACCGAAACTAGGATATGGTAGCAGTTTCTCAGGCTATCTCCGGAAGGAAATCGTTCATCCTGATGATCCTGATCATGATAATGGGACAAAATTATTAAATTATTGTATTGTCATCGGGTCCTGATAAGTGTGCAAAATTTCGAATTAATCTGACCATTTAAAGTGGGTAAAAATCGAGTTCAAAGATTCCGTTACATACAAACATACATACAGGTGAAGCTAATAAAAGCGTGTTAAACAAACGAATTAAAAACTTTTTTACAAAAAAAATACAACCGACTTCCAAAAGCAACACTACAAAGTGAAAAATAACTTTAATTTCGGAAGTCGGTGTCTAGTTAAATGTATTTTCGTTTTTTGCCACCGACTTCCAAAATTAAAGTTATTTATCACTTTGTAGTGTTGCTTTTGGAAATCGGTTGTATTTTATTGTAAAAAATTTTTTATTTTTCACTTTTTAGTTGTGTACCTACCCCACACAAATTTTAATACCACTATCTGCAAAACAAACTAGAACATCATCCATATAAAAGTGGGGAAAAAATACGTATTATTGAAGCTAACTCAAAAACTACCGAAGCAAAGTTAATCAATTTTATATGGGACCAAACTGTGATGTATACCTTCTCGAATAAAACAAAAAAAATCCAAATTGGTCCTGGCTGGACCAATTTGGATTTTTTTTTCTTCGAGTAATCGGGGAACATACATAAAAAAAAATATAAAAAGGTTCCGACGAATTGAGAACCTCCTCCTTTTTGAAGTCGGTTAAAAATAATCGTATCATTGTTCTTTAATACACTAATTGTCTCCTTGACTTAATAACTTTATGCATTCTAATTAGCCGCTAGATCACATGTAGTACACAAACGTAGCTGTTTGTTGTGATCCGGTTACATAAGATATTAATCTCTAGATATTTATTGATTGTCGATAAATATTCTATTCGTTTTTAGTGTTGATGTTTTTATTAGAATCTTTTCAAGTTATGTATGCTTAGGAATTAATAATATTATGATGCCGTTTTTAATACAATAGATACGTACTTCCGACATACCTACCCGAATAGTTTCATTCTGAAGTCGTCGTAATTGTCAATATCAAAATGTATTTCATAATATCCAATTACAAAAAATTCATAATCTAATAATAAAATAAAAAAAATAATACTAAAAAATATTTTATTGACATGAAAATGGAGTAACATTTTCAATTGAAGCCCTAACTCCTGAGCTAGGTGGTACCTGTGTTACAGGAGTCAGTGTCTTCACCCGATTTTGGACCATTAACAATTTATGCAACAAAATTAAAATTAAAATATATCATAAAACTAAGGGAATTTAGTGCATACATACTCTTGAGTGGTGTGTATGTGTGTGTGTTTGTTGTGTTTTGTGTGTATGTGAGTGCAGTAAGCATATTTTATAAGTAGCAGCTATGAGACTGGATGTTGTTTTTATTTATTTAATCCTTAGTGATACAATTTTATCTCTTATATAACACCTGCCAAACTGCAGAGCAATTTGTCGGCAGTAGGTTCTCGTGGATTTTGCACGAATGTTTGCTTAACTACATATTCAAATTAAAATTAATTCCAAGTTAAAAACTAAGACCATGGCTCTGTAGGCAAAGACTCCGTATGTGAATACAGAGTAGTTACTCACACAACCCCAGATTCTACAATCATAACTACTACACCATACTCAGCGGCATGAGTCAACGAATGTCATGAAACCATTCCATGTTACCTACTCAGTCTATCAACTTAGGACTCTCGACATTTACAGACCGAGGCCGCCAACCGACCACAGCAACTATGGACACATAGACAGGTAATGTTTCCTTAGGACACTCTTTAGGTGATTTTTACTTTTGACACGATCGATTATTCCCTCAGATAATTCATTAATTAATGTCGGTGTAATCCATCGTCTCGTAAGCTTACCATAATAGTTATTTACATTGGGTACAAGTAGTTTCTTTTTCTTTGCATGTCGGTTTGGGTAGTAGTACCTTTTAATTTTTTTTTTCGCTACTATTATGTTGTTCAAGAATCATGGTCATTTTTACTTTCATGTCAACTAGTAATTATTACACTTCTTAAATAATTTTTCATATTCCTGGTTCAAGCTTTGTTTAGTTCTTTTACTAACTAACAATTTTAGAAGTCGTATTTGTAGCATTTTAATTTTATTTATGTATGTTTTAAAGGCAAGTCCATAACCACACAAACCATAACTTATAATCGAGTCGGCAAGTGCATACAACAGTCCTCTCTTAACTACGGGCTTCAGGATATACAATTTGCCCAGAACTGATCGAACTTTATTAAAAACCGTGTCTTTGTGTATGTTTCATGCAAGTTTACTCGTAGTATCAATGGTTAGTCCTAAGTACCTATATGTTTTTACCTGCTCTAAATTAATACAATGACAGCTTGATTTTGCACTGTGAAGGCATTCGTAACTGTGCCCTTTTATATTCAAATCAATATTTTTGTAACGTGAATATGGAGAAGGTATTGACATACACTTAGTTTTGCTTACACTAATAATTATGCCATTGTCATGTGCCCATTTAATTATATTGTCCAAATCATCTTGTATTGCTTCTTGAATAGAGGTTTCGTCCTTACCACTGAATAGGAGACATGTATCGTCGGCGTACATATAAGCATTGCACTTTTTGATAACGTTACACATATTATTAACGTGTACAATATAACCAACAGGCCCATTTACAGATCCGGTAGGAACACCATATTTGATAAAACCCTCAATACTTTCAGCATTAGCAACCCGAACTTTAATAGTTCTTAGTTCTAAGTACTGACCAAATCATCTGTTGATTGGTCCACTTATCCCACACTCTTCCATAGCCTGCAACAAGCCGTCGTGATTCAGGGTATCAAAGGCTTTTTTGAAGTCTATAAAAACTGCTACCACTATGTCTTTATCATTTAGGTAATTATTTACATCATCCGTAAATCTTGCTAGCGCCGTTGCCGTACTTCTGTTTGGTCTAAAACCATGCTGAATGTCAGTAATAATATCATTGTTGTCTAAGTAAGCTGTGATTTGATTAACTATGAACTTTTCCATAATCTTATTAATTGTATTTAAATTAGCTATAGGTCGATAATTTGTGTATTCCATATGTGATCCTTGTTTATACACTGGCCTAATAATTGACTCTTTCAACCTATTCAGGTATTTACATTCTTTTACACATAGATTTATAAAGTGTGCGATAACAGGACTAATGAAGTTCTTGATTTCCTTTAAATCTTTTACCCTAATGCTATCTGATCCCGGCGATTTGTTGCAATCCAATGAGTCTATTATCCAGGCAATAAGTGTGGCCGTTGCTTTATTAAACCTAAAACTAACATTACACGGTTTAACATAATCATTTCTATTTAAGAACGTCTTGTTACATTTATGCTTGATATTGTAAATTTCCGTTGTAAGTGTGTTACAGAAATGATTACAAATGGTTTCCAAACATTCTTTTCTATGTAAATATTTCTCTATGACGCTATCTACCGTTACTTTAGTTCTACCCAGCCAGCTATTAATATTACCCCATATCTTACACATGTCTCCCGCATGTCAGCCCGATTGATGGTAATAGGCTCATCCCTTATTATAAATATGGGACAAAAAACATAACTGGCGAAAAGTGGGTGTATAGCTGCAGCTTGTACCTACTCTGAAATGACGCTTCCCACTACTGTATTTACCGTAGTTGTGCCGCGGTGTACAATACGTGCCACTAAAAATGAGACTTGACACACCACGTGGTTTAACTTGCGCAGTAGACGATTTTAGGTCCTTTAGTGGTCCTTTAGGCGCGGGAAGGGACCGGGCGTCATCGGGGCGGCGGAAAGAGCGCGGGAGGCGCGGTCAAGTCTCATCTTTCGTGGCACGTATTGTACGTATACTTTAATTATGTTGTGTTATGTTAAATATTTATAAATATATATGTATTAATAAATATTCCAATAATTGTTTAAACAATGTTAAGAAAATTCTGTTATTTATTTATTTATTTTACTACATTGGGACACAAAACAATTACATGTTATAATATTACTATAAAAGTTATGAGGTGAAGTGGGCTAGGGTAAACATGTAATCCACACTAATGTCCGCGGAATAAATATACTAGGGTAAGTTTGAAAAAGAACGCGCGTCAGGCCACAAGCAGCATTTTGAGGAATTGAAATTATTGAAGCAATTCGACGGCCATTTTTTTAAATTTTGTAAGGGATAAAGAGAATAAATCAAGATCAATAAAGTGTGTGTTATATGTTTGTAAGAGACGGCGAAGAGGTGCCCGCTCACCAGCACGGGTTCTGCACTGTGCAGTGTGGAACAGCCGGGGAACGCGCACGCGCATATAGAGATAATAATAATCTTACAGTATAATGACGCCTTTAGGGTGCTGTTGGGGCTCCCGCGGTTCTGTAGCGCATCGGGCATGTTTGCTGAAGCAGATACAGATAGCTTTCAAGCTATCATGTGAAAAAGAACAGCATCCCTGATGCGAAGGAATCGGGGGACCACCAACAGCATTTTAAAGGTGATAGTAAATAAAGGTCGTAGCCGACTTATACAATTTAAATAAATAATAAATAAATAAAATAATCTCTGGAATTTTCTTGAAAAACATGCAATAGTGAACATTTCCTTCCGCCGCGCGCCGTATGACTCAGGCCAGGTTTTATTCATTATTGTAGTACCTACATGAGTCAGTCTAATTATTCATGCTTATTCACCCAAATTATACCTAACCGTTTTATAGTTGGCATTTAACCTGAAATTATACGAATTAATAACGTGTCCATTGGTGATTTGGTAAAAGATGATGCATTGGCCAACCATGATTTCCGATTATCAATAGTTATGAATTTATTTTTTACAAACCGTACGCCCGTCCGATAAAAATTCCATGGGCAAATACTCCACACAAACTTCCAGTTCCTACTTAATCCCTTGAGGGGTTATATTTAATAAAATAATAATTATAATAATTTAATATAGAAAGAAAATAAACGTATTTTCTTTCTATATTTAACCCCTTTAGGGGATACATTTTCGAAACTCTTGCTAACTTTTGTCACTTAGGGAACTCATGCGCAAAATTTTATGCTTTTACACCCAGCGGATTCGTCTGTCAGTGTATGAATGAATATAAGATTATTATTAAGTAGATTTTTTAGTCTCTTCAAGTTAGTCTTTACCTACAAACTAGACAGAAAGGAACTCCATGGGTTCTGAATATCATGCAAGATTTTAAAACAGTTGCAGACCAGCGGGGTAAATGCGTAACTTTAGGTAACGTTGCGTTTGCCTTTAACTTTGACAATTCAACAACATTCATTACGTTGTTTACAATGTCGAGCAGACGAGTTTTTAAACATACGAAGCAATAGATTAGGAATTTCCATGAAAATCTTTCATGTCTTACGCAATTGGGATGCTAGTCAACACTATCTTTAAGGCTCCCTCAGACAGGCACGACGCGACTCTGGTGGAACAATTTCTATGAAAACTCCATGGAAATTGTTCCACCGGAGTTGCGTCGCGCGTTTCTGTATGAGCCTTTAGTCAGACTACCTCTCGCGCTCTTTGGAAACAATGATGGCGCGCAGCAATCAAAGACTAAACGGTATTGACTAAGTAGGTATGTGCCTAGCCTAAGTAATGTTTGACTATTGCAAGTTCGATACCGCGTAGGTCACGTCCACCAAAGACGAGACCTACCGTGCGTCATCGCTTTACGAGGCATACTCGTAGGTACCCTTCAAGGAAACAAAACAATAGCGTTAGGAGGCAGAGTTAACTACGAGTATTATGGTAATTACTCTTGACGAACTCAAATACAGTCAGAGAAATTAATTGTAAATTGAGACCGTACATCAATTTGCCGTATTGTACCTAGTCTACTGTCAAAGAATGACAGTTGTGATTTGAATATACGGACAATAAACACTGTTAGGCAATTTGCTTAACTATTAATTTCATTGACTTTACAAGGTCTCTACCTATTAGTGACACTAAGGACCTGTTCCAAAGTGACCGGAGACAAGACATAAAAAATAGAACAGAATTTGTATGAAATTATTCGAAGCATAATGAGGCAAAAGGAGTATGTAAGAATCGTAGCACGTGGCGTTCTGTAGTTTCTGCCTACCCCATGGGAAGAAGGTGCGAGTTTATGTATGTATTATCACTTTTAATATAAGCATAACCTAAAAATAACAAAATTATATCCTAACATAACTGAAACTATTAAAAAACTAAAATATGGCATCGAAAAATTCCTCCGCATCGTTGTCGACTGGTAAAGTACCCAAGAGACTGGCGTATGTGTGTTTATTCGAAGGTAACAGCCAATAACGACGAACGAAATACGCGGTTTGTGTCGGTAGCAGCCCATGCCGGCTGTGGCTGGTTGGAGCACCCGCGCCACAAGAAATGCACCTACGCGACGTACTCTCCTCAACTCGCTCGTATCAACTCAAGATGTGGACTTGTTCACTGACAAACTGAACAAAATTATACATATCTGCGGCAAATGTCCTCCTTACACATTGTTAAGTTAACTCATGATATCGTCGTAACTAGGTTAAGCTGTATTCATTATAAGGTAGTAGTGAAGCATTAGTACCTATATAATAACAATAAAATATGTTAAACAACAAATAAATGGTAACTGTACGCGTATACTACGAAAATGTAACTTGTTTTAGACGCCTTGGATAGGCTCGGTGTTCTAGAAAAGAACACTGAGTCACAGGAAGAGTCGAGCTGACTCAGCCAATCTTTTTCGTATTTTATCCTCTTTTGAGACTTCTAAGAAGTATCTTAACTTTCCTCAAAAACTTCCTCGACTTATAGAATACCTGAACTATTTAATTTTAATTTCCCTGTCAAAGGATTATCCTGTAGGTATCATTATTGAAAATTAACCCAAAACTAATTTAAATACATGAAACCACAACAAGGATCTTTTGGCGCGCGGCAAAATTCGGAAATAAAGTCACCATGATCTTGTTCTCCAATACAATTGCCAGCAACCCGAAACTTAATTTCCAGTATCATTCAGGTAATATAAGGAATCCAGCCTTCTTTGTTTTAAACATAGTTAACTGCCAACACAAAGTCCACAGTGCGTAAGTCAAGTTCAAGGCCTTTGATACTTTGATGATGCAGGTTATACGCTGTAACTTGTTCGTCTGGAGGTTTTACTTTCCATTTTGAGTTTGTGAGGTAGGCAAAAATCTACATAGCAAAAGAAAATAAACTGTATTGGTTGAAAGAAAAAAAAAGATTAAGACAAGGGACAAAGGCAGGAAGATGATGATGAGTTGAAAGAAAGTGAGAGTAGTTCTAAATAGTCTAGACTTTTACTGACTGCTGAACTATGGTGTAAAAAAAGAAAATACTTTTATTTGCGTGAAAACGTGACGCAAATAAAACACACAAACCCAAAAAAGAACAAGAGTGGTGGTTGCAACCACCACTCTTGTTCTTTTTTGGGCGTCCGCTACTACACATACTTGTGTAAGGAATGCTAATTAAGGGGAGGGTTTTAGTCAGTAAGTCTGACATGCCCTCCCGCTCCGACCAGAGTGGGAGAAGTCATTTGTGATGATTTCCCATCCGTAAAAAAAAAAGGGAAGGGGAAGGAAAATGTAATGAATGAAAATGAATTTTGAATGTAGTAAGGGAACATATCATTAATGTCAGTTCTCCAACTTCTATTAAATATTTTAAAATTATTAATATATATTTTTTTTTTGTTCTGTATTAGTCATTGTCCCAACAGTTGTTGGACAACAACAAGCGCAGCAGTTATTTTAAAAGGTAAAAGGTATTTTAACAAGACTTCTTTATTGTTATTTCTACATTGTAATAAAATTAATATACTTAAAGGGGATGCGCTAAGGTTGCTCGCGAAAATCAAATTTTCTTACGTTTTATGCAATTTGCAGGTCAGTGTCCTGACACTGACCTGCAAATCGCGTCGCGCGTCTCATATTTTAATCAACATACAACCTGTTGTACGTAGATTAAAATACGATATGAGACGCAGCCGTAGCTACTATGGCTTTACAGAATTATAATCATTATAATCAGCAATATAACTCCATAAATTAGAATTGACCTCAAATCTAGCGATTTCATGAAATCATGAGGATTGAGGTCAATTCTAACTTACGGAGTTGTATTGCTGATTCCAATGATTATAATTCTGTAAAGCCATATTAGCTACGGCCGCGTCTCATATTTTAATCAACATACAACCTGACATTGACCTGCAAATTGCAAAAAACGTAAGAAAATTTGAATTTCGCGGGCTACCTTAGCGCATCCCCCTTAAAGTTTATGACTAACTGCTTATGAAAGGAGCTGCATGTCTACATTTACGAAAGAAAAATCGGTTTTAATGTCATCGACTGAATAAAGAAAGGTAGAATGTCTCATAATGAGATTTTTTAAACCGTTTTAATCAGTGTGTAGCCCGTAGTTTCTAACAAACTAACTAACAGTCGGATAAAGTCAGAAAAGCGATAGAATCAACTTCTAGCTGCTTTTTGTAATCCGATTGAGTTAAAATTTTGCATTTCAAGCTTTTTAGTACTGATGGATTCAATATTATCGTTGTTAAAGGGGATAAATAATAGAGACATAAAGATAGCAAATTAACTAAATCAATTTAGCCTTTTCTCAACTCTGTGGAGTCGACTTCCAGTCTAACCGGATGCAGTTTAGTACCAGTATTTTAGATGGAGCGACTCCGACCTTCACAAACAACCCAGTTACTGGGCAATACGGGCTTCTTGGTAAGACGGTTGTCAGACTTTTTCGGCTTCTAACTAAACAACCCCGTAACAACCGTCAAAGTTCTACGAATGACAGCCGGGCCCAACTGCTTAACGTGCTTTCCGAGGCACGGAGAGGTCTCACCCATCCACCAACTGACCGCGGCGGCAAGCGTAGCTTAACCTTCGGTCGACCCGTGCGGCTGTTATCGCTTAGCCACGAGCACGTATTAGCAAATTGACTACTTACTTATTTATTAATCACAATTGTCATTCATTGAAAGTTGTTTAAAATTACCTACTATATATATAGCACGGCAAATTGACGTAGTTGGTCAAGTTGACAAACAATTATTTCACCTGTCTGTACCTACCTGAGCTGGATTCATTTTTACAGTAAAACTATTTTCATAATGTTGCCATGCCAGTTGCCCTTTGCACTTGGTGCAGCCAAGTGCAAAGGGCAACTGATAGAAATCCGACTACTGACAACACGAAGTTTGCCGAGGGACATTAAGAAAATAGTTGTACTGTACTACTATATAAACACACATTGCTCTGAATATAAGACGAGAACGTATACACTACTGCACATTTACTTTATTTAGAAATGCCGGCTAGTTCGGTTAGGTTAAGCGGATTTACTCGGAGTTGCTTTTCTGTTACATTACACGCCAAAACCACAAAGCGCTGTGAGATTGCCAGAACAGACAATTTTGAAACAGGGTTCATTTGTTACCTCCAAACACGAGCCTTTGGTTTCCAAACGAGGAGTTGAATATTTCCTAAAAATAATAAGGAGTAGCGGGTTCTTGTGTCGGATACTAATAATAACAAATAGCGACCACTAATCCGTTTGTTATTTGTGGTCATTTTGGCAACTTACCGTTTAGGATTGAGCCTTTTGGTGTTCAGCTGTGGTTTTAAAAGCTTCTTATTTCACGAGTGGTTCAGGGTTGCTACACACAATAAGTGGCATAGCCGGGCGGTAAAATCGAATGTATTTATGTAGACCTATGTTCGTGGAAAATGCCGCTCGGCTTTCGCTAGGCGAAATGGACAATGCCTAGCGCATTATGTTTATCAAACCCTAACTTATGGCGTTAGCTTCTGTCGTCTGGCGAGAAAATGTCGCGAGCGTCTGACATTTTGGCAAATTCAAAAATAATTTTATTCAAATAAAGCTTCCGGCTCGCTTCTTGCCTACGTCTGAGCACTCCTTGCGTGGCTCTACACCGTTGCTATGCGGTGAAGGTGTCAAATGCCTCTGACAACATGGCCTATCCTGCAGTAGGAGCGTGAGCGCAGGCCGGATAACGCGGCACGCCAGCACCAATGATATTATCCATCGTGCTCTCGTCACTAGTGGTGGATGCCGGCTGTTTTAGAACCCACTGGCTTGCCACGCGACGATGCGAAAAGACCAGACGGAATATTGGCTTGGAAGATAAGTCAGCCTTTGGTGTGGGATGCAAGAAGTGTCGACACCCTTACGCCATCCCATCTTCCTAGGACGACGTGCTGTACTGGGGCGGCTGCTGCAGGTGCGGAAAACCTCAAACGGCACAAATGCTCCATTCTTATTGGGACTTATATAATGTTCGAGCCGTTTGGCAGTTTTGACACTTTTTCTGCTGACAACGATGCGGATGAATTTTTGATGCCCTGTGATGCTTTCCCTTCCCTTTTATAGAGGCCTGTAAGTACATAGTTATTATTTTAAGGGCTGATTTTTTAATGGCTAGATAACTTTTATCTGAAGAATAAATGTGAGAATTTAACATTTTCTCTAAAAAAGCTGTCTGACTATTGAAAAATCAGCCCTGAGACTATTAGCTTAAGGCTATTTTGGGAATAAGGCTTTCTGTTACCCATGGCGACACGAATATTACGTATGCAGTTACACATGCAACATAAATGTTACACATGAAACAACACGAATGTTACACATGATGCTACACATGCAACATTCTTGTTACATCATATATATATATATATTATATATATATATATATTGTAGCATCATGCGTGACATGATGTTTGTGCATGCCTGCTCTGCAAAATATGTACTTACATACGTCAAAACCAACTGCACTCTGCAGCAACTGTGAAAAATATTGTGTTACCTACAACAAATTACAATATCTATAGGTACTCCATTTGCAATAAGATCAGACATTTAAACAAACCTTTTTTACTGTTCGTTCATCCGATTTTGACTTCTATTGCGTAGGCTTAAGGACGGCATTAAAGGCAAAAAGTGATTACAATACCAACTGTTTACTGCAGCTGCCATTTCTCATGCCACCAATGCAATAGAAGTCAAAATTGGTTTTTGGACAAAACTGTAAAAAAGGTTTGTTTAAATCTTATAGCAAATGGAGTATAACCTATAAATATTTGTAATGTTCAACTCCCTTGGGCATTTTACCAAAAACTATCTAGTTTTATTCAAACAATTAAGTTATCAAAGAAGCAATTAAATGAACATCAACAAAATAATAAGTCTGTCATTTGGTTTCAGAGAACTCATTATCGTTTGTCACACACAGTCGTCTGCAGCGGCGCCGACTGTGGTCCGAAATGAAGCAATCAGCTAGTTCTCAACCTCAACTAACTCCCAAGTTTGATAAGCATGCATTAATATGGTATAGTCCTATCTCTCTGTTAGTCTGATGGGTTTGAAGTTAAAAGGTAATTTAATGTCACAAAGTAAGATAATTATCTATCGAATTGTTATTATGTGGGTAGAAAGAAAATATACATACGTACAGTACAACTATTTTGTTAATGTCCCTCGGCAAACTTCGTGTTTTGCAGCTTTCCTCCCATTTTTTAAATTAATTTAAAAGTTAATTTAAAAGCAACGCTATATACTTCCAAGTTGATTGATAGCGTCCGATCTATACCAAGTGTAATAGAAATCCGACGACTAACGAAACACGAAGTTTGTCGAGGGACAGGAGGATGCGCTGTGGTAGCCCGCGAAATTCAAATTTTCTTGCGTTTTATGCAATTTGCAGGTCCGTGTGAGGTTGTATCTTGATCAAAATATGATACGTGGCAATAAAACATATGTATTTACATAATTTTAATCAAAAAAATCATCAATACATCTCTATAAGTTAAATTTCGTGCAGAGTCGTTACATTTCGTTCGTTCGACAAATCTGCACGAAATCTAACTTAGACAGATGTATTGATGATTTTCATGGTTAAAATTATATAAATACATATGTTTTATTCCCGCGTATCATATTTTGATCAAGATACATCCTGACACGGACCTGCGAATTGCAAAGAACCCAAAAAAAAATTGAATTTCCCCCTTAAGAAAATAATTTTAAGATTAAAGCTTTGGTTTCATAAGAAAAACTCTAATGTCGAAGCTAATAAGGTAGGAGTTCTGAAAAGGAGCCACTGAAAACGGAGTGAGATAATTTATATGATCGTGAATGGAATTGTATCGTCACTACAGTGTAAATTAATTTTCAAAACATTTATTTCTATTTTAGAGCTGGTTTTGCCCACCCATTTTGTCGTCACAAATGTAAACCATTGCCATTTTCAGCACTTCAGTGTAAATTAGCGAGTAATTTTTTGGCGCTGGTTTCTCCCGTATTTTTTTTTTTTTTTGTTTTATTTTAAACGCTTTTAACATTAGGATCAAGTTGCAGGGTTACAAGAAAAAGTGTTTTTACTAACATAAGTAATCATAATTACTGAGTCGCGGTCAAGGAAAACGTAACGTTCGTTTCTTCTCTTTTACTAATGAGGTATTTGCCCTGTCGCTGGTTAATTAGGCTTGTAATTAAGCTGAAGTTATTTCTTTTTCCTCTCATTTTAATATTTGTCTCCTTACTTTTTCCTTCTAGGGCTCGTCCGGAAAGTAGGCGTGGAAGTTAGAGATATGTAGGTGTTAGGGTTAAAGGGGAAAGCCAAAGGAAAGACCGTTCTAAGGATTTCAATAGTGTGTTTATTATCCTTTACTTTATATATTGGAAGGTGTGATTTACTAATATTACGTGAGACGTGTGGTCTCATGCAAGGCTTATAGAAGAGTACAGACGCTATGAGAAAGTCAGGATTTCAGTCAAGTGCTGAGGGCGGGCTCGGATATAAAAACTTATATTTATGAGTTAGAAACAGAAAGACTAATAGTGTTGAAGTAGGGTCGTTTGTTTTTGCTATATTCCAACACGCCCCCTCAAAAATAAATCCCTTTCTTTTTAATTATGATATAATATATCAAACTCTGTATACAATTACAAAATCACACACCTTCCTATTTTTCTCTATCTGGGGATACAATCATCATGGTCCAACATTCGTTGCGCAGGATTAGGGAAACCCAGTAAAACCTAATCAGACCATTATCAATCAATTCATCCATTATAATTGGATACTTACTTTTAATGTTATTCATCTATTTATTATAACCAAGCTCTTATAATTATCATATCCTTATCTACGTTGTATAATTACAACGTCACCCCGAGTTTCATTTCATTCTCATCTCGGTGAAACACACCGCGGGTAATGATATTGTCAGGATATCAGCCAGCTGGTTATCTGTAGAAACATAAACCTTTTTAATCACATTTTTCTCAACCTGTTCTCTAGACAAAATATTGATACTTAATATCAATCGATCAATAAAAATCAATATATCAATCTTTAGATCTTTTTGTGACTAGTAGGATTGTTCGCGATGCTTATGCTGCATCCATTATTATCCTCATAAATACAAATAGAATCTGGTATCACAATGCTAATGCTTGAGACTAATGACTTTAACCACAGAGTTTCTTTTACTGCTTCATATAGAGCCATGTACTCTGCTTCAGTAGCTTATGTTGCTACTGTTTGCTGTCTCTTTGTTTGCCAGCATTTGTGTATTAATCAAATAATTGAAACAAGTAACCTGTAGACTATTTGTATCTATTGCATTACTACCACAGTGTGAATCAATAAAGCCACTTAGAATATTTTTGTAATATTTTCGTGTGAAAGTTCTTCAAACTTCAAACTTGAGATCTATAAATCCCTTTAAATAACACAAAACCCTTTTTAAGTGTAACCATAATGAATGGTTGTTTTTGTTTGCATATCAACCCAAGATGTTAACAGAAAAACTTAGGTCGAGTCGAATACACGCAGGCACACCCGATAAGATTTCTACAAGGGGCACTTGTTATTTCACACGAATTTAATTCTTCGTAATCTGGTTTACTTTCTAGGGGTCTAGTTACAGAATTACAGTCACTCATGTTAAACTTCTCAAGAATTATTGTTTTTATGTTCATTTACTGATCCAATTCTAACTGTTTTCTGACTTGGTAATTTTGATTCCAAGAAAACATTTGATCTCTTTTAAGTCTACCATCTTAAAAGTGTTCATTATGTATGTTTCAAAATTATTCATTGTATTTATATCTGCGGTTGATATCACAAAATCATCCACATCAGTTCAACATAAAGTAAAACATTTATATTCTTTAAAACATGATCAGCATTAAAAATACAAATGCACCGATCCTCTGATGAGTATTGAAAACCCCTTTTATCAAAGCTTGCTCAAACATTTGGATCCAACAGCGTGCACACTGTTTTAATCCAAATACCTAATTACATAATTTGCAAACCATATTATTTGCAGCTGGGATACCCTCAGGAATTTTCATATAGATTTCCTTGTTCAATTTCCCTTCAAAAATGCTGTTTTTATATACATATGGTTAACAAACAAATTAAAGTGATTCGCTAAAGCTTGCGATCCTTGCAACAAGTGCAAACGTTTCATTATAAACTATCAGATATTTCTGACTTAAACTACGAGCCACTAATCTCGCTTTATACTGCAAGGGTTTTCCAAACTCATAATTTTTAACTGTAAATTCCCACTTTCAATCGCTAATAATTCTTATTATTTGGTTTTGGTACTCGAGTTTAGGTATCTATTTCAACAAGGGAATTAACTTCCTCTTTGATCGTATTTTCCCTTAAATGCTCATCATTCCTAAATTTCATTTCTGTATTTATGATGAGGAATTTGAAATATTAAAAATTCAGCACACAACAAGTAGTTGTCTTAAATACTTTCCTCACAAGAAGCATGTTTTTGGATCCTACTACTTCGTCTTAAATTATGTGATGTTACACTGTCTTGAAATAAAGTTAACTCATTGTCATTGTGATTAGAACCAGTTCAAGCGCTCCCCTGTATCAGATACAGAGTTATTAGCTGGTATTACATCCGTTTGTGTTATACATCAACAATCTGATTGATACCAATCAGATTCACACCTCTTTTCACAAGGGTGTACAAAGTCAGAGTTATCAACAGATTTATTGCTATTTCAAGCCATAGTCTGTGCAGACTCAGATTTCACTGGTCTATTTTATAAGAATTTAATCTCACCCATTATCACATCTCTGACTCCCACAAACTACATTTATTTTTCAGGTATTGCATCCGTTTATTATAAATAAACAATCTGATTGATTATTATCAGATTCACACCTCTTTTCCACAAGGGTGTATAAAGTCAGAGTTATCAACAGATTTATTGCTATTTCAAGCCATAATCCGTTCAGGCTCAGTTTTCACTGGCCTATTGGATAAGAATTTAATCTATCCATTACCACAATGATGTTATCTCATTGCATTACCACATCTCTGATTCCCACAAACTTTTTGTCTACCACATCCCACACACCTTATAACCATTTGGTTCGTAACCAACGAAAATTTCCTTTGACCATTTTTGTCAAATTTCGTTTTATTTATTACTTTTATTTCCAAAATAAACAGTAGAACCAAAAACCTTTAAATACTTTAGTTGTGGCTTAGTATTATGCCATAACTCATAAGGTGTGTTGTCCAACCTCAGTGCTTTAGTGAGACTGATATTTACTAACTAAGTAGCAATTAACACAGCCTCACCCCAGAATGATTGATATATTTTAGATCCTTGTACCATTGTACGGTTCCGTTCTGGAATACCATTCAAATCCTGAGTACCTATGTGGTGGCACTGTTAAGTGGTAGCCAATACCTTTATGCGCACAGAACTCTTTAATTTCATTGGATAGAAATTCCCCTCCATTATCACAATATAAGTTAACAACCTTGGACTTATTAGACAAACAATTAAGTTAAGTCCATGTTAACAACATAACATAACTTCACGCCTGTATTCCCCGAAAGGTTAGGCAGAGGTGCACTATGGTACTTACATCATACCATAAGCTTACAATTCTCAGACAAAAACGAGCTTCATTATTAGCTTTGCGACATTAACCACAAAACGTAACTTACATGTGATTGACAAGCTAACAACTAGGTTACAGTGTATTCGTCCACAAAAATCACAAAATAATTTGTTTCATCAATAGATCAACGAGGTATCCGATAGGACCTCAAACATCTGTGTGCACTTTAAATAGAGGTCGTTTCAAATCTTTTGTGTTCGATTTGTTAAATGGCAAACATGCTTGTTTTCCATAAATACAACTTTCACACAATTTATCATATGGCATAATAACATAAATTTTATCAATATCAGAAAATAGTTTCTTTCTTTTTATTTCCATAAATTGCCATGATTTGCCAATAGGTATGGTATGTCCCAACCTTTGATGCCACAATTTATAATTATTATTTACGACTCTATTTAATGAGCATTCGCTATTTAAAGCATGTTTAAAAAGCAGTAAGTTAACTCCGATTAGATTGTTCAAAAACTCACCCTTTTATTACCGGCTTACCGTAATTGTACACTAGTACTTACACTGCCGTTTCTATCAAAAACAACAGACATTCCCATTTGCTGCATTTGCTTTACCTATAATAGGTTGTAGGGGATATCGGAACAGAGAAAAAATACATCCTGTATGGTATGTAAGTACCTACGCCCATCTTACTGGTTATTTGTATCACTGTCCCAGTCATGAAAATATGGGTCTCTTTATCGGATTCCTCAAATTTTTTTTTTTTTTTTTTTTTTTTTTTTTTTTTCACTTGCAGCCATAAGTTCGGTAACAACACACATACATACATAAACTCACGCCTTCTTCCCATGGGGATAGGCAGAACTTACAGAACGCCACCTGCTACGGTGTTTACATATTTCTTTTGCCTCGTTCACGTTCATACAATCATCTGGTCACAAGCGCACGCGGTGGCCGCCGGCCGGTTGCGAGTACTTCGCACCTGACCTTTCTGAAGAACATCACCAATATATATGTCTTCCTAGGGTGTCTCTTCCCGGCGTTTCCACTCACATCTGCCTTGTAAATATCTAATCAAATTTTGGAAGTGTTTAATTAATTTGGTGTCACTATCCAATTTTAAGTTCAGCAACCTTTTTCTAAGAGACAACTCTTTTAAGAGACAACTGCGTTGTTACGCTTTTCCTTTCAAAGATCGAGTTCACTTAATAGATTTCGAATTCGAAATTTCACACACTATACTTCAATCAATCGGCCTAGCCTTTTCCCAACCATGTTGGGGTCGGCTTCCAGCTAACTGGATGCAGCTGAATACCAGTATTTTCCACACACTATACTTATCTCCACCAAATTGCCTAATGTTCCTTTTAGACCTTAAACCCAATTTTAAACACTCGCACTAAAATAACTTTTTATTTATCTGACTAAATTCACAGAAAGTTTTTATTATTTAGTGTCCATTTAATTTCACTTTACGTTATTTAATCTCACTTTGGCTTAGCGCTCTGGGCCCATAACCTGTTAGGGTTAAAGGGGAAAGCCAAAGGAAAGACCGTTCTAAGGATTTCAATAGTGTGTTTATTATCCTTTACTTTATATATTGGAAGGTGTGATTTACTAATATTACGTGAGACGTGTGGTCTCATGCAAGGCTTATAGAAGAGTACAGACGCTATGAGAAAGTCAGGATTTCAGTCAAGTGCTGAGGGCGGGCTCGGATATAAAAACTTATATTTATGAGTTAGAAACAGAAAGACTAATAGTGTTGAAGTAGGGTCGTTTGTTTTTGCTATATTCCAACAGTAGGCAGGGAGAAATTTTCCCAGAATTGGGAAAAGGATGACAGGAAAGGATGAATAAAGAAAATATTCTCTCTTTCAGTCAACATTGTTTACTCAACAAATCCACGACAATATGATCCGTACACGTGTACAATGATGCACTTTATTATTTCCGTGTTCAACTGCGAATGAAATGAAAATATCGGAAGCGATAGCCGTTTGTTTTCACCAACAACTCGTACAGACAGACGCGGATATTGATACAAAGACGTCTTGTTGACGTTGTACGAGAAAGTACCAACCTACTTACGACTTTGTAACGATGTAAGTATGGCAGGGCGATAATTTATTAGACAAGTCGAATGGTCGATGTTTTCTTGGCTAGGGCAGAAAACTGTTTTAAAATCTTTGGTTTAAAAAAGTATTTTAACCAGTAAATCTGCCAGTTAATATTGACCTCGCTCAAAAAGTGGCACCGGTGTCTGAAAAAATATGTGAATGAGGAAAATGTTGTGAGGAATGTTTTGAGATACACGTGGATATAATTTGTGCATCAATAAACTTTTTACTTATAAGTGGAATACTTAAAAGTAAAAAGTTTATTTATTCATAAATTATATTGATGACAGCGGATATTGTGACAGTGTTTTTAGGGTTCCATACCTCAAAAGAAAAATACCGAACCCTTATAGGATCACTTCGTTGTCCATCTGTCTTTCTGTATGTCTGTCTGTCTGTCTGCCAGTCTGTCAATACCTTTTTCTCAGGAACGCATGGAGGTATCAAGTTGAAATTAATATCAAATACGTAGGTCTATGGTTTCTTGAAGTTTTAAAAAATCAAGCTTCTAAGTTAACGCAATAAAAAAAAACGTACATTTTTGCGACATATTTTGATACTCGCAAGTAAATTAAAACCTTTAGGGTACTTACCATTGACCTAAAATAATGAAAATTGGCTAGAAGCAAGGTCTCACAGCACAAGTAGAGGAAAAAGTCCGAAAATTGGTAACTTGTAATTTTATTACATTTTTCAACTACGGAACCCTTCATTGTGCGTGGTCCGACACGCACTTAGCCGGTTTTTTTATATTATATAAGGAAGAGTAAGGGAAGACCAATGAAACGATGGATGGACTGTGTGAAATATGACATGGCTAGAAGAAAAGAGGTGACTGCCAAAATTACAACTAATAGAGAAGTCATCATCTTCCTGCCCTTATCCCATATTACTTGGGGTCGGCGCAACTCGTTTTCTTCTTCCATTCTCCCCTGTCAACCGTCACGCTATCATTCACTCCCTCCTCTTTCATATCATTGCTCACACAATCCATCCATCTTTTCTTTGGCCTTCCTTGGACGACTAATAGAGAAGTATTTAAGAAAAAGACACAAATAAATTGGGATAAGGGCAAGATAAAGATGATGATATTGACCAGGGATGTACCGTTACACTCTTTTGCCGATATGATACCGATACCGATACTCCAATAAAAAAATCAGCGATACCGATACCGTTATTGAATTTAAATGAAGGTAAAAAAACTATTTGGGTTATTTTTTTTTTAATTACTTAATGTAAAAATACAGACTTAGAATGAGATTATTAAGTAAAATTAATCATTGAGGTTAATAGTGTTTGTAATAAGATTTTTATTTAAAAAACATTCTCAAGTTTTGCTGTTTGAATTAGACCTACGCTGCGGTGAAAAATAGTCTCTCAGATGTGACAGACAGAACTCATTTAGAAACTAAAGTATTTCCGCCATTTTTTTCAAGTTCGGGTATATGATGTCATTGTTCGTGCCTCATTTGCTACGAAATAGACGAAACAGCACGCGCGTTTACATTACTTTTTTAAAACACGAAATTTGAAATTATAGTTGTACAAAATATCGCCGATGCCGATATATCAGCAAACCCGAAGTATATCCGATATATCGGCATTGG
Organism: Cosmia pyralina; assembly: GCA_946251885.1. NCBI lineage: Eukaryota > Metazoa > Arthropoda > Insecta > Lepidoptera > Noctuidae > Cosmia > Cosmia pyralina. Next base: position 29,178,510 of record OX276343.1, read on the forward strand.
TATCGGTATCGGATGCACCTCTAATATGACCTTTGACTCTCCTTTTCCACACATCTCTTACACACATAACACAAACAATCACACATCCCAGCGCGTTTATTGCCTTTCATAAAAATACTTATGATTCCATTTTATTCTTTTGTTTTTATTTTTATTTGTATAACTTTACAAATCTTGAACAGGCAATTATATAACCTGTAGAAGGGTCCTAACACAAGCAAATTATTTGCTTACAAGGATTCTCCCCATTGTAGCAAGAATAAGTTATTTAAGTTGATGCAATAATCATTTTTATTTTCCTTTTTTCAGCCAGTTTAGGCAGTGAGAACAACATACAACCGGTTCCAACACCTACGAGTATATACTATTTTTTATGAGCTAGTTTCGTAGCTATCCTTGAACTTGATACTCATAGCAAGTACCTAAGTATATATGTATAAGTATTAAAAAGGTGAATCACGAGTTAAGAGGAAAATTTCATCCATTAACCACTTAGAAAAATTCCACCACCAGACAAAAAATAAGATATAAAGAAACACTCATCATATTCATAACATTATAAAACAACAAAAAAGACGTGGCCCAGCACACGTTGTGTTAGGCCACGTCTGTTTTTGTTGTTTGTAAAAGTTTACTAACATAGTTTTTAAGTTATTGTTACTAATATTATATAGATTATTTATTATTTAGATTGTATGTACACAAGTCCGAAATAAATAATGAATTATTAAAATAAATAATATATTATTATTAAAGAGGTACTCAACTACATGTGTGACTTTTGGGTTATTATGAAAGATTTTCAATAATAATATATGAAGCTGTCATGAGTTAATGTTTCCAAATCATTAATGAATGGTTTAAACTCAGAGGAGCTCGTGGCTAAGTAATAACAGCCGCACGAGTCGATCCATCAGGTTAAGCTACGCTTGCCGGGGTTGGCCCGTAGATGGGTGACCATCTTTACATACCGAGACTCCTCCGTGCCTCGGAAAGCACGTTAAGCCGTTGGTCCCGGCTGTCATTCGTGGATCTTTGACAGTCGTTACGGGTCGTCAGAAGCCCGAAAGTCTGACAATCAGTCTTACCAAGAGGCATCGTATTACCCAGTTAATGGGTTGTGGAGGTCAGATAGACAGTCGCTCCATGTAAAATAATGGTATTCAGCTGCCTCCGGTTAGACTGGAAGCCGACCCCAACATAGTTGGGAAAAGGCTAGGCAGATTGATTTTTAATTAATGGTTTAAACTAGATCAAATAAGAAAGTCTTGAAAAAACTTCATTCAAAATTATACCAAATTTATTTACTTTTGCCCTACCTGATAAGCTGATAACATATTGACCAAAGCGGTTCCTACCTAACAAATTAAGTGCAATTATAACATACATTGATGTATACATTTATACATCAATGCTAACATAGCATCATAAGTAGCCTCACGATGCTACGTGCGCGTGCGTAGTTAGCAACGATAAACTAAGCACGACATGCAATTATGTCCATTAAACATTTGCGTCCATTTCTGGAAACTATAGGTGCGGAAATCACGATATCGTCCGATTTCCATCTAAAATTGCTCTTAATTTAATAATATTTTTATGCGCACAATTTACTTAAGTATACAAGGTCCCATTAAAATATTGCACAGCAGACGGTCTCCAAGTTGCAAGAACTGGGGTTGGAAGCTATCCGTCATCCGCCCTACTCACCAGACCTTGCGCCTACAGACTACTACGTTTTCCAGAATTTGGATAACTTCTTGGCGGGAAAAAAATTCAATACCCGAGAGGCAGTACAAAATGCCTTTGAAGAATTTGTTGCCTCCCGTCCAGCTGATTTCTTTAAGAAGGGCATCAATAAACTGCCACTGCGTTGGCAAAGATGCTTGGTGCCTGGGTGATTAATTCGATTAATACAAATAAAAAATGCATGAAAAAAATTCGTTTAAATTTTTTCATACAAAACGGCAATTTCATAGGTAAAGACCTATTAGACGGACAAATTTTCACAGGGTGTTCTACCCATGAATATGAACAACTTTTACTATTGGACCAAACCTGAAATCGCAAAAAAAAAATCTGCTGCTCCCGTCAGTTTTTGACGAGTTTGGTGTAGATAAATGTACTGGACAGTTAATTTTTTTTTTCGCGATTTCAGAGTTAGTCCCATAGTGAAAGTTGTTCATATTCATGAGTAGAACACCCTGTGAAAATTTGTCCATCTATTTTAATGGGACCTTATTTATTTATTTATTTATTTAAATAATATGGGAGACTTACAGCTAAAACAAACAGATCAAGGACAGTACATTAATCAGAAAGCCAATAACAGGTCTCCACTTTTAAAAAACAGAAAAAAAAAGAACCTAAATTCTAAGGACATTCACACCCAGTTACTAAGTAAACAGCATAATTGCTATGCTGCTCGCACTGCATAACAACCATCATAACATTTTTTAGTTAAAAAAGTTACGGCTTAAGCACTTCCTGGCTGACGACACACTAGTCAGGAACGGATCTATATCATACTGTTTACTTATATTTATAACACGCTTGCTTCTTTCACTGGTAAGTTATCTAGACCTATCTTCACACATCTCTCTTTAATTGTAGGTCAGTGGAGACTTTTAGCAATCATCATCTACCTAGACTTTTTCCCCACTATGTTTGGGTCGGCTTTCAGCCTAACCAGATGCAGCTGAATACCATTATTTTACATGGAGCGCCTGCCTATCTGACCTGCACAACCCAGTTACTGGGTAATACGATACCCCTTGTTAAGACTGGTTGTCAGACTTTCAGGCTTCTGACGACCCGAAACGACTGTCAAAGATCCACGAATGATAAAACATGGAGCTCCGTACTTGCTGAAGCCGGGTGGGGTGTCAGTATGTAGATACGGTCACCCATCCACGAAGCAACCGCGGCAAGCGCAGCTTTACCTGATCGATTGGCCCGTGGAGCTGTTATAACTTAGCCACGAGCCCCTCAATCAGCAATCATAATATGTTATTCTATTCTAATATTTTAAATATTAATTTATTATGCCAAACTTAAGGGGGAAGGGGAAAACCTACGGGAGAAGTAGACTTGCAAATTGCAAAAAACATAAGAAAATTTCAATAACTACACTATAAGAAAAAAACGTAGCTATGAGATTGATTAAACATTACGAAATGGGGTAACTTTGAGATTTTTTTCTATCCAACAAAGTAAATCCAATCGTGTTATTAAAAGCGATTGGCTATCCGCCAGATCCTTAAATAAGTTCTATCTTTTTTTCAGAATTTTATAACTCTGTTTTTTATGTTTCCCATGGATTCAAAAAACTAGTAAGCGCGATCTCTGTCGGGTCATAGCGCCTTAAATCAACTGATTATGAGAGTGACAGTCGTCAGTGGAACCGTGTCTTTATAGTTTTACTGCAATGAAAAATGACACCAGCGCTCTTCCAGAGCGTGTCAAAAATTTACAAGTCAAGTCACACTTCCGTACGACTAATAAAAACCTTCCCTTCTTTTCAGTCCAGAATTACGTAGAGCTTAGTTATCTACCCAAAGCTAGAACCATTCTTGCTAACTTTACATAATGTAATAAAGTTTCGAATCTGTCTTTGCCCCAAAGGATTGAAGCTCTATGCAGTCATAATGAGAATCGCAGTTTACTATGATAATAAATTAATGAAAGGGAAATTTAATTTGGAACAGCTGCGTGGTCATTTGGGACAAAAGGTACATCTACTTACCTACTGAAAACCTCAGCAATCATCATTCTCCTGCCCTTATCCCAATCTATTTAGGGTCGGCGCAACATGTCCTTTTTTTCCATACTTCTCTATTATTCGTCATCTCGGTAGTCACCCCCTTTCTAGCCATATCATCTTTCACACAGTCCATGCATCGTCTCTTTGGTCTGCCCCTACTCTTACAGCCATCGACATACATACTCAAAACTATTCTCACGACATTTTCCTCATTCCTCCACATCACATGCCCATACCACGACAACCGATTTCCACACAACTTTTCAATCACCGGTGCCACTTTGAAACTTCCTCTTATGTACTAATTTCTTATTCTATCCATTCGTGCAACACCACTCATCCCTCTTAGCATTCTCATCTCAGCTGCATGCAATTGCTTTTCATTCATCCCTTTTGTGGCCCAACATTCTGATCCTTAAAAGACAGCAGGTCTAACCATTGTTTTATATATCTTCCCCTTAAGTTTAAGGGGAATGCAGCAGTCGCAGATTGTTCCCGTGACCTGCCGCC